>JAEHOE010000142.1:0-333472 GCA_016858145.1 Edaphochlamys debaryana
AGAGCGTTGAGCACCTGGAGGCGGGGCGCAGGCAGGGGCAGGGAAGGAGGCTCATGAAGTTTCGTTGATTGGAGTCCCGAACACCGCAGTAGATTAGGCGCAAGGCAGCGGCAAGCAGGGGCCCAAACGGAGCAATGCAATCGGGGCTTTGTTCCCCCTGCCATCCTGTTCCCCCTGCTATCCAAACAATTCAAGAGAAACGTGCTCTAAGCGAGGGCCCCAATCGCGCAGTGCTGTCAAGGCTACGTTCCCGCGGCCAGCCACGCACCTGGAGCTGCGGCATGTGGGTCACCAGGGCCCGCAGGTCCTCCTCCGCCAGCCGCACCCTCGTCAGCTCCAGCTGTCTCAAGGGCAGGCCGCCCAGGGCCTCCAGCCAGGGCGCATGGCTGGGCGCCTCCACACCGCCGCTGCTGGCGGCCGCCGCGCCAAAGCCCACCGGCAGCAGCAGCCAGCGCGAAGGCTGGCCGGGGTCCCGCCTTTCCTGCTGCTCCTCTGGCTGAGTTGTCGAGTCTTCCCAGCGAACCTCGAGCCCAACATGCAGGGCTTGCGGCGGCTCGGGCAGGGACGCGAGCAGGCGCGCAACGCGGCAGACCATGGCCTGCGCCGCCGGCAGGAGCTCGCCGGTCTCGCTCACGTGACTGCCCTCTGTCAGGGCGAAGGCGCGTGGAACGACGGGCACGTCCTGGAGAGTTGAGGGCAGCCTGCCCACGGCATCCCACACCTCCCAAGGAGTGTGCTCGCGCCCCAGGACCAGACGCTGGAGCCGCCGGGGCAGGAGCGACGGAGGCGGCGCGTCCGCCGCGGGCGCCCCGCCTGCAGGCGCCGGGGCGGCGGCTATGGACGCGCACTGCAGCTCCAAGGAGGTGAGGGCGGTGAGGGACCGGAGGCCGTGTTTTCCGAGGCGGATCGTGGGAGCATCCACCACGAGCTCCTTCAGGGCCGTCAGGCCCCGCACGCCTCTGACCCACATGGGCGAAGCGGTGAATGGGCCCCGCAGCTCGAGGCGCGCAGGGCCGTTGGCGCAGCCAAGCCGGCCAGAGCCCTGCGCTGAAAATAAGTCGAGCTCAGGGAAGCGGATGCTGGGGTCGAGCGGCCGCCGAGCGACCAGCTGCAGGAGCTGCAGGTTGGGAGGAAGCTCCAGGTCGGCTGCGGGTATGGGGCCCGGCTGCGCTGCCACCCCGCCCTGTGCGTTTGGGGGGATGTCGTCCGGGCCTGCTTGGGTCAGGCGGTCGAGCCGCATGAGCGTGAGGGCCGTCAGGGACTCCAGGCTGCCGGTCGCGATGAGCCTGACGTCGGGCGCGACCAGCTCCTTCAGCCCGACTAGGCCTAGAAGTGACTCGGGCCGCAGGTAGCAGTTGAAAGCGCCGCCGACGAGAACCTCCAGGCGCGTCAGGTTTTGCGTTGCTCGTATGCCCCTGGACCACAGCTTGCGGCACGGCTCTACGGTGGGCTGGTGTTTGAAGGTGAGCGTCAGCTCCGGCAGCCGGGCTGGCAGCTGGCAAGCCGCGTCCCCGACGAGGGCGAGGTCGCCTGCCACGAGCTTAGTCAGCGTCTGCAGCTGACTTATGCCCTGGACGAAGCAAGAGCTGGGCGTTGGGCAGCAGCAGCTCCTGCAGGCTGGTGAGCTGAGTCAGCAGGCTCGCCTCAACGGTGAAGTGGGAAGGTGTGAAGTCGAGACGACGCAGACGGGGGGCGCCGACGAGGCCTGACACCCCAAACAGTGTCGAGAGGTCCATGCCAAGCGAGGGATAGATAGCTGGCGCCAGCCCCAGCGCCAGAACCTCCAGCCTCGGGGGCAGGGCGCAGGCGGGGCGCTGCCCCTCGGCCTCGGCTGCCTCCACGCCCCAGATGTCCCAGTCGTCGTCCAGAGGCGGCCGCCGCACCCCCACCGACGCCATCCTCAGCTCCATGAGGCCTGACAGTGCTGTAAGACCATCTGGGTCGCCGCCCACGCTGAGTGCCAAGGTGGGCATGCTCAGCGCCTGCAGCCGCGACAGCGGCCGCAGGGAAGACACGTGGACATGGGCGTCCAGACCGCGGCCCAGATCCAAACGGGCAAGCGATGGCAGCTGCGCCAACAGCTCAATGACAGCCACAAAGTGTGAGGGGCTGAGGTGGGCGATAGCTTCCAAGAACAGGTGCCCGAGGCCCGTCAGCACAGGGGGCCCCAGCCGGGGCTCAGGGCCCAGGATACCGGAGCCGAGCAGACCCGAGGCAAGCGCGCCGGGGTAATGGCTGAAGCGAACCCCCAGAGTCGCTTCATAGGCTTCGTAGAGGGTTGGGACTTCTTCGTCCATACCCGGCCCGCGCGCCGCATCCCCGCCTGCCCCAGCCCTGGCGGCCGCTTGCTCCGTGCTAGCCGGGCGCTCCACGCCGCTGCTACTGCTGCCGCTGCCGCCAGTGCTGCTGACGCCCTGGCCACCACCGGCGTTGCCTGCGACCAGCAGCGCGAGACCCTCGAGCGCCTTGTCGAGCGACCCCTGGTTCCCCTCCACCAGGCGCAGCTGCTGGAGGCAGGGGAAGGCGGTGGCCACGCAGCCAGCCGTGTCCATGGACAGCAGCTCCATGCGCAGGGTGAGGCAGGCCGTGGGGAAGGCGCGGGTGCGCTGGGCGACGCGGAGGAAGGCAGTCAGGAGATGCGGCCTGCGGTGACGGGGCAATTGCGTGTGACTTGGCGTCAACAACCCGGAAGGCATCCCGCAGACGCCTTTAAACCTTGCAAGCACGCTGATGCTCGTCGCGGAACGCGCTCACGTCAGCAGGTTGTCTCGGAGCGTCAGCTCGACCTCAACCGGGCGACAGCCGCGCCCCAGCGCAGCGAGCGCGCCCAGCTGCTTGTATCTTGTCGTGAACTCGAAGTGGTCAGGCTGATCTCCATGGGGTCTAACGCTCAGGCATGAGCGCGCTTGGTCGCACGCGCGGAGCATGCCTTTGCAGGTCTCCCGCAGAGCCCTCAGCTCTCTCTTGTCTGTCAACCGGAGCACGATGCCTAGGAGGTTGGCATTTGTAAGCACCGATAACACCAGGCGTTGCGCGTCGGTGCCCGGGAGATCCCGCATTTTGCGTCAGCGGTAAGCTTGGCCGCGTCTTGCAGGTGGAAGAGCTGGTGAGGCTGCGGTGTAGTCAGGAATGCTGTGGCTACAAGGTTTGAGGCAAGTGAGGAGCCGTGCGGCCGTGCCGTCCTGTCCGGTCCGAGTGCGTGCGGCCGTGCGCCAATCCCGAACAGGGGTCCAGGGTGTTCCGGGGCGACGCAGCAGCTCCCGCACAGGGGTCCCCTTTGGAAGCTAGTCACGACGAGGGATGTAACACACAAGCGCAGCTCGCACGCGCTTGCAAACATAGGTGCAACTCGGTGCATCCCGCCAGGCCCCGCCCGCCAGCTGCCTCCCTAGCTGCCTAGCTGCCTCGCTCTGTCGAGCCTCTCCTTGCGTAGCGTAGCGCTTCGTTGGGGCCACAGCCTGGGGCCCTGAGCGTCACTCAGGGACCTCCTCGTGCAGCCAAGACGCCTTGCACAATGCTACGTCGCCGGAGCCCCAGCCCCACATCACATGCACACCTGCGCCTGCCAAGCCCGACAAAGCCACTCCCCCTCACCGCCCTCTCCCGCCTCCCTCCTGCAGGTCCCCCGGCACTGCGCCATCAGCCCATCACCGCTCCTGCCCTCGCCCCTGCTGCCTTCCGGTCCATGGTTCCCAAGCCCCAGTCCCTGCGCCCAGTCACGCTCTGTACACCTCCTTCCTGCCCCGCAGTACGATTGCGTGCTTCCGGCCTCCCGCCTAGCCCCTACCGGGTTGGGCTTCGGGCAACTTAGAACCGGCCGGGTAGTCACCGCGCCTACGGCTCCCCGGCTCACGCGAGCAGCCCTTTACAAGTGGCCTTCTGGCATAACGAGATCACCAAGCTGCCCTCTCCTGCATCTTGGCATCGCTGCCACCCCTGCCTCCCCGCCTACAGCCCCGCCCGGCACATTCCGCAGCCCAGGCACGCCTCGCTCCCCGGCGGGGGGTGGGGGATGCCCTTGAGCCCGCAGGCGGGGTCGCGACACGCCGCCGCGCCGCCCGCCCCCGCGGCCCCCGCTGCTGCCGACGCCGGCGGCCTGCCCCTCGGCACCAGGGAGTGGCAGGGCTCGCACATGTGTGTGGTGCCGAAGCAGAACCAGGAGGCCAGGGAGCAGCAGTACCTGGGTGGAAGGGAAGGGGAGGGGAGGGGACAGGGGAGAGGCGGGGAGGGGTGGATAGGGAAAGGCAGCCCCAGGCTTGGTCGAGGCAGCGTTGGGGTGGCCAGGGAGCAGCAGTACCTGTGTGTGGGGGAGAGTCGAAGGTTGAGGGGAGATAATGTGGATACGGGAACGGGGGCAAAGCGGTACAGGGAGGCTCAGTTGGCACTGAGAGGCCGTCCCAATCGTCCACTGCCCACCAACCGCCCACCAACCCCACCTGCACTTCCACTCGATGTACTGCGTGCCGTGCCGCGGGCAGTTGGTCCCGGTGGAGCGAGCGCAGCACTCCCCGCACACCAGGTCCTGAGCCTGCCCTGCAGCCCCCGCCGCCGCCCCGCCCCCTGCCCCGCCTCCCCCTGCTCCGCCTCCGCCTCCGCCTCCCCGCCCAGGTTGCTGCTGCTGCTGCTGGGGTGGCTGCTCGGCGCCCGCTGCTGCGCCGCAGGAGCGCAGGCCACCGAAGTAGGGCTTGGCGCACCTGGTTGAGTGTGTAGGAGTAGGGCGGGGGCGCACAGCAGTCAGTCCCGCCTCTACCCTCCGTGGCACCCGCACCTCTGCCCTCGGCACAACTCCCCGCTTACAAGCCCGCCTGCTGGCAGGTGTTAAGGATCTCCGTGTTGGATTTCAATGCCCTAGCGCCAAGTCTTTGCGCTCAGGGCATTGAGAGCCAACGCTGAGATTCTCACCACCGGCCAGCAGGCGGGGTCGTCGCCCAACTGCATCGACCCGTTCGCCCGCTGCTCCCCGCTCGTGGAACCCCACACACCCACACAAAACCGCGCACAACGGTCTGCACGATCGCCACGATAGGGCAGGCTCGCCCTCGCCACCCCATCCCGTTCCTCACTTGGCGCACTTGTAGAAGAGCAGCTTCTCCAGCCCCCAGTCCGCCACGCGGCCCTCGAAGCGCCCCCCCGGCCCCAGGTCGGGGTCCGCCCTCAGCGCTGCGTCCAGCTTGAGCCGCTGCCGCACCGCCCCCACCACCGCCTCCCGCAGCTCCAGGTGGGGCGCCAGGGCGGCGGCCAGGGCGGGGTGGGACAGGTGCACGGGGCCCAGCGCGGCCTGGCGGACGGTGGGGAGAGAGGGGTGGGTGAGGAGAAGGGGTGGGTGGGTGGGTGGGTGGGTGGGTGGGTGGGTGGGTGGTGGGTGGGGTGCGTGTGTGGTGGGCAAATTGGAGCAGCGGTGCACGGAGGTGGATGGGTGGGTGGGTGGATGGGAATGACGCGGAGGAGCAGAGCTGAAGGAGGGGAGCTGACCCCACAACGGCACGCACCTGCACACAGCTGGAGCCAGAGGAGGCGGAGCGACAGAGTGGCTGCAGAGCAGGGCAGGGGAGGAGCGCAGAGGAGGCGGGCAGAGGAGGTGGTCAAGGCAGGGCGTCTGCCCGACAAAATAAATGTCCATGACACGGGGGCACCCGCTTACAGCTCACGAGCGCACCGCTATGGCCTCAGAACTCAGGCCCTACGCGCTGCAACGGCCCCTGCAGGGCCCCCTCCTCACGCAGTAGAGGTGTGCGAAGGAGATGTGCGGCCCCGGGTAGCCGGCGGCCAGACGGGCGGTCTGGAGGCGAGGGGGTGTGAGGACAGGGGCTGGTAAGCTCGCGTCCCTCAATGCCTCTCCACCCACCCTCAGTCCCTCCCAGGCCGAGGCGTCAAGCAGGGTGAGCAGGCTGCCGGTACGGCGCAGTCTCCCTCCCACGCCCGGCACCGCGACCGCCCAGCTCCCAAGCCCCCCGCATGCCCCCCCTCCGCCCCCGCCCCGCCCTCACCGCGCAGTGCAGGTGGCACACGTGGCCCCCCGCGCACCCCATCTGCACACACGGCGCACTCGGCAGCGGCTCCCAACAGAAACAGCAGTCGCCCTGCGGCCCCGCCGCCGCCGCCGAAGGCCCCGCGCCCCAGCCCCCGAGCCCCTTCCGCGCCGGGCTCGCGGCCGCCCCGCCCACGGGCGACCCCAGGGCTCCGCCGCAGCTGGGGTCGGCCCCGCACTCGGCGCAGCGCGGGTGGCCGAAGCCGTCCGCCGCGGCCGCGTCCGCCTCCCCCCGCAGGCCGCAGCACCAGTGGCCGCACGGCAGCGGGCGGCAGCACATGGCTCTTCGCTTGGCGTCGCAGGCGGGGGCGGAGCAGGTGTTGCAGCCCCAGTGCAGCAGCGCCTGTGGGGGGAGGGAGAGGAGGGGCCGGTACGGAGAAGGGTGACATGCGAGCCTCTCCAGCGTCCCTCACCCTTTGCCCTCCCAGCGGTCCTCTGTCGTTCCTTGACGCGCCCTCCCTGCCGTGGGCAGTCAACACGCGAGGCACTTCTTCGCAAGGCCTGCGCCGCATCCCTCCCTGCGCCCTCCCTGCGCCCTCCCTGCCGTCACCCTGTGCCCTTCCCACTGTCGTCCTCTAGCACAACCACCCGCCCCGCTGCCCCGCTCCGACGCGCCCTGCCTCTCCTCCAGCCCCCAGTCCCCCCTCCTCACCCGCTCCAGGTCTCGCCGCTCCAGGCACCAGCCCACGTCCACCCCCAGCTGGTCCCGCAGTGCCCGGAGCAGCTCCGAGCGGTGCGCGCGCCCCACCACCGCCCCCACGCTGCCGCCCCCGGCCCCGGCCCCCTCCGTGCCGCCGTCGGCTCCGTGCCCACGCCGCGAGGAGTGCGGCTGGGACCCGCCTCCGCGTCCGCCGTCGTCGTCGTCGGACCCTGCCGCCGCCGCCGAGGCGGCGTCGGCGGCGGCGCAGGGCAGCAGCTCGGCCAGGCGCCGCTCCGAGACCTTGCCGCCGCACAGCAGGCAGTCCGGCGCCGCGGCCTGCGCGCACGTGTACCTGAGGGGGCGGAGGGGCAGAGACCGGAGGAAGGAAGCGCAGGCGTACCGTGATATTGCGTAGCGCGGGGTCGGAACGCTTACGACGGCGTCTCGCCACCTTCCGGCTGCCCTGAGCGTGTCTCCTCCAAACCGTGGGCACCCAGAGGCCCCACCCAGGTCCAAACCCAGGACCAGGCCGAGGCCCAGGCTCTCACTTGTCGTGGTACGGCGTACGGCGGCAGCGGTCGCAGAAGTCCCGGCCGCAGGCACCGCAGCGGTAGCGGTGCCTCGCCCGGTGCGCCTGCGCCTCCGCCAGTTGCTCGGCCTGGCGTTGGGCGGCGAGCTGGGCGGGGGATAGGTGGCCGTACGAGTAGGGGGAGGAGGGCTGGTGCTGCGGGTGGCGGGGCAAGGGGAGCCGGGGTCGGGGAATCCCGGGTCGGGCGTCCGTGTATGGGCTGGGGTCAAGGTCGGAGCTTGCGGAGTTTAAGGAGACTGGTAGGCGAGGGGCTCAAGGAGCAAGGCTGGGGCATTAAAGACGGGGGGGTGGCTGGAGGCCGCACCTGGGGCGGTTGGCGGTTGGGCGGTGGCGAGAGCGCCGGACGCAGGGGCACGCGCTGGATGAGCGCCCCACACCCGGGGTGGGGGCAGCTGATGACGTCATTCACCTGCAGCGGAAGCCATTGGGGCGTGTGGGCGTGGTGCGGCCATGCAACCTCCCAGGCCCTGGCTAGCTTTACCCTAGCCACCCAGGCCTTTCAGGCCATGGCTAAACGGACACATAGCTTGTGGCGGGTATTGGCTGGTGCGGCCATGCGACCAGGCTCCTGTAACAGCCTCCCCAGGCCGATGTTCAAGTCGTCTTTGTGTGTACAGGCACGGGGCCTCACCTTGAGCCAGCTGGCCGTCCGCTCGGCCTCCCAGGCCGCGAAGGCTGCGGGCGCCAGGGCCCTCAGCGCCGGCGGCCCCAGCGCCACGGAGCACACGGGGCAGTGGCCGCTGGGGGCAGTGGGCGCAGGGGCGTGGGCCGGCCCCGCGGCTCCTCGCGCGGGTGGCGTCTGCGGCCGGGAGGGGGTCCGCGTCCCTGCACGGATCGTCACGTGCAGAGCTATTTATCTCAAGGCACGTCCTGCAGGCCAACGCCCCCCAGATCAGCCAGATAACGGTAGCTGCCTTGCTTAACCCCAGCGGTCCACGGAGTCGTACGAGTGTTTTAGGCTTTGCGTCTTCCATGTTCCTACCCCGTCGCTTCTCGCAGCTGAGGAGCCGGTGACGCTCCGTGAACCGCAGATTGTCGGCCCCCGGCAGCTGGATGCCGTACTGTGGCGGCTGGCAAGTGAGATCGACGATCTCAACCGTCGCCTCCACCAGGATGCCATCTGCCGTACTGTACAGCACGGCATCCCCGGGCTCCAAGGGGGCGGGTACGGCAGGGGCTGTGGGGGCAGGGGCTGCCGGAGCAGCGGGCCTGACCGTCGAGATGGGGAGGGAGAGGAGGGGCAGACGGGACAGAAGATGGGGAAGAAAGGAGGCAAAGAGGATTGCAGGGGAGTAAGTGTCAAGACACGCAGCACTCCTAGTAGACACGGGGTCGGGGTGTGCGTGCAGCGCTGGGGCCGCGGGCCTGGGCCCTGCGGTATCCGCCACCAGGACCAGGTGGGGCCCCGCAGCCCCTCTTTTCCCCCTCCCCTCCTCCCACACAGGCCCCACACAGGCCCCACACAGAGGCCTCTTTTTGAGCTCAGTACGCCGTGAACCCCACCTGGCGCCCCGCAGCACTGCCTCAACGGTCTTGAGCCCGCAACCCGCGCACACGCAGCATGAGCAAGGGAGCTCAGCCAGGTCCGCCAGGTCGGTGACCCGGTAGCACGCTCTGCATGTAAAAGTGGTCATACTGAGGCAGGTTGATCTATCCGCGCGGCATTGTGCAGCTCGCGTGCTGCTGCGCGAAGGTGAGCGCGATTGGTCGGTCTGCCGCGAGCGGGGAAGCGTAAGGTTGTATGTCGTAAAGCTTTTGTCTTTTATGGCTAAGTCTTTGGGCGGTCTTGCCAGGGGGGGTTCAGGAGCGACATGGAGCCCAAGCGCGGGATTGGGGGCAAGGCTGGCACACTCACCGCGGACACGCTTCGAGGGACAGTATCCCTTCCACGCGCACGCTCAACAACACACCGTAGCAATACCGAAGAGCCCCGGCACGCGAGACAACCAAGCCCCAAGACCACTCTTGCGGGGTTCCCGCACGTCCACAATGTCTGAGTCCCAGAAGGAGACCTTCCGCAAGTACCTGGAGCAGGCAGGAGCCATCGACGTGCTTGTCAAGGGTGAGCGCCTGAGAGAGTTTGCCGCGACCTGCCGCGGCCTTGCTCACGACCCGCGTCTCCTTGCTGCGCAGTGCTTGTACAGCTTTACGAGGAGCCATCCAAGCCCAAGCAGGCACTAGAGTAAGTGCGCGGAGGGCGGCGACGGCATGTTCTAAGAGCGCAACGCTGACCGAAGTCCCACCGCCCTTGCGCAGCTACATTAAGCAATGCCTGGGGTCACCAACGCCAGCGGAGTATGAGGCTGTTGTTGCGGAGCGGGACGGGCTTCAAAAGCAGCTCGAGGAGGCGAACCAGCTAATCGCTGAGCTCCAATCCCGGGTGCGTTGCTGGAGCATACAGGGTTGTTGGTGGGCTCTTGCACGGGTGGAAGGGTGCCGTGAGCTCAGGGATCGCACAGGCAGGCAGCTCAGGCTCAAGCCTTTCCCCTGTGCCCCCCACTGCCGGCACAGGTGCAGCAGCTGGAGGCCGCCGCGGAGCCGGTATAAACCAGCTGCCATGGCGGGCTGACATCGAGCGGCCGGGCACTGTGCATTTCATGTGGGGCTAGGTGGCCACAGCGCAGGGGCTGCGCAGCCTTGGGTTTAGGGGGTAGCTGGCGCGTATGGGGCGGGCGAGCAGTGCCTGGTGCCAAGAGCTGGCAACTGAGGTGGGGCAAGGACGCTATCCTTGATTGTCTTGGGCAGTACTGGTACGTGGGCTAGAATGACGGTTGGCGTCCGCAGACTCTGTTCTGGACTGACGAAGCTGGGCGCAGCGAGGGATGGGGGAGGGAGGGTAGGACGCCTCCTGAGGGAGGGGGCTAGTGTACGGGGGCGGCTTGAGCACCGAAGAATCGCATTGGTCAGGCATGCGCCAAACCTGGGAGGGCGGATGTGAGCAAGCCTGGCTCATGGGAGTAGCCTGTCGTATTGCCATGCCAGGTTCAGGCCCTGGGCCCCCTGGCTGTGTCGCACGACCGGGGATGATGGCTGTAAGGAGTTACCGTAGATCTGTGGCCGATGCCGTTGCTCTGAGCCATGGCCGGGGCACCCAAGCACTTCCTGGTTCCTGCACGTCCGCCGACAACAACATCAGCACAGACCAGATCGTGATGGAGCTTCGTGTAGGAGTTAGGGCTTAGGGGTTGCGGCGTGTGCGTCCATACCTCACCCGCTCACCGCCCCGAGCTCAGTAATGGCCGCCTACAGATGGCAGTCGGGTTGCATCATGTTGGCTGTTAGCATGCTGTCACAGCCAACACCGCGCCAGTGAAGCAGTGCTGCAGCCTGCTGTATCCAGATTTCCACCAGTGGAGCCGGCTGCACATCTGCCTTGCCCGCAGCCTCGATTCCTGCCACCGGCGACTCGGCGAGGGAGAGATCCTGCAAGCCAGCTTTGCACGTCTGGCCCGCCCGGGGCCCTGCCAGTTCGCCATGCCGGTCGGCCTTGTGCCCGGCATACCCCCATCAGACGGTGTCAATGCTCTCTTGAACCCGTCACATGCGTACGGCATCCGTTTCCAGGCATAACATTCGCAACACAACCAGCAGGCAGGCCACAACCAGCCGGCAAAATGGCGGCGCTGGCCGCGCAGCACAGAGTGGGATGAACAGCATGAATACGCCCCTCGGCCAAATGAGTGCGCCAGCAGGCCTGTAGGCCCGCGCTTCAGCCCTGGCAGCTCAACGCCAGTTGCCAGTTGCCCCCTGATTTGCCCTCGGCCGTCCCTGACACGACACGCCCGCAACCTCCGAGTGCCCGACGCCCACGCAGCACAACTTGCGGCTGCGGCTGCGGCGGCGGCAAGTATGAGACCATGAGCAGTGCACCCACCACCAACTGCCAGCAATGACGGACGGATACCTGAATCGTTGCACACCGCCCAACCCACTTGCCTGCATTGCGCTTTGCTGTAAACCCACTCGCCAGCCCCCAACCTCAGCGCTCCACAGTCTACACGCCGCTGACTCTGCACCCGGTAAGAGTGTGCATCAGATGTTTCCTTTCGTCAGTAGAATCCGGCGGTGTGCACTGTACCATCGCCTGCGCCCAGGCAAGCCCACCCGCCCCTCACCCCAAACCAGACCACCGAAAGGTCTGCAGAGCAGCTCCATATCCCAGGCTTGCACAGCCGCGTATTACTTTGTACATGCTGCCTTGGGTTAGCACCTCCAAACAGCGACGATAGCCTATCGCCGTCAGAGGGGCGATGCAATTGGCGGCGAAAGCCCTACGTCTGAATCGGTCGCCCGCACATGCTGTGCAGGCCCACCACCCCTCTGCGGACGAAACCCGCCTACACTGACATGCAAACCCAGTAATGCGCACTCGTGGCATGCCGGCGCCTTTAAATCTCCTTGCTGCATGCGCTGCCACCTGCAACGGTCGTGCGGCCGGCCGCGCACCGCTCGGGGGCGGCCTGGGCCCCAGGCCCCAGGAAAACGCCAACACGTGGCAGCCCCCACTCTTCTCCCGCTCCCCCCTCCCGGATTCCGGGGCGCCGCCGCTAGGGCCCCCCGGCGCGCCGCCGCTTGGGCCTGCCGGGGCCCCGCCGCTGGGACCTCCCGGGCCCCGCCGCTGGGACCTCCCGGGCCCCGCCGCTTGGGCCTGCCGGGGCCCCGCCGCTGGGACCTCCCGGGCCCCGCCGCTGGGACCTCCCGGGCCCCGCCGCTTGGGCCTGCCGGGGCCCCGCCGCTGGGACCTCCCGGGGCGCCGCCGCTTAGGCCTGCCGGGCCCGGCCGCTTGGGCCTCCCGGGGCGCCGCCGCTGGGGCCTGCCGGGCCCCGCCGCTTGGGCCTCCCGGGGCGCCGCCGCTTCCCCCTCCCGGGGCCCCGCCGATGGGGCCTGCCGGGGCCCCTAGCACGCGAAGCCCCGCACCACGGAGCGGCAGAAGGGGCAGGCGGGCGGGTGCGCCTCCACCATACGGGTGACCTCGCGGGAGCACTGGGCTGCGGGGGCGAGGGCAGGTAGCAGGCACAGAGGGGTGCAAGGTTCAGGGGCAGCAGCTTGGACACGGGGGCTTGTATGAGCCTCGCCTGATCAATGTGGAAATGCACTTGAGGCGTGGACTCTGCAGCTAGGGCGTGGGACATTGCACCTAGGGCACCTGCGTGACTCACCACACAGCGTGTGCGTGCACGGGTGCAGAGTGAGGATGGCGGCGCGCTCAAAGCAGATCCCGCACAGATCCTCGGACGTGTCAGATCCGACCTGGCCCCCCGGCGGGCCGCCGAGGCCGTTGACCGACTCCCGCGGCGCCGCGCCCCCAAACGGGTCGGCCATTCCGCCAGCAGTGCCGCTGTTGGCCCTCTGCGGCAGCTGCCCCGACCCCAGCCGCCCGCTGCCACCGCGCCCCAGCGCAGTCAGCATCGCGTTCCAAGCCGAGTTGTGGCCTAGGTCCGGGCCGCCGCCGCCAGCCGCCGCACCCGACGGAACGAGCACCGGAGACGCGGGCCGCGGCGGCGAGCCACCCGCCAGGGGCGCACCGGAGCTTGACGTGTTGCGCCGCTTGGGCGACGGCGCGTCGTGGGGCAGCAGCAGCGGCACCGCGGCTGACTCGCCGGCGCCCGCGCCGGGGTTGCGCGCAGCGCCGCCGCCGCGGGCCTCCTCCTGCACCGGCCGGAGCTGGGTCTGGGCGCCGTTGGGGAAGAGCCGGTGCGCGCCGGCAGGCGACTCGGGCCGCGAGCCGGCCCCGCTTCGGCCGACCGCAGCCTGGGCCGACGACTGCACGGCAACCTGGGCGAAGGGCGAGGCGAAGGTGGTTGGGGCCACTCCCAGGGTCTGGGGCGGGAGGCCCAGGGTGCCGCTGGCGCGCGATACCGTGGCTGGCGCACCAGATGCAGGCCATCCCGGCGCTGGGGCGGCCTCGTTATCAAAAGAGGCCCCACGGAGAGGCGAGCCGCCGGGGACGGGTGAAGGGCCGCGGGAGGGGCTCGAGCCGCGGGCAGGGGAGCCGCCTTGCACGACCCACGACGGCCGCTGGTACGGGCCGGAGCCCTGCGGCGCCAGCGGCGGCGGCAGCCCGCCGCCAACGACCGTCGCGGCGGCGCCGTCAGCACGCCAGGCGATGTAGCCGGTAGCCGTCGTCGGCTGGGAGCTGCCGGCGGCGGCAGCGGAGGCGGCGGCGCCGTCGCCGACCGACACGCGGCTTGGTACGCCAACCGACCTCGGTGACCCGCCCTGGCTTGCGCCGCACACGGATGCCGTACCGCCGGCAGTACCGCCGTACGGTTCCGTACCGCCTTGCTGCGATACGGTGCCGTACGCGCTCGGCTCGTAGACGCGGTTGCTGATGATCGACGGCGGCCCGCTGCTGCCGCCGTCGGCGCCGCCGGGCCCCGCACCCGTGGCCTTCTCTCCCGCTCCCTCCGCCGCCCCGGCGCCGCCGCCGCCGCCGCCGCCGCCGCCGCCAACATGGTCCGCGCCTCCGAGGCCTCTGGCGTCGCCGGCCCGTGACGTTCTCGCCACTCGCTTCTTAAGGCTGCGCACCGTCCGCATCGACTGCCGCCTGATGGATCCCATCGCTCCACTGAACGCCGACGCCAGCGACCCCGCCCGCGACAGACTCGCCGGCGCGCCGTTGGCGCCGGCGTCAGCCCGGTACATGCTCGCCCCATCGCTGGCGCCGTACTGGCTGGCGGCGCCGTTGGCTGCGCCGATGCCGCCGGGGCCGCTGGCGGTGCCGCCGGCCGTGACGCCCGCGGTGAGCGCGAGGGAGCGCGCCTCTAGGATGCCGGCCTCTGCATTCTGCTGCCGCCGCGCCTCCGCCGCCGCCTCGGCCTGGTCAATTTGGTCCAGCAGCCGCACCTGCAGCCGGAAACGTGGCGAACGGGCGGCTCAATGGGGATCGTCTAGTTAGCTAGGCGCATACCGGTGTGGCTTGCGTGCACATGACTTGAGGGCGGGAACCGCCCTCGCCAGAGCCCCGTAGGGACCGGTCCGCGTTCGCCAGCACCCCGCCCGCCTGTACTCTCTCCCGCGTCCCCTCCCGCTTTCCTGCCCGGGGTCTCCCTGCCCCAGCCCACCTGGAGCGCCGCCGACGCCAGCGCCCTCAGTGGTGGCACCGTGTGAACGACGATGTCCTCGTCGCCCTGGAACACCAGCGCCAGGGGCGTGGAGGGCAGCAGGGCCTGCGGGGGAGGTGACAGGCAGGGCGGGGCGGCGACGGGCGGCGGGGGGCGGCAGCGGCAGCCTTCGGTAGGGACTCGAGGCAGGGGCTCGAGGGGCCGGAGAGGAGGGAGAAATGCGCGCAGGAGGGGAAGGCGGGCCCGAAAGCGGCGCGCAGCGCGGCACACGTCTCAAGCAAGAGCAGCCCCAAGCCACAGCGCGACGGCACGGGCATGCCTGCATGGATGCCCGGCCCCTGCCCCTTCGCAGCGCACAACCGCATCCAGGGTCACCCATTGACGGACCACTGGCATCCCATCGCCACAGGGCGGCGGAGCTACGGCGTCTAGCCTACCGCAATCGCCCACAGAACCCTACTGTCCCCCCAAGCACCCCCCGAGGCCTACGTCTGCCAGCGGCGTGGCCCCACGGTCATGCGCGTGTTGCCAGGGCCGCGTGCCGTTGAGGTCGGCGTGGACCCGTGGGTCGACGGCTCCAGAGTCTCGCAGCACCACCAGCTGTCGCGGGGCGGAGGCGGGAGGGGCAGAGTTCATTTGTGCACACAACGTACGGGTGTGGGAGCTTCTGCTGCGTCCCCTACTGCCCGTCTGGTTGACTCACGAAGTGGCGCAGGATGATCTTGCACATGCCCACGTCGCCGCGGCGGGCGCACAGGTGGAGAGCCGTGCTGCCGCGCGGGCTGCAGAGGGGCAGGTTGGGAAGACACACGCGAGACCCAGGCTCGGTGAAGGCGGCGAGTGCGTCGACTACAGCCTGGACCCCAGCCTCGCTTGTCACCGATTTCTGCGTCCTTCTCATCCGCAATCATACCCATGTTCACTGCACGCGCTTCCTAGCGACCCCACCCAGCTCTGTGACCGCCCAACAGAGTGCCGGCCTCACTCCGACCAAAGCGAAACCAACCGCCACCCACCACGTGATCCAGTCGTGTCCGTCGTACCAACTGCGGGAAGCCACGTTGGCACCGCCCGTCAGCAGCGCGCCCAGTGCACGGGGCTGCGCGGCGGCGGCGGCGAAGTGCAGCGGCGCGTAGCCCGAGTGGTTGGGCAGGTCCACCAGCCTGGCAGGGAAGAGGCGGAGGGCAGGGCAAAAGAAGGGAAACCGGAGGTCAAGAAACGACTGCAAAGCTTCGTAGTGGCTTGGTGGTGCCGTGTTTGGGTTGCTGGCCCCGGGTGTCCACCAGCCTCAAGGGCAGGAGAAGGACAAGGCAAAAGGCAGGAGGACAAGGGGTTTACAGGGGGACACGCTTGCAAGGCTACGCCGCGTGCCGTGCTGGGCTGGTGGCCCCGGGTTATACGCAGGTCTGAAGGGCAGCGGGGGGCTAGGAAGGGGTAGCGGGAAGCTTAGGATCTATAGGCGCGAATCTATAGCCCCTCGCACCTGAACACCAAATTGCGGGTGCCCCGTGGCGGGCGGGCGCTGGAGGGGTGCTGCAAGATCTGGGTGGATGACAGGACAGCACGTGCGTGGGAACGGTGCGGTGTTGGGTCAGGCAGGGTCCGGGCCAAAATCAGAAGCCCCTGTACCTGGACCCATGTGCCCGCGGGCCCTGTGCCCTCTGGTGAACAGCCCTCTGCCCTCCACCGGCCCCAACTGCCACCCCCCCCCTCTTCCCCACCTCTGTGATGGCCTCCGCGTGGTCGTGGAGGCAGGCGTAGTGCCTGCAGGGGTTCGGGTGGGGCGGAGGCCACGAGCACATTCACAAGCTGGGGGCAGACCAAGCCTGCCAGATCGCCCTGGCTGGCCCTCCAGCTCCCCCCCCCCCCTGGCTGCCGCTCCTCCTCCTCCAGGGACTCCAGTCCGTCGTGGTGACACCCCTGCCTGGCCCCCACCCCACCCCCGGCCGCGGGCTCACAGCGAGGAGCAGAGACCGCGGTCCCGCGCCCACGGGTTTGCGCCCTAGGGGGGGGCGCGGGTGAGGGAGGGAGGGCATCAAGGACATGGGTTTCCAGGCGGCACGGCCGGGTGCCCCTTGCCGTACACCCGTCGTGGAGCCTTGGCCATGACTCCACTGCGGTCGGCAGCGGTGCTCCCCGGGCTCGGCAATACCCGGCATGGGACCCTTCCACCTCCAGGATCCTCACCCGCTCCAGGAGCACTCGGATCACGGCCGCGTGGCCCCGGTAGGCGGCCGACATGAGGGGGGTCTGGCCCAGCCAGTTGGGCTGGTTGATGAACCGCTTGAGGGTCTGCTGCGCCGAGTCGCCCGGGCGGCCCAGTAGACCGTCCGAGATGCGCTGGGGTCGGGAAGGGAAAGGGGAAGAGGGTGGAGGGGAGGCGGGGGCAGGGTACATGAGGGGGGGCGTCGAGCGTGCGGGGGAGGGGGTTCCGTCTGCGGGCTCGCGTCAGTTGCTTGCCCGCCCATTGCAGAACTCAGACCTCCGGCCTCCACTAGCTCACCTGGAAGTGGGTCAGCCGCCGCGCCTCGCCCGGCCGGCCGCTGCCCTCGCTGGCGGGTGTGATGGGCGGAACGTCCTCCCGGGGTAGGATCTGCTCCAACCGGGTCAACAGCGCGTCGAGCAGGAGCGCGTGGCCCGCATTGGCGGCGACGTGCTGAGGTTTTGGGGAATGTGGGGGATCAGGGAAGGAGCAGGGAGGGAGGGCGGGGGGTTGGGGGCGGTGAAGGGCCCGGCTCAAGGGCCCTGGGGAGGCAATGTCAGGCCCAGCCCCGCGAGGTGGAGCTGCCTCCACGAAGGAGTTCGCTCAGCATAACCCCCGTTCGCACCAGCAGCGTATTGCCCTTGGCGTAAGTGTGCCGGATCTTTTGCAGCGGATCGTGCTCCAAGTAGGCGAGCGCAGACGCGACATCGCCCTGCGGGAAGGGGGCGGTCAGCGTGTGAGGACGACGGGGAAACGTGCAATACGCGCAATACCGCAGAGGACGTCCGGCGCGAGCTGAAACGGCCTGGACCCTGAGCCCATCAGCGTACCTTGCGCAGAGCCCGCTCAAATGTGCCGGTGCTGGGGCCGAAACAGAGGCAGTGTGCCACCATCGCGCTTGCGCATGCACCAGCAGGGCCTCAGGCCGTCCTGTCTCTGATGTTACTAGCACATCACTTACAAGGCAAGTCTCCCAGGCTTGGTCTTCGCCCGATGGTCAAGATACGTGGCGCAGCCAAAATGTAGGATTATGCACAGGTTGTTGGCGTCCGCGCCCTGCCTGACTGCATATAACGCTTCTATACAGTCTCCGACCTAAAGAAGTTTGCGTTGCAATGTGTGCGGTTGAACCGGTAGGTGCATGGGTGCGTGCGCGAATTTGTCGGCCCCCGCCCCGTGCGACAGATGAGAGGTTTGCGCCGACGGATTGCATGTTTCGTGCTGCAGATTTGCTGTGTTATAATATGGCTGTGCTCGGGGCGGCGCAGCAGGGGAACAGGTGGGTTGGGCGGGTTGGGCCACGCCCAAGGGCGGGTGTGGCACGGTGTGGCTGCTGCCCGCGTTCTTTGCCTTCCCAAGCCTCATTCGTCCTCGCGGAGGGTTAGCATGCCGATAGCATGAAGGGTGGTGTTGAGAAACACCGGATTGTTTTGGGCAAGGGGCAGCACAGGATGTCTCACGTCTCGAGCGTTACAAGGAAAGCCGTTTGCGGCGTGACTCCCACTCATCCTACAGATATCCAGTCGTGCTCCTCTGCGCCTTTGCAAAGCATACTGCATACGTCCGGTACCCAATAGCCTCTGTAGTCTGGCCCTCACTGGCCTTGCGTAACGTTCCTGCACTCCCCAGCATTGCGGGGCCCTTCGTGCGCCCCGTACTCGCTGTGTCAAGTCTCCCACCCGTCAACGCCAATCATTATCATACCGGTACAGGCACACCAACATCAATGTCTGGCCTGGAGGCCCCAAGCTTTATAGCAGTTCCCAATGTGAGTGGTCCCTGGCGTCCACAGCCCCACACGCGGACGGCACCCGCAGTTGGCGGGCCCAACAATCAGTACCCTATGTATCAAGCGAGCCAGCAACTGCCCTCGCCGCCCTCGCAATACAAACGTACACCACCAACGTACAGCCCCAGCCGAAGGATGGAAGTCAAGGGGCCTCACGCTATCAACCGTCAAGACCTCATCCCCGCCTAGGCCTCTTCATCTCAGTCGTATATCTGCCAGGATGCTCGGCTGGGCCATCCACACATGTGCGTGCTGCACTGCTGCCCCAAAGCAATCTGCAAGCAACCAAGGAAGGGGCTAAGTCCACTTATAGTAGCACTGCTTGGAACCATCCCTGGGAGCCCTAGCAGACCGGGGACCACACGCCACCCGAGCAGTCGGACCTGTCCGGGAGCGCAAAGCTTGAGCTGGGGGCCGCACCGCCGCTGGACCTGGAGCTGACCTCGCACATCATACCGTCACAGGCCGCCATCCCCGCCCCTTCCTCCTGTCCCTGCCATGCAACGCTCGCCCCCGAGGAGGTCGCGCTGCAGGTGCTGCCCGAGCGGGCGGCACCGCTGCCGGACGGCTCAGTGCTGTCCGGCACGGCCTGCAGCTCGCCATACGAGGGGGAGCTAGCGCCAGAGCGCACAGGGGAGGACAGGGCAGAGGAGCAGTACAGGGACTCGGGGCAGGCGCAGGAGAAGGACAGACGGCGGGGGGGCAGCTCCCGCCGTGCGGTCCCGGGCTGCCCGGACGGGGAGGGGGACCAGCCCCCGCCCACGTCCATCCCTGCGGGAGGCGCCCCAGGGCGACTGGCGGAGCCCGCAGGGAGGAGCTCGGGCATGGAAAGCAGGAACACCTGCCCCACCATGGGTGCGCACAGCAGCACGGTGCTGGTGCGCTGCAGGAAGAGCAGGGACCGCAGCCCAGAGGCCGCGGCAGAGCCCGCACCCGCACCCATGCCCGAATCCTGGCACTTCCCCGCTGCACCACCCTTGGCCATCTCGTTGGCGTTGTTGTATCGGTAGGTGTCGTCGTCGTCGCAGCTATCGTACTCGGGGTCGTACTCGTCGCTGCCCTCGCGCGCACCGTTGCCAATGCCGCTGTCGATGTCCATCATGTCGTCGTCGTCGTCGTCGAGCAGGCAGCCGCTGGAACCGGCCGAGTCTTCGGGAGCGGGGAAGTGGAAGAGCGTCACGACGCTGCCGTCGTTGGTGATGCCGCGGAGCGCCGTGGTGCCGTCGTGTAGGGAGTCCACCGCCAGCAGGGCGAGGGAGTCCCACGACACGTGCGTCAGAGTGCCGAGGCCGAGGAACCGCGCCGAGGACCTCGTTCCGCTGGCGGCACGAGCGCAGGGCGGCTCCTCGGCGCCGACCCAGAGGCTGAGATCGCAGGAGGAGGCGGCGGGGAGGGCGGGGGCGAGGGCAGCGGTGGGGGTGGGAGGGAGGGGGGCAGGGGCGGAGTCGGTTGTCTTGCACTTGTAGAGGGCGGTGCGGGAGGCTGCAACGAGCGGACCGACGCCAGCCGCGGGCGTCAGCGCCATGTCACAGCCGAGAGGCGCCTGGATGGGGCGGACCTGCGCGAGCGTGCTCAAGCGGCCCACCACCTCCGGCGTGCGCGGGATGAGAAGTTCGTGCAGGCCGTTGGCATCGGCCACGCACAGCTTTCCGGGAGCAATGACGGAGATGGACGAGGGCGAAGTGAAGCGGGCGGCAGAGCCGAAGCCGGCCTGCGCGCCGGCCTCGCGGCAGCTGCCCGCAACTGGCCTACAGATGTTCTCCCTGCTGAGGCTGAGGATTGCGTGACCCTCGGAGAAGAACACCAGGCCTGTGGACGGGCAGAAGGCCGCACCGTCGCCCAGGAACGCGGAGTGCGTATGGACGCGGAGAATCGACCCAGATTCAACCTCCTCGAACAGCTCGAGGGGCGGGCCCAGTCGGCCCGAACTGGTGAGCAACGGATACAGGCCGCGCTCCTGGGTGCAGTCGCGCACAAGCAGAATCTGCTCTGTAGCATCTGATAGCGTCCGCACAATAGCCGCGCGCACGCCGGGCACGTTCAGGGAGCGAAGGCGCGTAGTGCTGGTCATCATGGCTGTTATTGTCGTCTTGAGTGGGCACGCGGCCCGAAGATGCAGATTTGTCGCGAAGCTTGTCCGCGGCAAAGGAAGACAGGCTGAGCTGAAGGAGACAAAGGAGACCTGTGGAGAGGGCCCTGTATACGGGCAAGCGCAAGCGCTTACCGTCGTTATAGTCGTGTGGGAAGACATGAAGAGATATGGAGGGGCTTCGGCTTATATACCCCTGCATGGGACCCGTACGGCATCGTACACTGGGCCTTGTGGGGCTTACCGCCTCACCTGCCTGTCTCGTGTGCTCCAAACGATAGAAGAGTTCCAGACGAATTGGGCAAACCAGTAAAAGCCCCCACCGCGAAGGCAACCCCGACATCTTCAGCCAGGCCATGCTGGGCCCCGTCCAGGCCTGGCCTGGGCCTATGCCCGGGAGGTAGGCTGCAGCCGCACTTACGCCATAGTCCATTGGCAATCACGGTCTTGCACGTTCAGCGTTCGGACTTCTGCTGACCGCGCCAAGTCCCAACACGCCATTCAATCCTGCCCGCCGCGCACTCACGGTGGCCTCATGCTCTCTCCCTCATTCACTCCCAGCCGGCGCTGCCGCAGCTGTGTCCCCCGCAAAGCCTGCCCTTGCCAGCAGCTGCTTGGAGACCACCAAGAGCTGTGTTCTCCGCCTGCTTGCCTCGTCTCCTCGCCCCACCTCGCTCCCAGCCACAGCCTTGTCCTGCCGGGCCTCTGGAGGCGCTCCCGTATGCTCTCCGGTGTAGCCTGCGTCCTCCGGGGTACCCCTCGCACTCGCACTGGCGCCTTGGTTGGACCCCGGACCGCAGGAGACCACCCACTCCGCCAGGTCCTGCGGAAAACGTCAGGGCGAATTCCGGCGACAGAGCCTGAGTCCACAGGGGCCCGAGTCAGCATCCATGCTACCGGTGTGGCATCGCCTGCTCCCGGCCTGGCCTCCGTCCCGGCTACCTCTCCCTCTCCCTCTCCCTGGCCTGCTACGGTACACCTGAAAAATTGCATGGCAGGAGCACAGAGTCGCAGGCCCCCGCCGGCCACGCGCACCCACCTCCACCGTGTCCACATCGCGCAGGGGCGGCAGCATGTCGGCAGGGGCCAGGCGCAGCCCCGCGGCCCGCGCGCGCGCCAGCGTCTCCGCCAGCACCGTGTCCGTGCTCCAGGCCATGTCCTGCAGGCCCCCAGGGATGCAAATGGGCGCACAAGATCAGTGACAAGGCCACTGCAATCCGCTAGGCGGGAAGCTTTGGATAACCGGAGACCAGGCGCAGTGCTCTGTTGGTAGGCGGAAAGCTGAGAATGTTGGTTCGATCGCAGGCCAGGCCGGGGAGGGTGCACACAAGGAGTATAGATACAACCCCAGCAGGCGATCCGCGCAGCCCCACCTGGAATAGGCTTTCCTCCAGGCGTGTGAGGCCCATCAGGTAGTAACCCCCGTCCATGGCGGGCCCGATCACCATCTGGGGGCAGGGCCGGTCGGGGCGGTCGGTGCGCAGTAGCTAAGCAGGTGCAGGGAAACATTTGCAACGCATGCCACGAGTGGGTGACTGAACCAGCAACAAGCAAACTTGTCCCCCGTTTCGCTGCGTTGGAAAGTCATGTTGAAGCGGTCACCTCATGGCTATCCAGCGCGTCGACTGCGCACCGCAAGATGGATTCCGACAGGTCGGGGATGTCGGTGCCGGTGATCAGCACCTGCGGTCCGTGAGGAGCAACGGGGGTAACGAAGGACACTCAAGCGCGCTAGCGGTTATCAAGGCGGCTCGATCCCGCCCTCCCCGCAGTCCCCGGGCGCAGCGTCAAGGGTGCCGGGCAGGCGGCAAGCCAGTCCTGATGTGGTGGGGGCCCACCCAATGGGCAGGCGCAAGGCCGCGCGTGTTACTTGCCTTGGTGTGGCCGCCCCGCTGCCGAGTGTCCCGCATGGCTGCCAGCATCTTGGCGCCCAGGTCGGGCTCGGGTTGGGGAGCTGACCCCGAGGAGGAGGCCGCGGCGGCGCTAATCTGCGGGCTGCAGGGCAGGGCCTGGAGCGCGGGACGAAGGCACCAGGCGGCGAGGGGCCAACTGAGAGGGAGAACAGCCGAGGGGAGGCGTACTCTCATCCTCCGGTGCACGCTCCTTCACACGCCGGCAATCCACCCCGCCTGAACTCCTGGCACCCGCTGTATGGCAAAGGGTGCCAGAGTGTTGCGTAGGGCCGCCCGCTGGGGGCACCCGCCTGCCGTCGTCTGGCCCCGTCCCCTCCCCACCCACCAGGCCCTCGCCGTCCAGCCAGGCCGCCACGTCAGCAGTGCGGTCGGCGCTGCTGTGGTACACGTATGCGTCCAGCCAGGGGCTGCAGCTGTGGGGGCCGAGGGGAGGCGGGAGTGTGGGCCTGTGAGCCTGGGAAGCGTGGGGAGGGGAGGAAGGGCCTGCGGGGGCGAGACCCCTAGGCCGCTACCGCCCATCTGAGGCCGTTTGCTGCAGGGGCGGGGCCCAAGGAGCCAAGTGAAAGCGTGGGGCGCGGGTGCATAGCAAGCGTGGCCTGGCCATTTGGCCTCGGGGAAATAGGGCTGGCTGGATGCGGCTGGATGACCAGCAGCCCATCACTTCCCTTCCATCTGGGTCGGCCTTGCAGACCGTGGCAACCGGGCACGTGTAACGCGTTCCTCTTACGTGCTAGGGTTGGCAGCGGCGAGGCCTGGTGTGCAATAGCAGCATGCGCTGTGCACCCCTCAAAAGACTCTATTTCGGGCTCACCTCGCAGCCTGGGTCAGGGCGTGCATCGCGCAGGCACGGTAGAAGTCACACGCCCCGTCCGGCCCTACGCCCGCGCCTGCCGCCAAGCGAGTCTTGACGCGTCCCGGCACGGGCAGCCGGGCAAAGACCACCAGGCCGGGTCGGCTCGTCGCTGGCGTCCCACCGCCGTCGGGAGGGGCCCCCTGAGCACCGCTGTCCGCCATGGCCGCGCCGCGCCCGGCGCGCCCGCCTCCTTTGGCTGCAGCACGCCCCCCACTGCCTATCAGAGTTTACAAGTAGATGCGGCGAGCCCAAAAGTGTAAAGAGTCGGCGCGCTCTGTCGAAATGGCACACGCAATTTTGTGGGGCAGGTGCGTGCCAGACGCGTCGGGCAGACTAGGATACTCTTCGTTGACTGCGTAGTATATGTTGCTCTCGGCACGCCAGCAGGGGGCACGCGAATGACTACGCGCGCGACTTGCATCGGCGAGCGAAAACGATCTTCCTGCGCGCTCTGCCGTTCAGGGTCAATTTTGCACGTTCTAGCGAATACATAGTCACCTGAACGGTTTGCTCTGTCGACGAGAATGCAGACGCTCCTCGGTGCACAACTCCGCCTGGCCCGGCCGACCCTGTCGCGCCCAGGCCGTAGCTCCCTACACGTTTGCGCCTCTAAAGGCTTTGGCGATGCCAAGACCGCGCCGGTAGAGACCTGAGCTTTTGCAAGACTTGTGCCCTCGTTCCGTGGCCCGCTTGAAGCGGATTGCCCCGCGAGCAGCGCCTTTGACCACCCAGTTGCCTCGTGGTCGCGCAGAAAGCCGAGCCCAAGGGCGAGGCGGCCGACGCGCCCAGCACATCCGCCTCAATCGTCTCATCCGCCGACCCAGAGTCACTGGAGGCGCTAGAGGCCCGCATCGTGAGCCTGGGAGGTGAAGCGCAACGGCGGGGGAGATGTGGGGGTGACCCCGAGGGGTGTGCTATGGGACACACGTTGGCGCCTTCGGTGGTGGGCACCCGCACTTGCCACGCGCACCCCAGCCTGGTGCATCCCGGACGCGGAAGATTTGACAGAGTAGCGCAAGCGGGTTATCAAGGGGGCATTGCAGGAGCAGGAAAGGGACGCGCCTGTGGTTGCACGCGTTCGGGGGCGCACTGCGAGCCGCGCTATGCAACCGCCTTACAACCAGATCCGCCTCCAACCCTCCCGCCTCCCGACACGCCTCCCCTCTCTCCTCCAGAAATCGCGCCGCAAGAAGGATGTGGGCAAGGAGGCCAAGGTGAAGGTCAGCGCGCCCGCCGTGGACGTGGCCACTGGCAAGACCGCGGCGCCCGTGGAGTCGGAGGCGGAGGCGCTGTACCTGTCGTTCCTGTCGGTCTACTTCTTCGGAGTGATCGGGGGGGGGCTGGCGCTGGCGGCGGCGGTGGGTGGGGCCGGGCTCTGGGGCGGGCTGGGGCGGGGATGCGCGGGCGGGGGGTGGGCTTTGCGATGTGGGATGGTGGATGCTGAATGCTGGGAACGGCGCCTGGGGCGTGAGGCGTTGGGCGAGAGGTCATGGGGAGGGGTTCGGCATAAGACCGGGGGTCCCGGCAGCGTGGTGAGGGCGGGTCGGGCTGCCGACGCTGCGTCATCTTGAGTGCCGTCTTCGGGCCGGGGGCTACAGCCTCGGCAGGCCATTGCGGCTGCACCTCCCTGACGTCATCGTATGTTTCGCAGCCCTCTCCCCGCTCCCTCTCCCCGCACAAAACCTTGATTACTCCAACTCCCCTACCACCCTTCTCAGGGCTTCTTGCCCGAGGAGGCGGACGCCTTTATCATGGATCAGATCTACCCGTCGTACAGCGGATTCACCGTGGGATTCCTGATCGCATCGTCGCTGTACGGCCTGTTCAAGACCGGCAAGCTGCCTGGCCAGTCGCAGCGGCCGTAAGGAGGCTGGACCTGAGGACTGAGGAGGAGAGGACTGGGCAGGCGGCCATGTGTGGCGTGCGTGTAGGGCTCAGGAGCAGGGGGACTGGGGAGCAGCTCAGTGGCACTGCGACGGACAGGCGCCGACCCTGGCGGGTTTGAGCCTGCTGGGCGACTGCGCTCCCGAGTGCTGAACGAGCCTCGGCGCTTGGCGAGCGGGCTAGCGGGCTGAGGGGACGCAGCACGTAGACAATAATAGCCCGGGGAAGTATCAAGTGGACGATTTTGGAGGGTCGGAAGACTCGGGGCTGGGAGGGCCAGTGGGGTATGGAGGCCCTCTTGGCGGGGCTACAATAGCACGTGGGGGAGGCAGGATGCGATGGTTACAGCAGGAACCGCCTCCGAGCACCAGCTGAGAGGGGTTAAGCGTAAAGCGCCACCTACCGGGTATGGGCTTCCATACCAGCACCACCCTCAGCTGCAGCCAACTGTTGGTCGTTGAACCACAACCAGGGGGTCGCCGAGGGGAGACCCCTCACTACTTCTTTTCTGGCGCTTGGCCTACCAAGCGCAAATGTCTGGGAAGCGGTCTAGGCCCGCAAGCGGGCCGGTGTTCTGGAGGCAGGAGACGAAGCGGTGACCTGACGGAGGCTCCCCTGGAGGCTCTGACCTCTAACTGCTCTGAGAGGGCGATCTGACGAAGATGGCTGGCTCACAGTGAACGTTGCTGCTGAGCGGACATGGGGGATACCTAACCCAACCAATGATGGAGGCTTGAAGGGGAACCGTGTAGAAGGCATTACAACGAAGTGGATTCGAGTGCCGTCTCATCCTCGCACGAGCCCCCACCAGCAGACTGCTGCGGCTGCACCGGTACCCGGCACGCCGCCCGCCTGCCAGCCAAAGCCCACACAGGTCTCTGCGCCCTCCAGTCTTCTTCTCGTGTACCGCGCTCGCTCCCTAAACATGCACAAAGAGAGGATAGGCGTGATATTAATGAGGCGCTGATAGGCCGTAAACTCCAAGGGACCCTTTGAACGCCGCCTGCGCCTGGCCGACAAGGGCGACTGCCCTCCGACTGCCGGGCCAAAATCCACTCGACAAGGAGGACCCCAAGGGGGGCACCGTCAAAGCTCTCAAGGCGGATCGCGGCACGCTGGCGCCTCGAGGACCGGCCACGAAACGGCCGGCCAGAGGCGGGCCCAAACGGTACACAATATGTTCACACTTATTGCTGCCACCGCCTCCAATTAGAAGCTTCCTTCCTACCGTTTCTGAATTGAGATTGCAAGCTGGCACATCGACGCACGAATAGGGGGGTCAAGTAATGCAAAGCGTAAAAGGAAGATGTAGTACGGTAGTTGTGGGGCAGCACCAAGATTATCAACCAAGCCCATGCACACTATCGACGGCCAGGCCACGAGGATCACAATGCACCCCTGACGCCCAACAGTCCCGTGACTCTTTGCTCTTCCCAATATCAGGACATACACGCAAGCTGAATGGATGCCGAACTGAGCCCATAATTGATACAAGGGGGTCCTTGACGAAACAGGTCACGCGGCCCCACGACCATGTCGTGGGAAGCCGGGCCGTGAAGCTCCCCGCTTCCCGGCCCTCGCACGTAGCTCGCACTAAGGTCACGTCAGGACAAGCCAACGAGCTCACCCGCCCTTGCTAAGCGCACGCAAAACCCCCGCGCGCACAAACCCATCCCATCCCATCATTTCGACGACTTGTCAGGGCCAGCGCGGCAAACCCCGCTGAACACCCATGCAAGCGCCACCCAAGAACTCTTCTCGCCAAAGCCAAGAAAGCAAGCCTCTGCGCAACCCCACCTCAGCAGGTCCGCAGCTCCCGACCCAAAACGCACCCGAGCCCCGCCGCGCGCTTAGCGCTTGTGGTGGTGGCTGTGGTGGTGGTGCTTGTGCGCACCGCTGGCCTCGCGCGCGGCCTGCATGCCCGCGGCGCCGGCGATGGGGCCGTTGCCGGTGGGCATGGCGTTGCCCATGACACCCACGGAGCCGGAGCTGGCGGGGCCCGACAGGTCCTCGGCCAGGCGCAGCGCCATGCGGCGGATGAGCTGGCGCATGAAGAGCTCCAGCGTGCTGCGCATGCCGGGCAGCAGGTCGGGCACCATGGGCATCAGCTCGCCCGCGGCCCGGATGGCGCGGTTGGTGTTGACGGCCACGTCGGGCAGGCGCGACATGGAGGGCTGCAGCAGGTCAAGAATGGTGCGGACCATGGCCAGCGCCTGTGGTGGAGTCGGGGGTGGGTCGCGGGAGGGTGAGAATGGGTGAGTTACTGTATCGGGAGACGTCGTCGGGCGGCGGGTATGGCGGGTGGAGGACGGGAAGAGGAGGAGGCGAAAGCACAAGCGCGGGCCCCACCTGGCGGTCCTCGGCCGTGAGCGTGACCGTGGGCGCCATGGCCGACAGCACCTCGAGCGGCAGCGGCAGGGGCATGAGCATGGAGCGCAGCGGGCCCAGCGCCTCCACGGAGCGCAGCGCCGTCACGGCGCCCGCGGAGCTCAGCACCAGGCGCAGCGCCTCGCCCATGGCCTCGCGCGACATGGCATCCACCGCCGCCACCATCTCCTCCACGATCAGCTCCTGCGGGCGGCGGCGGAGGAGGCGGAAGGACGCGGGTGAGGACATGGGCAGAGCCAATGCATGCGGTGGGGACCGCGCGGGAAGCCACGGCCGGTAGACGGTAGAAGAATCGCAAGGAGGAGCAAGAGGGCAGCCCGAGGTTGCCTGCCCACCTGCGCGTAGCTGCCGTCCTTGGCGAAGACCACCTTGAGCACCTCCCGCGTGGCCTCGTTGATGACGGGGCCGTCGTCCACGCCGGGCGTGAGCTGGCCCTTGACGCGCTCCGCGTATGCGCGCTCGGCGGCCTCGGAGAACGTGGGGCCGGCGGCCTGCAGGCGGGAGAGAAGTTGGGAGGGATGGTTGGAGGTGTGAGGGAGGATGGACAGGTGGTGGGGAAACGGGAGGGGTTGGAGGGGGGGGAGGGGCGGTGGGTGGGGCAAGGGGGGCAAGGGCAGGGGACGACGAGGGGCGGGGCGGAGTGGGCGGAAGGGGCGCGGAGCTCACCCCGGGGGCGGACGAGGAGGTGGAGGTGGAGAAGTTGCCGAAGGCCGAGACCAGCTTGGACAGGCGCTCCACGTCAAGGCGGTTGCCCTTGCCGTACAGCAGCTGACGCAGCGCGGCGCGCATACGGGGGTTGTTGTCGGTGAAGAGGCGGCGCGACAGGTACGGCAGGCACTCCTGCGGGCGGGTTGGGTCGGGGAATGCGCATTGAGCGCACGCGGGGGGGCGAGACAAGAGACGAGCGACAACAGCATCCGCGGCTTGGCGCGCCGTGACAATCAACTCGATGAGGCCGGCTGTGGCTCGCACCTGCACGATGGCGTAGTTCTCGTCCACGCGCAGCGCGATGCCCTCGATGACGCAGAAGGCGCGCAGCACCAGACCGAAGTAGGGTGGGATGCACATCTTGTAGTTCATGGCAACACCCTAAGGGGGAAGGGGAGGCAAGGGGAGATGGGCGAGGGAAGTTGGAAGCCAAGCGGGAGCGCGTCGCCGGGCCAGTACTGCAGTGGAGAAGAAGAAAGCAAGGGGTGGAGAGGCAGGCAGGCATGGCAGCCAGTCCAAGTGGTGAGGAGATGGGAGGGAGGTGGGTGGGGTGATGGTTGAGGCCCCGGCGCACCTGCAGCTCGCCGGTGAGGTTGCCGATGTTGAAGCCGCGCAGGCCGCCGCCGCGCACGATCTGGCTCATGATCTGCTCCATCACGGGCGCGATGACCACGTCGGCGTTGGGCGGGATGCCGTCGGGGAAGAACCTGCAAAGCGGAAAAGGCGGAGAACGTCAGAGGCAGTCCCAACCTTTTCAGAAGTCCGACGCCTGCCGCACCCCAGATCCCGCCCCACTGAGCGACCCAAGCCAGCCCAAGCCACCGCTGACGGCTCACCCGAGGTTCTGCAGGTCCGTTACGAGCGCCGAGTAGTCCTCCATGGTGAGGTGCGCAATGAACTCGATCAGCGCCACGCGCTGGTCCTCCGTCACCTCCGTCATGAGCCCGAAGTCCAGGATCACCACGCGGCCGTCGGGCGTGCGCAGCAGGTTGCCGGGGTGCTGCGGGAGGAGCAGGAATGGGGGTGGATGGAAAGGAGAGCGGGTGAGCCAATGCGCGGGGCAGCAGCGTGTGGAACGCAAGGTTGCGATCTGGAAGGAGCCGGGGGCGAGCAGGGAGGGTGTGGAGAGGCGCGGGTGTGCCGAGGAGAGCGAGAGGGGTGTCTCACCGGGTCGGCGTGCAGCAGGCCGGTCTCCAGCAGCTGGATGAGGTAGCAGTTGAGGATCATGGAGCAGAGCGCCTTCACGTCCTCGGACTTGGAGTGGTTGAGCTGCGAGGGGTGGGGGAAGGGTCAGGTGCTAGTCGGCTCGGGCGCTCTCAGCACGGGAGGGTAGGATGCGGCGCGGGTGCAAGGGCAGGCGGACACTGCACGCCCCTCGAGCGCCTGCCATGCGACCGCCAAGCGCCGCTGCTCACCTTCTCGCCCTCGCACCACTCGGTCACGATGATCTTGCGCGAGGTGAACTCGGGGTACACGGTGGCGACCGTGATGCCTGCAGACGGCCGGAGAAAGCGCAACGGTCCAGATCAGCACGGCAAAAACCCAGTACAACATTGCCTTCGGCTCTGTAGTTGAAGAGGCAGAGGAAGAGCTCTGCGCCCCAGCGGGGGCTCGGCACCTGGGAAAAGGCTTGGCACAGCAGGCGCTGCAGCTGGCCTTACCCGGCAGGCTGGCCATCTGCTTCTTGAAGGTCATGGTGTTGTAGGCCTCCAGCTGGTAGTCCATCTCCTCGAAGAAGCGCTGGCCCCAGTCGTCAAGCACGATGGACCACTGGTTGGACATCTGAGGGTGAGGCGGGGCCAGGACACAAGGGTTGATGGTTTAGGCAGGGAACGGCAAGGCTCAGCAGAGGCGCACAGTAGGAGGAAAGAAGGACGTGCCTGTGAGCTTTGCAGCTGCCTCTCAAGCCGCCCCTGTCCTGCGCTAGCTAGGTCGATCGCGGGCTCGCCGGCCCGGGCTTACCCCCGGCAGGATGGACATGAGCACGGCGATCTTGCGCATGATGTGGATGTCCAGCGCCACGCTCTCCAGCACGGCCGGCCGCTGCACCTTGACGGCCACCTCGGTGCCGCCGTGCTCGGGGCGCAGCTTGCCGCGGTAGACCTGGTGTGGAAGGAGGAGCCGGCAGGTGGGGTCGAGGGCGAGCGAGGTGAGGGTGTTTCAAAGCCAAGTGCAGGCTAGTAGCGGGCCGAAGATGCATCCGGGGGGACCAGACGACAACTCGCCAGCGTGCTGCTAAGGGCGCGGGCGCCTTCCCATCATTTCATGCCAACTCCCAGCGCACCTGGCCGAGGGAGGCGGCCGCCAGCGGCTCGGCGCTGAGCCACTCGAACACGCGGTCTACCGGGCAGCCCAGGCCCTCCTCCAGCACCTCGCGCGCCTCCATGGTGCTGAACGTCTTGACGTTGTCCTGTGGGCGGGAGGGCGGAGGCCAGGGCGCAAGTGGGTCGGGATCAGGCCGGGCCCAGGGCGCTTGATGCGAGAATCAGCGGATGGTCGTCCACGTGTGCGGCCCTCCGCAGCCACCAGGCCGGGGCGTAAGTGGGTCGGGATCAGGCCGGGTTCGGGGCGTTGAATGCGAGAATCAGCGGATGGCCCTCCACGTGTGCGGCCCTCCTCAGCCACCCCGACTGGCGCCGATGGCCCCTTTTGGAGTCCTGCGACTCCACATCCCAAGCAGTTGCAAGCTCCGGCCGCTGGCTTCCGCACCCACCTGCAGGCGGCGCAGCTGCTCCAGGTACTCCGGCGGGAACAGGTCCACGCGGGTCGACAGCTGCTGCGCGATCTGCGGAACGGGCGGCAGGAGCAGGGGCAGCGCAAGCATGGTTAGCAGACTGCACAAGCGCTACGCCCCATGCGACGTCTCAACTACGAGAGACTGGGGGCCGTCTCACCATCTGCGCGCTTGCCTTCCACAGTACGGTACCTTTCCTGCACGCTCTACGCTATCGGCCCCGCCTCCTCCTGCGCACCTTGATGAACGAGGGGCCCATCTCCTCCACGATGTCCACCGCCTGCACCGAGCGGATGGGGCGCATGGACGTGCCCTTGCCGCTCCAGTAGTCGACCAGCAGCAGGGAGCAGAAGCCACCCACGGCCTGGAACATCTGCGGGAGCAAACAAGGGCGGCGGAAAGGAACAGGGGGGTTACGCCTCCAGGTCACGCCGCCTCCACTTCCGCAGTGCACCCCAGCGGCGCGCTGCCTGCGCGGTAGCCAAACAGCGGGCTCAGCGAGCGAGCACTTAGCCCCACCCCACCTTGGCCTTGCGCTTCAGCACCCTGATCGGCTGCTTGGCGAAGTATGCGTCCAGGGCCTTGGGGTCGTAGCGCTGCGGCAGGCCGTCGGGCTCCGTGGCGCCGGGCGCGGAGCCGACGCCCATCTGCGCGTCACGCGGGCCCGAGGGCACGCCGAAGGCGGTGCCGCCCGCGGTCATCCCCGCGACGCCCGAGGCGGCGGCGGCGGCCATGGCCGGCTGGCCCCGCGGCAGGGCGGCCACCAGGAAGGCCAGAGCGAACATGGCGATCTGGGTGCCGTGCTCGAAGCCCAGCGGGCCCGGGGAGGTCTGCAAGGACAGGGCCGGCGAGGAAACGCGCTCAAAGTCGCAGCCCCAGGGCCCTTCCAGCATGCACTTCCCCCATGTCCCCAATTCCGGCTGGACCTTGGGCCCTAGCCGGGCAGCCCCAGGCCGCCGAGGAATGCACCCGCCCCAAGGAAAGCCCCGGCCCCACCTCGAGCGTGTCCTGCATGGCCTGCTGCGCCGCCACCATGCTCTCAATGGTGGCACCGCTCTCGGGCCCGAACCGCAGCGCGGTCACCAGCTGCTGCACGCCCAGGACCAGCGCGTTGGTCCAGCCCAGGACCACGTCGCCCGCCTGCGAGTCCACGATCTTCTGGATTGTACCCAGCAGCTCGTCCAGCGTGGATCGCATGATGCCGTACGACTCCGGGTCGATGGCCGCGACCGTGTCGATGCGGTCCGTGGCCCACGTGGCCAGGGCAAGCACAGAGGCGTGCGCGGCGTCCACGGCCATGGTGGCGGCGGCATCGGCGGCCAGGGCCACGTGCGGCGACGCGCCGATGTCCGCGATGACTGTTGTGAGAGGTGGCGGGGCAGGTGGGGTGGGGTGGGGTGGGGTGGGGTCAGCAGAAGCAGGTAGGGAGTGGAGGGCTGCGCCTGCGTGGCGCTGCGTGGCGCCCCCGGTTATGCCCCCGGTTATGCCCCCGGTTTTGAAGCCGCTGTGCTGTGGGCTGCAGGCTGCTTGCCGAAATGGCCAACCCTGCCAACCCAGGAGGTGGTGGACCGGCGCGTGGGGCAGGGCCCCGCGTGCGCACTTGCCGGAGCCGGGGTGAGCGAAGCGACGCCCGTCGCCACAAGGACGGACCCGCTCGTCTTCCCAGACGGCGCGTGACCCAAGCCCTGCTCCTCCCCCCGGTCCTGTAGCTTGCACAGCACTCCCGTTACTCCAGGCAGCAAGCGGCGGCTTTGCGGCCGGCGTCGCGAAAAGATACGGTCACCGAGATGCGTGGCGTGCAAACCTGGACCGACACCTCTCTGTATGCCAGCAATGTAAAGGAATCGCATACGGCTCCCCCAGGAGGAGGCGCACCTGGTGTAGCAGCGTTAATAACATCGGTCAAGGCCGACGGATGAGGGGGCGCGGACCAGCCCGCAGCCGCGTGCTGCAGGGTCTCGGCCTACAGGTCGATAAAGGCAAGGTACCAAGCGTTGGTGTGACGGGAAAACGGAGTGGCCGGAGGGGACATGCGCGTTGGCCGGCGAGCACCGGCACGTACCGAGGCAATATCCGTGGGAATGTCCAGACTTGCGTGGCTGTAGTGCGCCGCGTGGAAGAGAGCGGTGCCTGCAGCGTCGCACAGAGTGGAGGGCGCCGGTCAGGGTCTTCGCTGGGGCCAGCGCTCGGCACCGCGGCGCCCAGCGGGACGTGAACCCGGCAGCAGATGGCTGTGACGTGAGCGTGGCCGGCCAAGCGAGCCGGCGGCAACGGTCTTGAGACCCATCGGGCAGAAACGCTGTCCCGGATTCCGGCACCCACCGTCCAGCGCGTGGTTCAGGTGCGACAGCAAGCTGGACACATCCGCTCCGGAGGATTGAAGGCTCCGCGTGATGAGGTCCACGGAGAACTGGGTAGTCGCGGCGTCCAGCGTCGATGCAGCCTCACCGAGAGCCGAGGGAGGCTTCACGGGCCCGCGTTGCCGCGGTCGCTGGACATTGACGGGTGCTCGCCTACGCAGGGGAGAAGCGCGAAAATTGAGCTAAGGCGGTTCCGGCCATGCGCATTGCGGGTTTGCAGCGACCATGTGACCACTCACCCGACCACCGGGCGGCTGGACGAGGCCGTCGCATGCCTGGCCCCAAGCCCCACACCGCTCGTCTGCATCGCGCCGCACTGCGTTAGCTTTCAAAGGCGATGCTCTCGAGGGGCTAAGGGACGCTTGTTGGGGCCTCTGGGGCTATGGACGGGGCGCAGCAAGTGGAGCAAGTGGAAAGTAATATTATGTATCAAGTGAAGACGCCGCGCATACGGTTCGCGAAACGGAGTGAATTGAAAAACTTGCCTTTGGAACTGCCCGTACCCGCGACAGCTCCGCTTGCCGTGAGCCAGGGTCTGGCTACGCAGCTGACCTGGCCTGCGGACACGAGACACTGCACGAGACACTCGCACTCCCAGGGCGCAGCACGCAAACGAATTCAGAAAAACTTCAGCAGTCCTCGCTCGCCACAATGCTGCTTTAGGCGCAGGCTCATTGTTTTCTGACGACCTCCTAGGTAGCATACACGTGCCCCGCTCCAAGCGCCGGGCGCGTGAGGCGTAAGATGCGGAGATGTCCAAACCTGCAGACCGCAGCTCGGCCCGCGCCGGGCGCTGATTATGCGCACCACGCTGCCACGTCCAGCTATCAGCGCAATGCACTGATGCCAAGCATGCGAGCGCGGACGGCCGGCTTTGCGACAGGCACGGTGTTGCCGGCCCCGAAGCGGGGGCACGTCACCGCGCGGTACCGGGACAACGACGCCGTGCCAGTGGCTGCACCACCCCCGCCACCAGCCCCTGTGATCCCGGTGGCCAGGCCGTCAGCGTCACCACCGACGGCCACGGCCGCCAAGCCGACCTCGGCTGCCGTTCTCCCAGCGGTGCCAGTGCCTTCCACTGCGCCGAAGGCCCCGCAGCCGTCCGTCCCAACCCCCACGCCTGCGCAGCCACCAGCGGTAAGCGCCCAACATGCCAGCGCCAGTCTCGTCTTGCGCAGTCTTGCCTCCATCAGCTGTCCTCGGCCATCCTTGCGTGTTTACCTCTGTCGCCGCCGCCTGAACCCTGAACTCCTGTGCGCCCGCAGCCTGCCGCTGCTCCAGCACCCGTGCGGGCACAGCTCAAGGTGGTTGGGTTGGGCACGCGCGGCATCAGCGCCGTCAACCGACTGATCGGTGGGTAGATGGGTGCTCACGCGTGCTAGTCGTCCCGCGACTGGCGAAAGGGCTGGGCGACAGCTCCGCCCGGCGCTCTATGTGGGGCCAGGGGCCTTGCACCTGTGGCGAGGGGCCGTGCCCACGCCCGCTTCCTCTTCTTTGTCAGCGCTCTGCACCTGTGCTAAGCACTTGTGTTAAGCTACAGTTTGCGTGACCCTTGCCTGCGTGACTGCCTCCCCGCTTGCAGCTGCCGGCAGCCTGCCCGAGGCGGAGTTTTGGGCCATTGATTCGGACAAGCGGGTGAGCTGCGTGGAGCGGAGAAGAACGTGGCTTTCCTTGAACCATGCCGCCGCCAGCTGCCTTCCCCGCGCGCACCTATCGCCGCACCCGCCATCCTAAGAGCTCCACGTAACTAGCCCCCTGCTCTCCCCCACGCCACACGCTCAACCCTGCTTCCCCTGACCCGACCCACATCGCCCCTCTGACCTGCCTCCTCCCCGCCCTCTCCACACCTCCCCACCTCCTCGCCCCCTTCTCGTCCTCCCCCCCAGGCCCTGGCCACGGTTGACCCCGGCTCCAATGCGCTGGAGGTGGACCCCGTGGACGATGCCAGCCTGGGCCCCGAGGAGCTCGCGGAGCTGGCGGGCTTCGCGCCCTCCCCCGCGGCCCCGGACGCACCGGACGGGCACGCGGGGGCTGTGTTCGTGCTGGGCTCGGCGTTCGGGAGCCCCGGCGGGGCGCCCATGGTGAGTGGGCGAGGTGGCGCTCGGGGGGACGTAGTTGTGGGATTGAGAGGGAGAGAAGGGTTGAGAGGCCGAGGCTACGAGCTTGATGCGCGGGGGCGTTGAGCGCGGGCGGGTTTCCCTTGGTGTGTTATTGGGTTGTGGGCACGCTTGAGGCGGACGATCGTGAGGGATGAGTGCTGACGAGTGCGTCTGTCTGCTGTTTGCAGATGCTGCAGCTGGTGCGGCACCTGCGGCGCTGCGGCTACTTTGTGGCTGTGGCGCTGACGCGGCCGTTCGAGTTCGAGGGCGCACGCAAGCTGGAGGCGGCGGACGCGCTCATCAGCACCCTGGAGGAGGTGGCACACCTGGTGGTGGGGCGGGGGCCGGGCTGGGCTGGGATGGGTGGGATTAAATGGGGTGGTGGGGGTGTGGCTGAGGCAACTTAGGTGCGAAGTGGGGCGCATGGGGGCGAGCTGCGCACCAGCAGACGGGGATGAGAGAAGCGAATGCGAGGGATGCCACCGTCTTCCTGTGTGCCCCACGGTGGGCTGGTATGGTGGGGGTGGTGAGGTGGGGGTGCGGCCACGGTGCGACTGGGGTCCCGAAGGTGAGGAGCGTGGCGCCTGGGCGCGAGGTGCAATTCCAGGGGCGGTGATGAGAGAAAGCAGAAGGGGTGCCATCGCCTGCATGTGTGCCACCACCTGCCTTCCTCCCGACCCCCCCCCCCCCCGCCCCCCACCCCCACCCACCCACCCACCCTCAGGTGGTCATCTCGCAGGGCGTGCTGACCCGCGCCAGCGCCGAGCTCACCATGGCCCAGGCCCAGGCCATCGCCGACAACACCCTGGTCTACACGGTGCAGTCAACCCTTTGGGCGCTGAGGTGTGTGCACCTCGGTTTGCTCTACCCAGCCCAATCGCTGCTTCTTAGCGGGCACTTCCTCAGGTTACTCTCTGAGTTTGATCCAGGCTTCTTGGGCTCCGCCAACACGGTTTACTCGCTGCTTCCGAGCCGGCAGCACGATTCCTTCTCATCCCCAAAACCTCAGTTTCTTGCCGCGTGCGCCCCAGGGCTCCCGAGATCCTCAAGGTCGCCAACGGCGCCTTCCTGTGGCACGGCCGCGACCTGCGCAACATCCGGCGCCCGCTGTTCCCGCCCATGATGAACCTGCTCAGCTGCCCGGGTGAGTGAGCGAGCTAATCGGGCTAGGACAGGGAAGGGTCAGAAACCGCTCCGTGCACCCCTCCCGGCTCCTACCAACTTCCCAAGCACGCAAGCTCCTCCCGACCCACTTCCCCGCCCCACGCCCCAGGCCACGCCACGCTTGGCCGAGGCCAGGCGGCCCTGCCCGCTGCACTGCTGGCGCAGGCGGGGCTGGCCAGCGCCCTCAGCACCCTGGCGGAAGACGCAGTCAAGGTAGGGCGAGGCGAGGGGCGGGCGATAACCCGCGGTAGCTGCTGCAAGCTGCGGCTTCCGGTGCGTGCATACCAGGGCTGGGCACCTCCCGCGCCGCGTCCGCACTGGGATGGAGCGGCGGCGCCTCGTCCTCCAACACTCTTTTCCCGACGCCGTCCCGCCCGCCACCCGTCCTCAGGCTGCCGCGGAGAGCCCCTTCCTGGACGGCAAGCTGGAGAGCGCGACGGGCGTGCTGTGTGTGCTGCGCGTGCCCCCCAGCGCGCTGGGTGTGGGCTCCGGCTCTACCCCTTCGTCGCGCGGGGGGGCCCTGGTGGCGGACAACCACAAGGAGCACGCGCTGCGGTCCGCTGTGCAGGTGGGTAGGGGGCGGATGGGGCAGGGCGGAAGCGCGGCGCTGTGCTCCGCGGTGCAGGTGGGGGGCGGGTGGGGCAGGGCAGGGCGTGAAGGCGGCGCTGCGGTCCGCGGTGCTGTAAGAGGCGGATGGGGATAGCGGGGGGGCGGAGCTGCACCAGGGCGGGGGCGGCCCTGCAGTCCGTTATAGGAGAAGGAGGCTGAGCATGGTGGGGAACATCTGCGTCGGCAAGAAGCGCGGTGAACGGTGGCGCTGAGCGCTTCCTGTACAACAGCTGTTCACAACCAGGCCCTATCAATCCTATGGCGCAGGTGGCGGCCATGACGGTCCGTGAGCTGGTGGGCAATCGCTGCCTCGACATCATCGTCTGCCCGCAGCTCAGCCCGGAGCTGGAGGGGCCCGCGCAGCCCACGCCCGGCCTCGCGCCCGCGGCCCCAGCCGCCTCGGCCCCAGCCGCCTCGGCCCCAGCCGCTACGGCCCCAGCCGCTACGGCCCCAGCCGCTACGGCCCCAGCCGCCTCGGCCCCCGCCGAGGCAAGCGCTGAGGGCAAGGGCGCCGAGGGCGAGGCGGTTGTGACGGTTGAGGTGGCGGCGGAGGCCGAGCCGCTGGTGCGGGTCGAGGTGTCCCTGTTGGTGCTGGAGGCGATGGAGGAGGCGGGTGGGTGCCCTGCTTCTGGCGTTGCGCTCGAGCTGCATTCGAGTCATGCGCATTGGTTCGAGGTCCCTGTTGCACTCGCTGTACTTCATGCACTCTGCGGGTTATCCTCGCGCCCCGACTGAGCTCTCCCTCCTGGATCCTGTGAACCTGCTGCAGCGGACGTCGGCCCCAAGAGCATCGGCCAGACGCCCGCCGGAGGCGTCGCCGCCGCCGCTGCTCCTGCCGCCAGCTCCACCGCCGCCGCCGCGCCGGCGGCCGCCGCCGCACGTGACCGCATGACCACCATGCGGAGCAGCTCGGCACCCCGCAACTCCAACGGCCACCGCCTGCCGCCGCCGGTCAGCGTCTTCGGCGCCGCCCTGCCCACCAAGCAACCGCTGCCGCCGCCGCTGCCGCCGCCCGGCGGCACGCAGCCCGCCTGGGTCAGCGCTAGGCAGGCAGCGGACGCGGCCGCCGCCGCCGCCGCCAGCCCGCCGCCGCCGCCGCCCCAGAGGGCGGTGTCGCCCATCCGGCGGGCGTCGTCGCCCGTGGCTCGGGGCATGGCCAGGCCTATGGGGGGCCCGCTAGCGGCCGCACCGGGCGCCCAGACGCAGGCCAGGCCCGGATCGTCGGCGCCCGCAACGCCACAGCAGCAACAACCACAGCAAGCGCAGCAGCTGCGGGGTCCGGCCCAGGGCGGCGTGGCAGGAGGAGGCGCCGCAGCAAGCGGTGCGGGCGCCGAGGCGGCCGCGGCAGCGGCGGCTGCCGCCGCGGCCCAGGCGGCCGCCCGCAAGCAGGCGCGGCTTAAAGCTATGTCGGCCATGTCCGCCCTGGCCGGAGGCACGGCCTCCTGCACCTCCACGCTCGGCGCTTCCGCGCCTGCGCCGGCTCCGGCTGCGGCGGCAGCAGCGGTGCCAGCCGCGCCCGGGCCCGTGCCCCTCTCCGCCCGTGGCCTGCCCCTGGGTGCTCAGCCCGTGCAGGCGCAGCCGGCACAGGCGGCGGCCGGGGGGCCGGGGGCTGGCACGCAGCAGCAGGAGGAGGAGGAGCGCGGGGGCGGCTTTGCAGGGCTGCAGCAGATCCCCCGCCTGGCGGAGAACCTGGTGCGTGACCCTGTCTGACCTGGCCCAACGTTCTCGCCCTCGATGCTGCCCCTTGATGCTTTCTATGCCTCCTCTACAGCCCGTCTCCCGCTCCACCCACCGCCCCTATCCCCGCCTCACCCTCGCCCCCACCCTCAACCCCCCCCCCCGCCAGGTCACCTCCCTGGTGGCCCAGTCCCTGGACCTGCCGCCCCAGGCCGCCCGCTGGCGCCACCAGCACAGGGCGCCGCGCGCGCAGGGAATGGCGCAGCAGCCACGCGCCTACGAGCTGCCGCAGGTGCGAGCGGGTGGTGGTGGTGCAGAGGCATGCAGGCGTGCGAACTGGATGGCGGTGTGGGGCTAGCCGTTTGGGGCGAGTGGTTGGTACCGGTGTTGGGGGCGTGCGGCGGAGGGATCTGGTAGCAGCTGCCATGCCCTTGCCCGAGTTGGGTTGCCGTGGGGATGCCGGGCGCGTGTTGGGCGCTGTCACGCCGAGCTCAGCCCCTTGCCTGGTGCCCGCCATTCCGTGCGTTGGGCCCACAGGTGGACGAGGAGGTCACGGATGGCGACTGGATGGAGGTGCGTGGCGGGGTGGCGGCTGGCGTCGGGTGCAATCCTCCACAGTGCATCGCAGTGACCTCCCGGCCCGGCCCGGCCCAGCCCCCGAACCCTCCTCGTCCCTCAACCACACCCTGCCCACTGTCCCAACCCCTCATCCCGTGCTCTGCCACCCCGGCCCCCGTTTCTCCCACCCACCCGATCCCAACCCTCCTCTCCCCAACCCCAGCGCGGCCCCGAACAGCCCGACAGCAGCCCCTGCACCCTGTCCTCATCCCTTCAAGCCCCCCTTTCCCCAACAATAACCCCATCCCGCCCTTCCTTCCCGCACCCTAGGGCGACCGCGAGGATTCCGGCGGCCCCGTGCGCGGGCTGCAGCAGCTGCTGCTGGGCATGCGCCTGCCCTCGCCCCCGCCCCCCACCGCCCCCGCCGTGCGCAACCGCACAATCGGCATGCTGGACCGGGAGAGGCAGGAGTAGTGGGGAGAGGGGGAAGAGAGGGGAGGAAGGGTTTGGGGGAGGAGGAGGAGGCAGAAGGGAGAGTGGAAGAAGGGTGGTGAAGGTATCGGGGATGGGAGTTGCGAGCGCGTTGGAGGGGGCAGACGGGAGGCAGGGTGAAAGGGAAGGTGGCAGGGGTAGCGAGGAGGGGTACAGCGCAGGGCAGGGGCGAGCGCGCTGCGGCAGCCAAGCCTGACCGCAGCACCCGGCGGCCCCGCAGCTTCGCGGCGTGCGCGATCGCACCGCTGGCTAGCAAGGCGGGGAGCGGCAGGAGGAGGGGCAGGTGGAAGGGCGGGGCAGCGATGTGGAGGGAGGAGGTGCGCGTTGGAAGGAACAGAGTCTGGTCGGGCTGGTGCCAAAGTGCGCCCGACTAGGCAGCGGTTTGGGGTGATTGTGAACAGGCTTTGCTTGTGGTGGACACGAAGCAAGCACTGAGCAGGCGGACTCCCGGAAGAAGAAAGCACCATCCTGCACCAACGTTGTAGAGGAATGCTGTGTCTGCAGGTAGGACGAGAGAGACGCTGCATATGGTAAGCTGTGAGGGGCGTCCAGGCACGCAGCGACATAGGGTCAAGGGCCGGCGGAGGCTGCATGGCTTGGTGGGGTTGCAACGTAGTGCCTTGTCCGGCTGCATGAGCCGAACTACTTGCTGCACTTTTGGTAGATGAAGTGAAGCCTGTAAAGTTGGGGCCGGCGGCGACGGCAGCAGGAGACGAAGGCGCGGGCAACGGCACACGGAGGCAGGGGGGCCGCCGGCTGCCCGTGAAGCGACCGCCTTCGACCCTGCAGCTAGGGTTCAGTCGCTGCCGGGCCGGTATATTCGACGCATATCGTCGTTGACGGGCCCGTCTACTGCCTGTGTCGAGGTCCTCAGCTGCACTCTCCAGCTGCACCCTCCGCAAGTCAACATGTGTGATGGCCAGCGTCGAGACAACCACCTGCAGCCTCGCGGTAACTCGCCAGCCGCTCTTGACTAGGTCCCTGGGTGTCTATGCGACTGTGCTTCAGGCCTGGTAAGTCAGCCAGGGCGCATCGCAAGCGGCGATCAATCGGCCGCGGCGACAGCTGCTGCCGGGAGTAGGGCGACCGTCGGCGCCGAACCCCCGCTTGAGAGCCCAAACGTTATTACTATTCAGCACTGTTGCGAGCGGCTAACGAGCGATCATTCATCGTTGGCTTTGTGTTTGGAGTGTCGTTCCGGCTTTCCGGGGGAAGCGCATGTCGCGACCTGATGCCCGCGCTCGCCCATTGCTCAGCGCCACCACACCTAGTTTATAGGCGTAGCAGACGGGCGACAATTACACGTGGTCTAAGTAGACGCGAAACCCTTGTAGGCACGTCGGCGTTGACGCTGTCGCTCCTGGGACAAGCACAGGCTGCACCGCCGGCACCTCTTGCACCCTTCCATCCGCACCGAATAGTCTGTCTAGGCCCCATGCCTATCGAAGGCCTTGTCCTCGATGGTATGTAAAGCCCGCGGAGATCGCTGAATGGGCAGCGAGCGTCTATGAGGGGAAGACATATGTCAGGCTACGTCCGTTTAGGCACAAGCTGCTCGTGGGTTCATCACGAGAGCTGGAGAGGGCCGGCCGCACCCGCCCTCAACCTCCCCTCTCTCCATGCCCTCCTTCCCCAGAGACTCGCTTCGTCGATCTGCTTGGCAAGCTCATAGGGGAGAGCCGCCACCTCCAGAACAACCCGCCCGAGTTTGTTCCCTGTGAAGACCGAGGTGCGGCGTCCATTGAACGGAGCGGCCTTCAAGTGCGCATGCCTGCATGCCTCCTCTGGCTAGGCCGCCCACTGCCCAAGCCGTTACGTCCTAGCCTGCTTGCTACATCTGCTGACCCCTCGTCAGCCTGCTGGCCGCCCATCATACGCCTAGCCAAGCCCTGGGCCTCCGGAATCCCCATTCCGACATCCCCCCTCCCACCCACCCCCTTCCTCCCACCCTCTCTCTTCACCCCGCTCCCTCCCCCTGCCTTACCCCCTCCCCATACAACCCCCCGAATCCCCCCTCCCCCAAACACACACGCCCGCAGCTGCCCGGCACGTGCTCGAGGTCCTAGACCCCCTGGGCGAGGACGCGGGGGGGCCGCTGCGCATTCGCCGCGTCACCTACGCCGAGGGGCGCTCCAACATCATTGTCGAGGTGGGGACGGGTGGTGGTGTGTGTGTGGGAGATCTTAGAATGTGGGGTGGGGTGGGGTTGTGGGGAGATCTTTGACGAGTAAGAGTTTGGACAGCCCAGATGGTATGGCGGCTGCCAGCGAGCCCGATGGGGGGGGGGATGGCATGGTGTGGGGGCATGAGGGACGGGGCAGGGAGGGATGAGGTGGGGGCGGGGCGGGGGGGAAGCCCCTTGCGGCTGGTTGCCCCTTCGCCCCTTCCCCCCTCCCCCCCGGCTTCGCTTCCCTGGCGTAGGCGATGCGATCCCGCTTAGTTACCAACATCCCCCCTACCCCGTGCAGTACCCGGGCGAGCAGGATGGGGGCGTCATCTCCTTTGTGGGGTGCCACATGGACGTGGTGGGTCCCTTGGGCGGGGAGGGGGGGAGGGAGGGAAGAGAAGCGGGGGGGAAGGGGGGGGGCAGAGGCCAGGATAGGAGGGAGGGAGGGAGGGAAACAGGGTGTTTGACGCTGAGCGGGAAACAGGGTGTCGGGGGGGGAGGGGGAGGAAAGGAGAGGAGAGGAGGGGGGAGGGTAAGGGCAGGAGGGCAGATGAGGGGAAGGGCTGTAGTGGCGACCAGTTCCAAGGGCAGGCCTGGTATCAGCGTGCTCTCCGGGGCAGGCAGGGGGATAGCAGCGGCCCAGGGGCAGCACACCTAACCCCCATTCCTTGCTGCTCCCCCCCCAAAGGTCACCGCCAACCCCGACACGTGGACCTTTGACCCCTTCTCTTTGTCCATCGACGGCGACAAGCTGAGGGGGCGGGGCACCACGGACTGCCTGGGGCACGTGGCGCTGGTGACGGAGTTCTTCAGGTGGGGGGGAGGGGGTGTTTGAATATGAGAGCGGGAGAGCGTCAGGTGGGGAGGGGGAGGGGGAAGGGAGGAAGAGGGGGAGGGAGGGAGGACTGGAAGAGAGAGGGGGCAAGGGGGAGGGAATGGAAGGGGGAGGGGAAAGGGCGGAGGGAGAAAGGCACGTGCTAAAGCGCGGGGCAAGGGGAGGGGGAAGGGAGTTCCCGCAGCACGCTGGATGCACGCGCTGACCTGGCTCCCGGCCGCCCCCCCCCCCCCTCCTCCCCGCCTTCCCCGCCCCCGCCCCCGCAGGCAGCTGGCCGTGAGCCGGCCCAAGCTCAAGCGCACCGTGGTGGGGGTGTACATCGCCAACGAGGAGAACAGCAAGGTGGGGAGGGGGAGGCGTGGGGGTGGCCGTGGCCGCACAAGCCGCTGCTCCGTCAGCAATACAGGGGCAGGGGGGCGCCACACAAGCATGGCGTGCTGCGCCCTCGACCGGCCAGGCAGCGGTGCTGGGTGGTGCAGGGGCTGGGGCGGCGCGCTGCTGAGGATGAGGATGCAAGGCCACGCGGGCTTGGCGCATGGCTGCGTGGCTGCCCGGCGCGTGGCTGCTTGCCTGGCTCGGTAGCTCTTATGTCGCAGTGCGGAAGGGCAAGCGCAGAGTGTGGCGACTGCTTTGTCCCGTAATCGGTCGAACGAGTGCTGGTGAAATGATGCCCCCCGCCACCCCGCAGGTCCTGGGCATTGGCATTGACGAGATGGTGTCCCGGGTGGGTGAAAGCGGGGGTGGGTGAACGGGTGGTAGCGGAGGGCGGCAGCAGTCTCCCACAGATGCCGTGCTGCGCTCTGCCGCCAGGTACACCGCTCCACCGATGCCGCCCTGCCTGTCCTCACATGCAGCCACGTTCCCGCAACCCTTCCCGCCTCCTCCCCCCCTTCCCTATACCATCTGGGCTATCCAACCTCTACCCCGTCGAAGGTCTCCCCCCTTCCCCCCCCCCGTCCCCTTACCCTCTCCCCCCCCCCTCCCCCCCCTGTCAGGGACTGCTGGACGGCCTCAAGGGCGGCCCCCTGTACTGGGTGGACGTGGCGGACTCCCAGCCGTGCGTGGGCACGGGGGGCATCGTGGCGTGGAGCCTCAAGGTGTGTGGGGGGGGGGCAGGGGAAGGGGCCTGGGGGGGGCGGGAGTGCATTGGGGGCCAGGGGGAGCGGTGCCGGCAGGAGGGCTGGGCATGTCTGCGGGCCGGGGGTACTGGTTGGCGGGGGCCAGATCTGTGAGGCCCCTTGCGCCGCGAGCCCCCGCATCCGCGCCCCCACACATCTACCCTCACCCCGCATGGACCCATACCCCCCCTCCCCTCCACCCCCCAGGCGTACGGCAAGATGTTCCACTCGGGACTGCCGCACAAGTCCATCAACCCCATGGAGCTGGGCATGGCGGCGCTGACGTACATGCAGGTACGGCGGATCGTACGGCACATGCGGCAGGGCAACTCCGCGGCCATGCAACCTTTTGCAAATCCCTGTTTGCTGAAGATCCGTCTCCCGCCCATCCCACCCTGCCGCTGGCCACAACTCCCAGGACCGCTTCTACGCTGACTTCCCGCCCCACCCGGATGAGGAGAGGTGGGACGCGAGGTCAATGCGGGGCCCGGGGAGCAGGGCGTTTGGACAGGGCTGCGCGAGATATGCGGCGCAGGGGGCCTCCGGACACGGGGGACACGGGGGAAACTCTGTCTCTGCAGAACCTGCAGGGCTAAGAATGCGGGGGAGAGGGGAGCCAGGGATGAAGCGGTGGGGTCGTGCGGCGCGCGGAGCAGAAAACCTGCGGCGACTGCTCTCAAGGGGAGGGGCCTCGGCGGGCTTCGGGTGGGTGGGCTGCTGACGCTCTGTTCCGCTGTGTGGTGTGCCGTACGCTGTACGGCAGGTACGGCTTCGCCACGTCGTCCACCATGAAGCCCACGCAGTGGAGCTACCCCGGTGCGTGTCCGGAGGGCGGGGTGGAAGGGCACGAAGGGAGTCACCAACATGAACGGGACTTCATCTGGACCTCTGCTGCACGACGCGCTTCTTGTCTGTTCCCCACTTCCCTGCCCCTCACACCTCAACTCATGGACTTCACCGGTACCCCACCACACGCCCACCTCAACCCCACACCGCAACCCACCCCCAAACCACCCAACCCCACAGGCGGCTCCATCAACCAGATCCCCGGCGAGGCCACCATCTGCGGCGACTGCCGGGTGACGCCCTTCTACGACGTTAACCAGGTGTTGCCCAGCGCGCCCTGGAACACACACACACACACACACACCAATGCAGCCCTGAATACAGAGCAATGCAACTTCTTGTCATGTACAGTATCAGCGCCCTCTGCTAACCGACTAGCTAGGTGGAGGCAGCTGAGCTTGCTCACCTCCACACCCAACCGCCCAACCGCCAACCGCCCAGGTCATGACTAAGCTCAAGCAGTACGTGGACGACCTCAACAGCGCAAGCAGCGGGGCGCTCGAGTCGCTGCCCACGCGGGGGCCCTACTCCAAGTGAGCAGCAGGGCAAAGGGAGGGCTGAATGCGAAGACCTGGTGCCCTGCGCCCGAACGCCCAGCGCCCTGCCCCTGGGGCGCTAGGCGGCGGAAAGGAGGGCTCGCACTGCCTGCCGCTGCTGGGTGCATGTCGTCCAACCATGTGCCGGCAGCGCAATGCCGGCAGCGCCACCCACCCCTGCCTGCCCCTGCCTCTCTCCAACGCACACCATCCAAAGCCGTGCACTTGGAGCACGCAGGCAACCCTCGGGTCATGCCAAACGCCTTACACCCCCTTGTCCTCCGTCCGCATTTCAACCCCTTCTGATCCACCCCCACTCCCTCGTCCACCCCCCAGGTACGTGCTCCCCGACGAGGGCCTCCGCGGGCGCCTGGAGCTGTCCTTCTTCGACTCCTTCTCCAAGGGCATCGCCTGCAACCTGGACAGCGACGGTGTGTAGGGGGGGCAAGGGGTGTTTGTTGCTGAGCGGGATCGCGCTGGCGCGAGGGGGGCAAGGGGGGTGGTGGCACGGGCGGGCCGGGTGGGGAGTGACGGCAGCTGTTGAGCGTGCCGCGGGAGGAGGGTTGGGGAGGGGGACATGGAGGGGAGGGGAGGGGAGGAGAGGGAAAGGGCTGGGAGGGAGGAAGAACCGTGGGAGCTTGACGCTTCGCGCCGCGCTTGACTGGCTGCGCCCCACCCTCCCGCTCCCCCAGGCTTCAAGGCCATGGATACGGCCTTTACTAAGGTGTACGGCTATTGCAAGCCGTACGCCATCACGGGCAGCCTGCCGTGCATCCGGGAGCTGCAGGACGAGGGGTACGACGGTGAGCGTAACAGGCCATCGTCACCCTCACCCTCGGCCTCTTGTCCGCATTGGATTGTGGAGAATTGCAACTGGGAAACGTTGGAAAGGCCCTCGATTGACCGCACCTTGCGCCCCAGCCCTTATCGTGACCGCCAACCCGACTAGCGACTACCCCTCAAATCACGGCACACATCCCACCCCTCAACCCTGCGCACATACCCCTCGTCCCCCGCATTCCCCCGCAGTCCAGTGCATCGGGTTCGGCCGCATGGCCACCTACCACGCCAACGACGAGTGAGTTGTCAGAAATCCTTACATGGCCAGGCCCGTTCTCGTTCGCAACAGCAAAGACGTGTAGAGCAAGCGCTGCCATTTGCTTCCTATCACGCTTGTGGTCCCTAGTCAGCGGATGATTAGCCACAGCCACACACGTAGACACGTGGCTCACGCGCCGCGGTAGCCTTCCTGTAGCCCCCAGTCAGCGGATACCATGTTTCGCTGTCACTGCCTCTCCCCCACCCGCAACCGCCTCGCCACACCGACCTTCGAGCCCACCCACTCCATCCCATCCCATCCGACGCAATCCCACCCTACAGGTATGCCCTGCTGTCGGACTTCCAGAAGGGCTTCGAGGTCATGCGCGAGCTGGTCCTGGCGCACAACACCTGAGCGGGCCCAGGACGGGTCCGTGGTGGGCCTGTGTGGGCCCGAGCTGCGGCGGCGAGATGAGGCTGCCTCTCGTCAGGCCGCCCACGGAAGGAGGGCGGGGGCGCTCAACGGCGCCGCGGGGCTCTGTGGGCCAGGGGCGTGGACCTCGTGTGGTGGGCCGGACTGCTTCGTTGCCCACAGCCGGGTTCGCGTGGTGATGGATGCGCACCCGACGACGGGCGCTATGAGACGTGGAAAGCGATGAGGCTGCGGCGGTGAAGCAAAGGGATGGCATGGAAGTGCGGGGCAGCAAGAGCATTGGGCTGGGGCTCACTGTGCTGACGGCTGCCGCTGGCTTTGGCCTTTGCATAGGGGGCAGCGCAGGGCAGGGCAGCGGCCGAGGTGGCAACGACAGGGGTGCGCACAGGGCGCTGAAGGGAGAGGGGCGTGGGCGTGAGGGGAGGGCAGGGCAGCGGTGACGGGGGCCGAATACCCGGGATTGCACAAACGGTACCTGCACGTTGCAGGGCTGCATGCAAGCCTGGTCTGTAGCAGGCGTGTCGGGAGCAAGGCCGTTGTGGGCTGCTCTGCCTGCACGTTGGATTAGAGGACTAGGCCGCTCTCTCGTATCTCCCGCTTGCGCTGTGGGGACTCAGTTACGCACGGCGGCAGCTAAAGCCTTGCTAGACTGCGTGGAGAACGCATGGCCGAGTACGTGGGCACTCCGCCACTCCCTCCAATAAGGACGGGCCGAGACGCCGAACCCTCGGGCCCCCCCACGGTTGGGAACGGAGCTGGTTTTCTCGGCTTGGTTCATTTTAAGCCGGGACTGCCGGGTGCCCGGGTCTGCGGAAGAGCAGAGGTTGTGGCGGCCCCCCCAGTCGGCAGGAAACTGGCCAGGCACCAGAGGCATTTGTCGTGACAACGGCGTTGCGGACCAAAACCTATGACAGCTCTGAAGGCAGACCTTGCGAACTCCGGTCCGGGGAAAGGGCGAAATTTCGGTTCGGGCACAGGCAATGGGCTCGTTCACGTGCCGAGTCCCGCGGGATGGATGGCATGAGGTTCGCGCCTGCAGACCGCCGCCCGTAGTGCGATGACACGGCCGCAACATACATGCCACGTTAGCACAAAAGACGGACAGACCTTGCGATTGTTTCTGGCGGCGCGAAGTGGCCGAAGTGGGAAGGCGTACCGCAGACTTACCCAAACCTCGCTCCCCGACGGACGCCAGCGCACCAAGCACTTAAGCTTTTGCTGATGGATCCAACTCACGCGCGGGGGCACAGAACCGCGGGCAAGTGCCTTTCGCCGGGCATGTTGAATGCCGCGTCGCGCAAAGCCAGTTTGTTTTTTGCCTCCCGACCATCAGATCACTTTTGAATGGCATTCATTGCTGATAGTAAGTCAAGCCTTTACTCGTCGCCTTTGTGCTCCCGGAAAAGAGTGAAAAGCGCTTGGTTTGCAGACGTCTGCACACCGGCGCAGCGCGCGGCTCTCGGTCATTCCCCATGGTATGTTGCTTTGCTGTAACTGCTGAGAATTTTAAAATTGTAATTGGCACTTGGTGCATTCCCCTCGGGCGCGCATGGGTGCCGTCACTGGGCAGGGCTGCAGGGGTAGCGACCCACACACCTCCTTCTAGCCCACAGTCCTCTGTAGTCATAGCGCCTCGACTTGCTCACTGCTGCATAGGAGTACACAAATCGAGGCCCGCTGCTCTTTCTCTGGACCAATTCCCCCCAATTGTCAGGCTCAATAGCTGCATGCTTCGCGCCTAGTTTCGTTCCCGGCCGCTCGTGGCCTTGTGAACAGCGGAGGAAGGATGGGCCTTGAGGCGGACGAGTTCAGTCAGGTCGGTGTGGGCGTCCTGGGGGGAGTCTGGCAGGCACTGGCAGTGGCCCTGCTGATGATCGCTTGTGGTTGAGCTAGTGCTGGCTGGCTGCTTGCCGTGGGCGGGGAGGGGCACACGGCTAAAGCGCACTCCATTCGCAGCGCCGAGCAACCTCGCAGCGCCGCAGCGCAGTGCCCCCCGGGCCAGGATGACCCACGGCCATCCGCTTATTGCTATGCGCAGGGAGTCGAAATCATCGGCGGGCTCTACTACTTTGTCGCAGTCAAGCGCCCAGACGCCCCCCGCTACTCGGCCATTGCCCAGTCCAACATCACCTACTGCATCGACGATGAGCTGGTGCGTAGATACAGCACTGAACCGGTGTTTTCGGCCTCCGCGTCTGCTCGATCACCCGCAGTCGAGGGTGACGTGCTGCGCCGGGCGCTGGCAGCACGCCAGGGTTGAAGCCAGTCGCTGACCTGCACGCTTGACGTGCACAAGGGTGGCGCCTGTTCCTGAGTTTCGGGTCGTCATTGCCTGCCGCGCAGCTCTACGAGCCGTTCTTCGCGGACTTTGGGCCCCTCAACCTCGGCCGCGCATACCGGTTCTGTATGAAGACCAAGCAGCTGCTGCAGGTGGGGCTGCAGCGGGGCGGGACGTCGGCTTCGCGACGGCCTGCCTTACCAGACACGCCCCGCGCAGGAGGCCGAGAAGCATGGGAAACGTCTCTACCTGTACGCTGGGCCACACGCGCACCAGAAGGCGAACGCGGCCGTGCTGGTGCGTGGCGTAGGGCGAGGGGACGAGGTCTAACCGTCCTCGTTTTCGCGGAGCACCTGGGACGCTGCTCGCCAGCTTGCCCATTGTTAAGCAGCGAAGCCTCGATTCCAGGCTACCTGCCCGCTTGCCGGGGTGTTGGAGGCCCGTGGCATGCCGCATGTCTGGGGGCCTGGGTCGGGTGTTGCACGCGACGCTTGCGCTCACGCCACGGCTGCTGGCTTGGCGCGCAGGTTGGCATCTATCAGGTCATTTACCTGAACCGGACTGCGGACGTGGCCTACAAGCCGCTCTCGGTCTACAAGCCCTTCGTGCCTTTCCGCGATGCCTCGTGCGGGGTGTCGACGTTCCACCTCACCGTCTACGACGTCATCCGGGTGCGTCGCTAGTTGACTATATGCGCACTCCATCCATTGGATCTCGCGGCCATGGAAGCACCTCAACCTAACCTGTCAGCAGTGGGAGCCCAGGACCCTCCTTGACCATTGCGGCTGAGCGAAGGCACTGAACCCGAACCTGCTCTTTGACCAATGACAGGGCATCCAGCGCGCCCGTGACGTCGGGTTTATTGACTGGAACTCGGGGTCCTCGTCCTGGAGCCTCGAGGAGTATGAATACTATGAGCAGGTGGGACATCCTCACGACCAGCCTGGGCTGGGCTGGGCTGGGCTGGGCTACGGCCCTTGTGGTCGGCGCTGACCTCTGCGCCCCGTTGCTCTCGGGGAGTTTGGCTTACGCTGGCTTCTCTCCGGGGAGAGGCGCAAGCTGCCGCACCGCTCGACGCAGCGGCCGCCTGGAGCACGGCGACGGGCGAGCCCGGAGGTGGATGGGTGCAGCTGCGCAAGCAGCAGCGGCGCTGGTGACGGGACGGAGCAGCAGCGGTTGGGCGTGTGCGGGCCTGCCGTAGCCCCTGACCGAGCCTGGAGCCAGGGGGAGCAGCGCGGACAGCGGAGGGCTAGGCATTCGCCAAAGCCGTGGTCAGGCGGCCGGGCGCTGAGTTTCATGAGGGATCGTCGGAACGGGCATCAACAGGACGGGCACGAGCTCTTCAGCGTGCCCGCCTGCCAGCTCAGCTGCCGGTTGTGGTCCGCGGCCGTTGCCGCCCAGGCAGTGGCAGGGCCTGTCAATCGCCCTCTATCGCCCCCTCTCTGTCCCGGCGCCGCTCCCACAGCCCCCGCTGGCCACCCCCTCAGCCACCACAGCACCCACCCACCCACCCCGCCCCCTCTGCGCCCTCTCCACCCCCCGCCCCACGCTTGCACTCATCCCTCTCCGCCCATGCCCGTCACGCCGACCCTTCCCTTTCTCCGCCCTTCCCCCTCCCCTCCTCACACCTCCCGCCTCGCCTCCCCTTCCCTCCTCTCCCCCCAGGTGGAGAACGGCGACCTCAACTGGATCGTGCCCGGCAAGTTCGTGGCCTTCTCGGGCCCCGCGGCCCGCTCCAACGAGATCGCGGGGTACCGCCTGCACACGCCCGAGGACTACTGGGACTACTTCCGACGAAGGGGCGTGGCGGCCATCGTGCGGCTGAACAAGAAGGTGCGGTAGAGCGGAGGGCTGCGGGGGGTGCTGGGCAGAGGGCTGCGGGCTGCGGAGCGGATTCCGCGCGGGTGATTCTTGGGGCCTGGTCTGACGTGGCCTGTGCAGCGGCCCGCCTGATGGTACAGGCAAGGCCGCGGCTACTGCGGTGGGACGGGGTAGCGGGGGGCAGAGAAGGGGGCTTGGTAGTGGAGGCCTGAAGTTGGCTGCAGGCACGGCCGGGTCCAAAGTTGCCTGGCAAGGGTCGGACGGGCGGCTGACGCCGTGTGCGCGTCCCCCGAATCTTCCATTCGCGGCCTTAAGGTGTACGACCGCAAGCGGTTCCTGGACGGCGGCTTCAAGCACCACGAGATGTACTTCCCGGACGGCTCGTGCCCCTCTGACGCCATCATCCAGGTGGGGAGAGGCAGGAGGTTGAGGATTGGTGGTGAGGGCGGAACGGAAGACAGGTGCCTCCCAGCGTTTTGGCACGCTGTAAAGTTGCCCCTGCTCTGCTGCTTTCAAAACTCCGGCTCTAACTTGATCTCGCTGATTCTAAACTAGTCACCTGACCGCTCCTGCAGCGCTTCCTGGACACCGTGGAGGCTGAGCCGGGGGCCGTGGCGGTGCACTGCAAGGCCGGGCTGGGGCGCACGGGCGTGCTCATCTGCTGCTACATCATGAAGCACTACCGCTTCACGGCGGAGGAGGTGATCGGCTACATCCGCGTGTGCCGGCCCGGCTCCGTCATTGGGCCGCAGCAGAACTTCATCCGCGAGGTGGGGCCGAGGCGGTGTGCGGGCAGGGTGGGCCTGGGCCTGGGCGCAAGTCTGCGTAAGACCACGACTTGCAGAGGGCGCGCTGAGGCTGCGGGTCTCCACTTATGAGCCGCCAGGCCCGGCTGCCTCGCGCATTGCCTGTGCTTTCGACTCACGGGCCCCCGCCCACGCGCCTATTTTTCCAGATGCTTTGGAATCCGTTGCCTTGCCCGCACTTTGACCGCTGATGTGCTCACACGCCCGGCACGCTGCGCCTCTGCCGCTGCAGATGGAGTCCCGCATGTGGCACGAGGGCGAGCTCTACCGCGCCTCGCGGGGGCTGCCCAAGGTGGCCCCCGCCGTGAGCGACCTGGTGGTGGCGGGCAGGGCGGCGGGGCAGGGCGACGACACGGGGCCCGGCCGCGCCGGCTCCAACGGCTACGGCAACGGCGCGTACGGGAACGGGGCGTACGGCAACGGCGCGTACGGCGGCTCACGTGGCGGCATGGGCGGCGCCGGAGCGGGGCTCATGTCGGGGCGCAGTGGCTCGGCCTCGAGCGCCGCCGGGCCCTACTCGCTGGGCGTTTCCGGCATGGGCGCGGCGCCGCCGAGCATCCTGGCGGCACAGCCCTCCTCTGGCGCCGTCGCGGCGGCAGCGGGCGACATGTCGCTACTGCAGTACTCCAAGCTACAGCAACAGCACGGTAGCGCGCACGGCGGCTACGGAGCCGATAGCGGGTCTGCAGGGGGTGGCGGGGGCGCGTACTCGTCGGGCTCATTCCGGAGCCGGTACGGCAGCGGGTCGGCCGGGTACGGCGCCGGCGCGGGCGCGGGCCGGTCCATGACGCCGCTGCGGTACGGCCAGCAGCCCAGCGCGTACGGCGCATCGAGCGGGTACGGCGCATCGGCGGGGTACGGCGGCTCGCACCACTCGAGCATCCAAGGCTCCCTACAGGGCGGGGCCCCGGGCTCTCGGGGACAGATGGGCCTCTCCGCCGTCTCTCGCTCCATGCCCGCGGGCCCCACCGTCGGCGGCGGCATGGGCCGCTCGCCGTCGGCCGGCCGCCTGTCCGCCGCCGCCGGCCTGGCAGCGCCGCCGAGCAGCTCCATCTCGGCCGCCGCCGGGCTGCGCTCCACCCTGCACACAGACACGCTGGCGGCAGCTGACCGGCCAAAGGTCATCCCCGAGCGCAACACGCAATCCGCCGACATTGGCTCGGGCTTTGGCGGCCTAGGCGCCACCTCTTCCCCGCCAGGGGCGCAGCCCGCATCCCCCTGGCGCATCGCCGTACCAGCCTCGCCCATTGGCTCCTCGGGCCCCGCCACCCCCACCTCCCCAGCTGGCGCCGGCGGCCTGGCACGAGCGCCCTCGCTCGGAGCCAGCCGCTCCGGCGCCGGGTCTGGCCCCGGCACGCCCACAACGCCGGGCAGCACCAGCGGTGGTGTGGCACGCATTCTGGCGCCCAACGGCCAGCCGCGCAAGGTCCCTGTGGCACTGCTGAATCAGTACCAAGGGCCGAGCGCGAGCCCGTCGGGCGCGGGCGTGGGCAGCTGGGCGGCCTCGGGCGGCGGGGCGGGGACCAAGTCGCCCGGATCGGCGCAGCTCCGGCCGTCCGGCTACGCCTCGTACGGCGTGCGCCAATGACGGTTGCAGCCGCCGCCAACCTCGCCGTACACGAACCCGATGTACGGCCTCTCGCCGTACGCCCTGGCGACGGCGGCGCTGAGCGTGGGCGCCAAGGCGCCCGCGCCGGCTTCCGCCGCCGCCTCGACGACGGCCGGTCGGCGACAGGAGCCCGCAGCAGCAGCAGCTACAGCCGCAAGCGGCAGTAGCGCGGCGGCGGGCGCCCGTGAGCTCGGAATCCAGTGGCAGTAGCAGCAGCGCAGTAGAGCAGCAGCAGCACAGCACCTAGAGGAAGGCGGCGGCGTAGCAGCAGACGGAGGAGGCGGGAGCGGGCGGCACCCCAGCGAACAGACACGCGGGGCGCGCCCCATCCCGCAAGGGCCGAATGGAGGACCGGAGGCCCTTGACTGCACTGGGACACCCGAGCGCCACGCGCGGACTACTCGCCGCGGCTCGTGCTCCACCGTGCGGTCTCATGCGCGGTGGGTTGCGGGCGCGGTTGGGTTGCAGGCGCTGGCGTGAAGGCCCCGGCGCGACTCTTGACGACAGTGCTATCGTGGGCAGGCAGGAGGCAGGAGAAAGCAGCAGCAGCAGTAGCAGCAGCAGCAGCAGGTTAGGTTAGCGCGAAGATGGGCAGGGTGGATCTGAGTCGTCCTCGTGGAACAGCGGGGCTGTCGGAGCGTGAGAAACAAACACGTAGCACAAACAGCAGTTTGAGGGCAGGTCAAGTCGGGTCTAGGGACATGGGTCTCGAGCTTCGGGCGTGGATCTGGCAGCGATGACCACGCAGCGAGCTGTATGGGCAAGGGGTCGGCAGTTAGGTGCCATTGTGTGCGGGAGCGTGTCGGTGTCAGGGGCTGGGTCCCTCAGAACGCGGTCAGAGTATTCATTCCTCTTCAGGCAGGAGGGCGGGGTGAGAGTCAGGAGGTGCAAGGACAGGCAGCTGGCCCCCGGGTGGGAAGGCTTCACGCCATGCCGCCCGGGCGAGCTGGGGTGAGAAAATGAAGAACTGCTAGATGAGGCAGGGTGAGGTGACAGCAAAATTTGCGTCGATTGATGGTCGTGGCGCGCACGGCATGGCCTGCGGGCGCGTGCCGTACTTTGCGAAGCACGCACGTGCGCTGCCGGGCAGGCTGAGTCATGCGATCTTGAGCGTTGTACGGTAGGGTCCAGAGATGGAGCATCGAGTCTGCGCAGTACACGATCCTCAGGCGGTGGATGGGCGCGCACATGAGTGTTTCGTTCCTTTGTTTCTCCTTTGCGCTCCAACAAACTCAATGCCGGCAGGCGGGCGGAGCACAATTTGGCGATGAGTGACTGCTGTGTTTCCTTAGGCTTTCGCTTATCCAGCTAAGAGTTTGGGCAGATCTGAGCAGGGCTGGGAGCTTGGGACCTGTTCGCGTTCTTTGCGTCGCGTAGTCCGCTTTGCATATCCCCATCACTTTTACGTGCAGTACCGCTGCTGCCTTCCTCTTGACCCTTCGGCACGATAGCTGTATAGCGTGCCGTCTCGATCACGTGTTGCGTGGTATGTTGTAGGGTCAGGGCTAGCGAGTCAGGATGTCTTGTTGCTGTGCGTCATAATAGATTGTTATCAGCAGAGCCACGCCGGGGCATGAAGCCAAGATGAGTGCACCGGGGTGGCTTGCGGCGCAGACGCCGCAAAGGCGCTGGCCTGCGCTCCCGGCTTTTGGCGGGAGCTTGCTGGGCCTGAATCGCCGCAGAGAAGAGGCGCGTGTGTGCTCAGCAGTCGTGCTGTGCATGGTTCAGTTCAGGTCAGGCAGTGAAGATACAGGTCGGCGCAGCGTGTGCCATTGACTTTCAAGTCACATGATTGATTGGTAGGAGCAGGCCTTGGCGCTAATAAGCGATGCCACGCAGGGGCTTTGGTGTGGAGGTGGGTTAGGTACTGACTTCAGACTACTGATGTCTGAGCACACGGCCGGGTGGACCTATCGGGCCATTGTTAGCCAGTGTTACATAACCACATATCATGGACCCCTTCCTCTTTCCTTGCCAGCGGACGTTTGCTCGTAGGGCAGACGGCTAAGTCTCTGCGGTCTCTGCCAGCCCCCGCCAGGAGCTCCCTCATCACTGCACAGCTGGTCTCTGCACACGGCCTGCCGCCGCGAGCTGCTACCCACGGCTGATAGAGGTCAGCGAAGCGGCTTCCCCGGCTCCGCGTGCACCCCCCTTGACCCCTAGCTCAGTTGCACTGGATGCACAGTTGCTCTGCAGCCTGACCAGAAGACTGCCCCAGGGGCCACACGGGTGAGTCGGAGCAGGGGCCTCACGGGTGTAGAAGAAAACAACGAAGCGAAGCGCCTCACGGGTCTCGGCGCTGCGAGTTGGCCGCCCTGCCGCGCTTGTGTTCTCGCAGCTTACGCTTTTACGCGTATTCCTCACACAGCCCTTACAGACTGGTACACACACGCAGCCTCTGCTCACGTTGCTGCTGCCCAGCCCGGGCCAGGCGCACCGCGAGCCCCGCGCCAAGCCCGGCCGCGGCGCTGGGGAGCACCGCTGGCGGCCCACCGCACCTCCTGGCGCACGTCCCGGCCATCGATTGAAAGTTGCCGACAAGGTGAGCCATGCCGACGCTGTTGGGGCTTGGGTTTGCCCTGTCGTCAAAGCTCGGGACGGGGCGACGGCCTCCCTCACGCACAAGACCGCAGCATCTGCGCTTCACTGGCAACCCTGGCCCTGGCCTCCCGCCCCCAGCCTCTAACGCTGGCCCTAGCCTTCCGCCGCCCTAGCCTCTTGCATCAAACCTGCCCCGTCGCCCCTGCCCTTGCCCTTGCCCTTGCCTTGGCCTTGACCGACTGTATCCTTGCCCTGCCTCGCCCCCCTCCCTCTCCAGCAGATTATTTGCCGCCAGCATGGACCGAACCGACGTGCCCCTGCCCAGCCCCGCAACCGGCATGGTGGCCCGCCGCTGCAAGGACGGCGGAGGGGAGCAGCTGCTGGTGCTCTCCAATGACGGCTTCCGCCCCCTCGAGGGCGGGAGCCACGGCCAGCCTTACAACGTGGGGGCCCTGCTGCCACTGAGGGCCGCTGACGGGCAGCCCTACACCCCCAGTGGCGGCACCTGGCGGGCGGTCTACGAGCCCCTCTCCGGCTGTGTGTTCTTCCGGGAGGGTCACGCCCTCATGCGCCTGGGTGCGGACAACGTGGTCACCCTGGCGGCAGGTAGGTTTGAGGGCGTAAGGCGTGGCTGGCTCCCTCCTCCTCCCTCCTTCCCCCGCACCTGCCACCAAACTGAGTGCGCCATCCGTCATGCTGCGCAGGGCACAAGACGGAGCAGGGCACCGCGGACGGCGACGGCGAAGCTGCGCGCTTTGGCGCCTGCTCCCCCCTGGCGACAGACGGACGGGGAGCGATCTACCTGCTGGATCACGGCCACGCGTCCATCCGCAAACTCCACGTCAGCTCCCCACCCAACCGGTCCGCCGTCCTGGGGGGCGACGATGACGACCTGACACCTGACAGCTGCGTGCCCGCGTGCACTCGCATTCCGTTCTGCTTCAAGCCCCCCAGCAGCACGGGCTTTGCGAGCGGCCCTGCGGGCTCCTCCGGCAGGGGCGGTGTGGCGGTCACCACCCTGCCCTGCGGTGCGGCCCCTGGGGGCAGCTGGACCAGCCTGGCACTCGGCCCCACCGCCACCGGAGACGACGGCCGCAACGGCATGGGCGCATTCCTTCTTGCCACGACGGTAACGGCGGTGTACCGTGTGCCGTTAGGAGACCTCGGAGCAGGGGCTGGAGCGGGGTGCGCTGTGCTCCAGGCGGGGGCCCAGGGGCAGGCCAGCAGGGTGGATGGGGCCGGGGCCGCCGCCCGCTTCAGCAGCATCACCGGAGCGGCTGCTGACGAAACCGGGACCACGCTCCTGGCGGACAACACCGCCGTCCGCAGCATGGACGCGTGGGGCGCGGTGACCACACACCCCAACGTCACGTTCGGCTCCGCACAGCCCTGCCAGCTGGCGTGCCTGCCCGGCGGAAGCGGAGGCTTTGCGGCCTGCGGGAACGCAGCCACGGCCCTGACGCTGCTGCTGCCCAAGTCCCAGATGCACGTCTTTGCCCTCGAGCCGGGACGGTGGGGCGGCGGCGGCGACGCGCCTCGGCTGGGCGAGCTGCTGCGCAGCCCAACTATTGGAGCAGCGCTGGTCACCGTGGGTGTGGGCGGCGAGGCCTTCGCCGCGCACCGCTCCGTGCTGTGTGCGGGCTCCGAGTTCTTTGCCCGCATGCTGGAGGGAGGGTTCGCGGAGGGCGGTGCCGGCCCCACGGAGCCGGTAGAGCTCAAGGAGACGCACCCCGGGGCCTTCCAGGCGCTGCTGGAGTTCTTCTACACAGGTGAGGCGGGCAAGAAGCGCATGCGAAGGTTGACTTTGGCGGCAGGTCTGTTACAGTTAGATTGTTACATGATGGCGCAACCCCACCAAACTCAAACCAAACGAGCCGCTAGGTCCTGAATTGCTGGCTGAGAGCTCGAGGGCATGGGAGGCCTGCCGCCTCCCAGCAGCGTGTTCCCTCGCTTAGTCTCACGTTGCCATGCCCCTTTCGCCCTGCCTCCCCGCCCAACCCCCGCAGGCCGTCTGGATGTGCCCGACGCCCTGCTCCGCCCCACGTGCGAGCTGGCCGGGCGCCTGCTGCTGCCCCCGGAGCTGCAGGGCTGGCTGCAGGGCCGACTGCTGGGGAGGGCCACACCGGGGACCGCAATCGACGACCTGATCTGGTGAGGCGGCGGCTGGGGTTCGGAAGATGGCTTGAAGGGGGTCGTCCTTGGGCCCTCACAGTGCCCTCGCTAGCCCCAAGCGCTGCCGCTCCTTCCTCCCCTCTCGGTCCCCGACCTTCCCTCTTTTCCCTCCCAACGCCTGCCAGGGCCGACCGTCACGGCATGTCCGAGCTGGCGGCTCAGCTCAAGGAGCGCATCGTGAGGCACAGGGCGCTGGTCAAGGCGGGAGGGTTTGCCCAGGCGGCCCTGCAGAGGCTGGCGGAGCACAGCCCAGCTCTAGTGGCCGAGCTCGGAGCTCGGCTCCTGTGAGTGGAAGGCTCTAGCGTCAGGAAGGGGCTAGAAGTATCCACGAAGCGTAAGATCGCAGGTACGGGTGCTGGACATGGTGCTGGATGCAAGTCGCATCAACCCAGGGAGCGAGGGGGCGCCCCCGGAGTCCCGTGGTTGCTGTGGTGGGGGGGGCCAGGACCACGTAGGGGCTGCGTGGAAAGGCCTTCGGTCGGACAGGGCGGGTGGAGTGGAGTGTAGAGGAGCCGGGTGTGGGGTACAGGATGCAGTGGGTGTGTGGTGAGTTGTATGGGGAGGTGTTTGTGTGGAGGTGGCACAGCCAAGTTTCAGGCTCGTGCTGCGCGGCAACGTGGGCCTCGCTGTTGGGAGTTGTGTGAGCTGGTAGATGGCGTGGACCTGGAGCACTGAAGCCCGGGTAACTTTGACTCAAGCTCCCGAAGTATCGGGCAACGGGCCCAGGGGATTCAAGAGACGTGTGAAGTAAGGGAAGGGCCCAAGCGGGTGGGCCGGCGGTGCGGTTGTGGATGTAAATCGGTGATTGGCATAGGGCAAGTTGACGGCGAGAACGAGCGTCACAGGTCCACAATGCGGTGTGCTACGGGACCGCGCGGGAAGGGCCGTGTCGAAGGTATCGATCGCGACTCGGTACGCCAACCGCTGAATCGAAATCCTTTCTAGCCTCAGCGGACGCTGTCAGCGCCTCTCCATACACTCTTACCTTTCGTCAGCAACACGCCACGGCTTATCTCCCTGGGCCGAACCGCACACGCTGCCATGCACTCGCACCGGCGTTCGGAGCTTCCGCGCACGAGGCCTCGCACGAGGCCTCGCACGAGGCAGCACACTAGGCTATCAGTCTGCTAGAGACATCCAGGCCGTCGTATACAAGTCGCGCTAAGCGTTCACCGTGTCGGCATCGGCCGAAAGAACCCTCGCTGGGACCGCTCGCGGGGCGGCGTAGCAGGACCGATTCAAACTTGCCCGAAGTAAGGCTGCGGTATGCGCGCTGCGTCTTCGAGGACAGGCTGTCCTCGATGTGTGTATCGCTTGCCGCCCCCGCCCTCCCCCGCCCTGCCGCACACTCTCCCTCAACCCCCTGCCTCCGCGCGCCCTTCCGACCCACTTGCGTGTGCCTGCAGCGCCACCCACCAGCCTTCCGATGGCCACATTTCCTAGTTTGGATGGAAGCCCGCCAAGCTCTGAGCTCAGCCACGACCAGGCCACGGTCTGGTCCCTAGTCCTCGGCCGCCTGAGCGCTGCGGGCGACAGGAGCACCACGGGCAGCGCCCGGGGCACCTGCCGCGAGCTTCGCGACATCGCCAACCGTGAAACAGCAGCAGTCAGGATCCAGCTTCACGTGCTGAATCCAGATTCCTTGGCGAAGCTGGTGGCAGGTGGCCGCTGGCTGGTGACGAGGTGGCCCCACTGCCGTAAGGCGACGCTCCTGGTCGACGACGCCAGCGTCAGCACCCTGGCGCTCCCCTTCGCCACCGCACCTTCGCAAGCCCGCAACCGCATCACAGAGCTGACGATACAACCGCCCAACCCCCCCTGCGAACCCGGCATCACCATCCCCTGCGACGGCCTGCTGGCCCTCCTGCAGCTGCTGCCGGGGCTGACCGCCCTCACGCTGCGGGCCCACGCGCCGCCTCAGCGGCCTCTAGTGTCCCACGCCCTGTCCTTCCTGCCCCGCCTCACCAGCCTGACGGTCGCCGACTGGGCCTTTGTGGACTCCATCCCGGACTGCATGGCGGGACAGCTGACCCGGCTCACGCTGAGCCAACGCGCACGCCCCCACGGCCTCTGCCCACGGGAGCTGGCGGCGCCGTTCTCGCGGCTGACGGGCCTGCGGGAGCTGACGGCCGCGCAAGCGGACGACTTCTGGCCGCCGGAGGACGCCAGCGCACTCCTAGCGGCGGCGCCAGGCTCCCTGCGGTCCCTTCGCATCCTCAACGTCGGCCCGGACAGCTACAATCTCGACTTTGACCTCAGCAACGGCCTCCTCGACGCCCTCCACGTCAGCAAGAGCAGCTGGCACACGTGCTACCCCACCCTCTCCGGGGTTCTGGCCAGCGTGATCCCGGCCGACTGCCCCGCGCTGGGGCCGGAGGGCCGCCAGGTGCCCTTGCTCGGACTGCAACTGACCTTGGAGGTCCTGGGAGCCCTGCTGCCCGCGACCGACGCGTTTCGGGAGCTGTGCCTGCGGTTCCGTGACGTTCAACTCGAGGAGCTGAGGGCCGACGCAAGCATTGACGTCGCGATTACGGTCATGCGGCTGCTGGGGACGCCGGAGAGGCTGACGTGGCGGGTCCACGAATGGAACGAAGGCACCCTGCGGCTGCGTCCGTCACCGCTGCGCACGCCGGGCGGCGGAGGCGGGGGCGATGGCGGAGGCCATGGCGGCAGGGGTGTCCAGCAGGTCTGCGGCAGCAGCCGCACCGCTCCGAGTCCGCTCGCGGTGCTGCCAGCAGCAGCGGTGGCGGAGCGCGCGCTAGAGCGCATGGGAAGGGCCGCGGCGGAGGGGCGCCGGCCCAGGTGGCTGGTCCTCCGAGGGCCCCTCATCCGCCGCCTGACTGCATCGCCCGGGGCTTTTCGAGCCTGGCTGCAACGGCTGAGGGCGGACGACGCAGCGAACTTTACGCAGGTCAGCGACCTGCCAGGCGTGGGCGCGGCGCTCGTGTCCACCCTCTTCGGGCGAGCGGAGAGGCTGGAGGCAGCAGTCAAGCGGCTGGCTGCTGGCGGTGGGGGCGGCGGCACGCGTGGCAGCGGCGGCGGCGGCAATCGAGGCGGCGGGGGCAGCGGTGGCAGCAGCAATCGAGGCGGCGGTGGCGGCGATGGCGGGGGCCAAGCGGCTGGGGCGCTAGAGACCCTCGTGAGCGGCCTGGACTGGACCGAGGCCCTGCGGCAGGTGAGCTGGTGGCCCCTGGCGGCTCCGCACCGCTGTACCGGTACTACGCCCCGCTCAGCGGCGGGGGCTACTTAGCCTCGTTGGCGGCGCTCCATGGCTTGAGCGGGTTCAGGCCCCGGACCAACACCAAGCACTCCAGCTGTGCGTGCTCTGTCAAACCTATGCCAAACCCCAGGTGCTGCAGTCCCTGTGAGATGGCGAGGGAGAGAGCGGCTGTGCGCCGCCGGAGCTGCAGGCTCCGCCGGAGGCTGGGAGGGGCAAGCCGCGCGCCGAAGCGCCATGGAGCGAGCTGGAGCGCGTGCGGTGCCTGCTGGAGACGTGGGAGGGTCTCAAGAGCCTGGAGCTTAAGTGCTTCAAGGTATGAGGTCACGAGGTTTCGCCCGGGAGGTTGCGGAAATGCATGGGGGGGCCGCGCGCACATGTCCTTGCGGTTGGCCGGAGGATAGCACGCATGTGCTACAGGATCGGGTTACTGTTCTTACACATTACAGGGCCGAGAGTGCCGAACGCTTGGTCTGGCATGGTCTGGCTTACGCGGTTTGGGCTGATGAGCGTGGTGGCGTGGTGGCAGGGCAGTTTACGAGCATGAGGTGCCGTCTACTGGCACTTCTGGTATCTGTCCGCTTTGTCAGAGGCTGTTGTGGGCGGGGTCCGCAGCGCCAGGTTGGGACGCCCCGTCGGAACCCTTCTTTTAGATACGTGTGCCACATCGACGCCAAAGGTGGGCTGGACATGGCCATGCGGGGGCAGTAGTGGTGGGGCTTAGATTCGAGAGCCGGTACGTGGCGACAAGGGCGGCTGCCCGAAGGCTGGCCCAGTGAGCTTGAGGGGCTGCGTGCCAGGTGGAGGAGGGCGAAGCCAAAACCGAGGTTGGTGAAGGTTGGCAGCATAAGTGCGCGGAGGGCAGGCGTGCCCCCGCGCGGGATGCGCATGGGCTGGGCTGACTTCCCTCAAGTGCGACCTACTCGCCGCCCCGCCTTGCCACAGACCCCAGATGTCTACTTAGTACACAGCGTGTAGTGAAACTCAGCGACTTGGCGACATCCTCGCAACAGTGCATCCGCGCTAAAACCCGTCGGGTTCAGCAATGGTGTGTACTTGCGACGAATTAGACGCGCAACGTGTATCATAAACATCTCGACAAACATGTGCACTTCCACAACCTGTCCAACGGTGAGCATGGGCATCCCTGCGGCGCCTGCGGCTTCTGTTGGTCCGCTACTACTCTACTGCTGCTCTTTAAGTATCTCGTCGCGCTTAAGCAGCGTTTCCACCCTTGGCAGGTGCCGCCCCCGCCCTTCGCCCCTGCGTTCCCCCAGGGCCACATGGCCGCTGCAGTCGCAGTTCAGCAGCTCAGCGACCATCAGGCCACAATCTGGGCTCTGGTACTCGGTAGCCCGAGCGGGGCAGGCGATAGCGGCAAGCCCAGCGCCCGGCTCGCATGTCACGAGCTCCGGAGCCAGCGGTTCCATTTAGGGTGAAATTTCTGAAAAACGGCTTGTCGAGGCCGCGAAAAGGAGTAACCGATTGCTCTGAGGGGGCCGGTAAAATTTCACCCGCCGGCCGCCGGCTGGCCGGGGGGCCGGCCGGGGGCCGGCGGGGGCCGGACGCGGGTACGACACGCGACGGCGGGAAGCCTTTCGTGTTCAGCCTCAAAGTGGCCTTGCGGAGCTCATACTGTCATAATGTAGGTACATTATGCGGCTCTCAGCTTATACTTAAAGTCTAGAGGACAATGAGTGGCCGGGGAGTCGCGAAGACCAAAGCGCCCAAGCCGTTGACTGCCTTTTGGAGCAGTGCTAGTGCCGCCAGAACCGCGCAAACAGAACATAACAACCTAAAAGACCATCCTGATCACTCTGCCAAGCACGCGGCGTCCTCTCGCACTGAAGCGCCCCGCGATGCCATCCTCACCGCCGGCACAGCGACTGGCACAGAGCCAGCGGCAGCGGGCAACGTGCCTAGCGCAAGCGATAGGGGGGATAGCGAGGTCGAGAATCCTCCCAAGCGCCGGCGCGTCGAGGAGCACGCGGAGGAGGCCCGCCAAGGGCCCGCACAGCCGAGCCCAGGGCTTTCGCCACAGCCCGCGGCCAAGGCTGCGCCACAGCCTGCTCTCGAGGCTGTGGTCACCATCAGCGACAGCGAGGAGCAGGGGGATGTAGGGGCGGGGCCAAGCAGCGCTGGCGTGGAAGGCCCCAGCAGGCTGCTCGCACCCCGCGGCGGCCTTCTGCCCCTGCCGCCGCGGCCCAGCTCCCAGCCAGGAAGCGTGCTGCAGCCTCCAGCGCGGAAGGGGCAGAGCGACAAGGAGTGGGAGGCAACCTCAGCCTCTGCGTGCGCATGTTCTCGCAGCAGTTGGACACCATCAGCACCTTCCCGTTTGACGAGGCCCTGACGCACTACCAAGCCGCTGCCTCGGGGCGCGGCCGCTACCAGAAGCAGCGGCGCTGAAGCGGCCGGGGCTGGGGCGCGCAGCGGCTTGGAGCTGGAGGCAGCGCCTGGGCACGGAGCGGCCGGGGCTGGGGCGCGCAGCGGCTGATGCGCGGAACGGGACCTAAGCTGTGTGACAACTGCTCTAGGACACGGCACTGAGAGGGGAGGGCGCGGGGCAACGAGGATAGCGCAAGTGACCGGGGCTGGGGCGCAGCGCTGAGGCGCGGGACGGGACCTAAGCTGTGTGACAACTGCACTAGGACGCGGCACTGAGAAGGGTGGGGGCAAGGACTCAGCGTTAAGGCAAGCACATGAGGGCTGTTATCGTGTTATGCAGTGGCGCAGTCGCGCAGAGCTGGCGGGGGCCGAAGTGAAGCACCGCCTTGTGTGCGTGACGCGCGGAATTTGCGTCATTTTGACTACCATATTAGGCTTGGTTTTTGAAAATTTTCCGGGGGCCCCCGGACCCCCGGCTGGGGGGACACCCCCCAGACCCCCCGGTTGGGTGAAAATTTTCGGCCCTTCGGGCCGAAACTTTCACCCGAAAGTAACAGAATGGACAGGCCCAAAGTTGAAAGCTGAAGCACTGTCCGGAGCATAGTCGTGGCAAAGGTTGATGAGTCAGGTTGCTGGAGGATTGACGCAGCAAGGCAGGGTTGAAGCAGAGCGTAATGTGGCGTTCAGATTGCGGCACTGCATCTGGCATGGGTGAGCGCGTTCGGCCGGCTGGCACTTCTGTACCCCGTACGACAAGCTGACACGTGCCGAGACCGTCCCATCGCACAAGCAGTGCCGTACTGTGCCATGCGCACGTTCTGCATACATCACGTCCTTCGGCTGTTGTCGGCAGTAGGATTCCTAATGGCAAAGGTCAAGGGGCGAGAACGGCGAGGGCGGCGGGGGTCGGCGGGGGTCCGTGCCTTGCGCATACATGAGCGTACCATGAGCGTTACCATAGCGCACGGTGAAAGTCTCAATAAGTGAAAGTAGTACTGTCATGGACGCTTAGCTATCACAGCACTGCACCGCTGTGGCCACCTCGCCGTTTCGGTACGCGACTGTCGCTCCAAGCCTCTCCAAGTTCAGCGCCACAGCAGCACCGACCAGCATGTCGCTGTCGCATTGAGCTTCTAAAGCTGCTGCGCGAAAGGTGGGAGATATGGCCCTAGCTCCGTCCTCCAGCCGAGTCCCCCGCCGACCCCGCACGCTTACCAAGGCCCACACGCTGGCCTGCCCCAGTCCCTGCCCAGTCCCTGCCCAGTCCCTGCCCAGTCCCTGCCCTTCTTCCCAAGCTTAGGTCTCCTGACCCTGCGCCGCTCCCCTCGCTAAGACCCACTGTATCCTTGCACTGCCTCCCTCTCTCCCTAGCAGATTGACCGCCAGCATGGACCGAACCGACGTGCCCCTGCCGAGCCCCGCGACCGGCGTGGTGGTCCGCCCCTGCAAGGACGGCGGAGAAGCGGTGCTGGTACTCTTTAACGACGGTTTCCGCCCCCTCGAGGGCGGGGCCCTCGGGCGAACTTTTAGGCTTGGAGACCCCTTGGCGCTGAGGGACGCCGAAGGGCAGCCCTACACCCAAGGCCCTGGCACCTGGCGAGCGGTCTACGAGCCCCTCTCCGGCTGCGTGTTCTTCCGGGAGGGTCACGCCCTCATGCGCCTGGATGCGGACAACGTGGTCACCCTGGCGGCAGGTGGGGCGCAGCAGACGTGGGGAGGGCCTGGCGGCTGGGCTGCTGGGCACGCATGGCCCCTGCCTCCCTCCTCTTGAGCTGACCCCGACCGCCCTGAACCGCAGGGCACAAGACGGAGCAGGGGACGGCGGACGGCGAGGGCGGGGCCGCGAGGTTCCACTCGTGTGTGCCCCTGGCGGCAGACGGACGGGGGGCGATCTACCTGCTAGACAACAACTACACCATCATCCGCAAGGCCGCGCCCTCCCAAGAGGCTCCTGCTCCTGGTGCAGCCCCCACCAGCATCACCGCTGCTAGCGTGAGCGGCGCAGCCAGTTCGGCTCCCGCTACGGGAGGGCCGGCGGCTGATGGCAACAGCTCTGCCGGAGCGGTGGATGCGGAGGGGGGCGCAGCTCCAGCTAGCTCCAAGGGCACCGGCGAAGGCGGAACTTGCGCCGCCAAGCCGGCGGCCAGCGCGCTGACCATTGCCACACTTCCGGGCGTGGTGACCCCATCTGGGGGCTGGGTGAGCCTCGCCTATGTCCCCGCCTACGACTCCCTACTTGCCTGCACGGCGACCGCTGTGTACCGCATCCCACTCGACGCCGCCGCGGGCCACGCCCCCGTGCTACTGGCGGGTCTCCAAGGCCAGTGCGGCAAGACGGACGGCTTCGCACCCGCCGCCCGTTTCAGCGCCATTGGTGGGAGCGCCATGGGAGACGCTGGGGTTCTCCACCTCGTTGACGGCGGGGCCCTCCGCACCTTGGACGCCTGGGGTGAGGCGCGGACGCTGGTCCCCAGCGTTACTGGCTGGTGCGCCAGCCAGCCGCTGGCCTGCATGGCGCGTGCGGGAGGCAAGGGCGGTGGAGGTGTGGCGTCTTTTGGCACCGCTGGCGGCGCCAATGCCAGCGTGCTTGTGCTGCTCCTGCCCAAGAGCGGCAAGCGGACCTTCACCGCGTACGTGGAGCAGCAGGAAGGGGAGGTGCCCACGCAGCGCCTCGGCTGGGCGAGCTGCTGCGCAACCCGGGCCGCGGGGCGTCACTAGTGACGCTCAGCGTGGGCGGCGAGGCATTCGATGCGCACCGCTCCGTGCTGTGTGCCGGCTCCGAGTTCTTTGCCCGCATGCTGGAGGGGGGGTTCGCGGAGGGCGGTGCCGGCCCCACGGAGCCGGTAGAGCTCAGGGAGGCCGACCCCCGGGCCTTCCAGGCGCTGCTGGAGTACATGTACTCGGGTGGGTGTGGAGGCGGAGGGGGCCTGGGGACTCTGGGTCATGGCGGCTTGGACGCAGCGGTTTGACAGCTACGGAGATTCAGGCATGGGGTGCGCTCAGTCCTGGCGGCGGAGCCGTGTCCCTCACTGGAAGCGTCTCTTCTTGCTTAGTCCCGTCCCAACCTGTCCCCCCCTCCCTGCCTCCCTCTCCCCCCAGGCCGTCTGGATGTGCCCGACGCCCTGCTCCGCCCCACGTGCGAGCTGGCCGGGCGCATGCTGCTGCCCCCGGAGCTGCAGGGCTGGCTGCAGGGCCGACTGCTGGGGAGGGCCACACCGGGGACCGCAATCGACGACCTGGTCTGGTGAGGCGGCGGCTGGGGTTATGGGGTTGCATGCAGGAGGCGTGCTCAAGCCCTCACAAGACAACAGACACACAGTTTCCCTTACACCCCTTTCCCGGCCACCCGCCCTCCCAACGCCTGCCAGGGCCGACCGTCACGGCATGTCCGAGCTGGCGGCTCAGCTCAAGGCGCGCATCGTGAGGCACCGGGCGCTGGTAAAGGCGGGGGGCGGCGAGGCGAGGGCGGCGCTGGAGCGGCTGGCGGGGCACAGCACGGCGCTCATCATCGAGCTGACATGGATGCTGCTCTAGGCGGGGTGAAGGAGGGGCGACCCACGGCGACGGTGGCGGCAGTGCCACGGCTCTTTGGTGCCAGGCAGAGGAGCGCCCCACCTGGCTCGTGCGGAGCTTCGTGTGCCACTCTTCGCGCGGCAGCTCAAGCATTAGGGGGGCATTAGGAGCAGGGGTTTACAGAGGACCTAAGCGGCACGCGGCACCAGAACAGCCAAGGGCACCGGACCAGTGAAGTGACGTCGGGTCCTATCTTGGAGTGCGCACTAGCTAACTTGGGCTGCGTCAAGTCTGAGACGTTCTTCCAGCTAGCATGGCCTAGAACACACCTTATGGGCACCCTGATGTGTGCAGGGCGGGCAGTCAAAGCCAGGACACGGTGCCTGACTCCGCTTGGCGCTCAACGGCTTTACTGGCTTTTCGGCACATGAAGGAACGGCCACGTGCCCATGTGAGATTGCGATGCACGGAGGGGACAGATTGCACCACTTTTGGAAATGCTACTTGGCTGAGGGCCTGGTTGATGAGATGTGCGCGTGTCTAGGGGGCGAGCAGGGCATGCCATGGACCTGGCCACTTCGCCGGTTCAATCTTTGGCTGGCTCGACCAACGGAGGGAGTTGACCAGAGAGTGTGGGATGTGGTGTGTCTTGCAGCCACGACAGCCATGGAGAAGGGACGCCGATATCTATACGCGACAAGGGAGAATGGGAATCGCCTCGGGGTGCTGAACCGTGGACGTGTGTTGGTGTCAGCTGAGTTTTGGGGAGCGCTTCACTCTTTTGCTGCGCTCAGGCCACCAAGTGGCTGGGAGACAATACCGGCGGACCACCCTTTCCTGCGAGTCTCAGGTGGCAGATTGACTGTGCAGGAGCCCCCAGGCGTCCTGGCCTTGATTGACGATGATTAAAGGCACAGCGGAATTAGTGGAATAGTACTGAGGGGGGCTCTACGGGCCCGACCCTAGCAACGTGGTGTGACGACCGAAAGTCAGTCACGTTGCGTGGGTGTCGGTGTGCAGGTGGCACACCCAGTAGGTGGCGCTCTCGCTCAACCCCTCCCCTTCTGGAGGCGGTTCCTGCTGTAACCATCGCATCCTAACTCCTGAGGCTTGTGTGATGCAGTGCTGCTAATGGTGAGGGGGGCTCTTGACGTGCCAGGGACGAGTTCAGTGGCAGTGCGCCTTTGCCCCTCAGGGCGGGTGCTGCAACTCGTGCTGCGGTGATGAAAGCAGAGCTTTGGCCTTCGCGCTTTGGCTTGGGAGCGAGCGAGCGACTGCAGGTTGTGGAGCCACGATTGCACGCAGCGGCACTGTGGCCGCGGTGGGGTTGACAGCTGTGTATGCACGCCGGGGCTGCTCCTGAAAGGCAGAGGTGTTGACAGGGGTTTGACGAGAACAACGTTGACAGGGGGCGGCGTTGGGGTCGGAGGGGGTCGGAGGCGCGGTTGCATGAGACGGCACGCGACATGCAGACAAGTTCGCTTGCATGCCGTAAGACCCTGTGCATATTGTGCAAGTCCGCTTGCTGCAATAGCTTACTATCATCAAGCTTGCTAAACGTGCTGCGGCATCTCCTCAAACGGGGCACAATAAACTAGAACCTTCCTGTCCCGAGTAGATGCCTATCGTAGGCAGATGGGCATAGCGACTAACTGCGGAGCGCGCGGAGCTGTCGCAGTGCAGTGCATGTGCAGAACTCCCGCGTGCTTGCTCGAAATCGAGGAGAGCGCGGCGTAAGACATTAACTGCGACGGTAAGGGTCGCTGCTGCTGCCCAGCTATGTCAGAGGTGGAGGTTGCTGTCAGCTCGCCTCAGGCCAACCCATGTCGGCACGGTCCCGCTGCAGGCCTGCCCACCTGCCCGCAGCCCCATGGCCGCCACGGCGACGCAGCAGAGCTGCATGTCTTGGCACCCTCACGGCCCCCTTCGCACTTGCGCCTCCTGAGGCTTGCCGGCGCATCAAGCACCTGGCGGTCGTACAAGTGTCTGGCACCTGGACGGCCTTGAGCAGTGACACGTGGATGGGCCTCATCACGCGCCTGCCGGAGCTGACTACGCTCGTACTGGAGGTGGGATCAAAGGTTAGGCCAGATTGAGGCTAGCACGCCGCTCCGCTGACAGATGCGGTCGATGTGTCGCCTGGTGTAGTGTGGGTTGAGGCCATGCATGGCCATGAGCTGAGGGGGCGATAAACGACCGTTAAAATGCTGGTCTCCCCCCGTCCTTCGCTCCTTCGCTTCTTGACTGCATCCCCCACCTCCTCGCCCCCGCCTCACGCCCATCCCAGGTGCTCGCGCCTGATCCCGGCGATGACTCGCTGGACCAGGCCGTGCTGATGCACGCCCTCTCGCAGCTTCCATGTTTGACCGACTTGACCGTCGCCGATAGCTACTTCCTGCCGTCCATCCCCGACTGCCTCGCCCGCCAACTCACCCGTCTCGCTGTAAAACTACCGGACGACGTCGTGGATTCGCCCACCGCCGACCTCGAAGCATACCTTCCCCGATCAATAGCGCTCAGGGAGCTGGTCGTGGAGGCAAAGCACGACGGCGTGCTCGAGGAAGCGGACGTGCGGCAGCTCCTGGACGCTTCGCCGCCCTCCCTGGCGTCAGTGCAGGTCGCTCTCGTCGGCCCCAGCCTCCTCGCTTTCAGCTGCGAGCTCGCGGGCGGCGTGCTGAGCTCGGTCAGCATCGGCGGCCTCGCGAGTGCTGACCTGCCGCCCTACGACGCCGTCGCAGCCGTGCTGGCAATGGCTGTCCTGCCGAGCCGGGTCCTTGGGCCGAGGCTCCCCCTGCTGAAGCTCGAGGGGCTGAGTCTTGCTAGCGGTACCTCCGTCCCCGGCCCCGCCCTCGAGCTGCTGTCCCGTTGCGACCGCATCGACGTCAACACGCTGGCGGCGGGGCCGAGCGCCGAGCACACGTACGGCGTTGTACGGCTGCTCGGCCTGCCCCGGAAGCTGTTGTGGGAGGCGTACCCGGGCGCGCTGGGCACGGTCCTGCTGCGGGGGCCCAGGCCCGGCGAGCCTGCGAGCCGCAACGGCGGCGGCGGCGGGGGTGTGGGCGGTGGGGCACGCATAGGGGTTTCGCGCTACCGCGGGAGGCGGAGTGCCACACTGCGGAGGGGATGCTGGGCCAGGCATGGCCATGCTGGGGCTCGTGGGCTGGCGTGGAAGCCGGCGAACAAGACAGGCGAGGCCGTGCAACGAGGTTTTTATTCCTGTTTTTCCGCAGGAGCTGCAGGCGCTGTGGGACGGCCAGGAGGAGGGCGCGGCCGCGGCCGGCAGGGCTGGGGCCGGGGCGGGAGCTGCCGGCGGGGCCGAGGCGGTGGGCTGTGCTGCGAGCGAGCTGGAGTGGGACACAGCTCTGCCCGGTAAATCGTTCGCGGTCTGGGGGATGCAGGGGCGCTCATGCCCTTGGGGTAATGGCACAGCGACGGTGCTGCGAGAGGTTCAAGGATGCAGACCTTTGCCGGGCCGGGTGTCTCACGCAACTATGCGCAGGGCCACATTCCAAAATGAGGGGAGGTTGGACGGCTGGACCGATGGACGGAAGGGGGAAAGGAGACACGGGAGACGAGTTACGCGAAAAGCAGGCCAGCAAATGCAACAGAAGGGGGAGGGAAAGTCTTGCACGGAGGGGGCCAATGGGCATCTGTGGATGAGTGCACAGCGGAGGGCATCCAACCACAGGCAAGGCTTTCGAGGTGGCACGTACCTTCCGGTGCAGGCGTGTGGGCAAGGTGCGTGCCATCTGGTGCCATCCCGGCAAAGGGCGCAAGACGACAGCCTGCTGTGCTGTTGCCTACCACGCCCCACGGAGCCAAGCCTGCGGGTGGTGATAGCGTTGCCTGAAGGTAGATCAGACAGCCGTCCAATGGGGCGGTGCATCCTTTCGTACGCCGACTGTCCCATATATGTATTAGGTGCCTCCGAGGGTCCCCATATGATAGCGAACATACAAAGGGCGTTGTGCGAGACACGGTACAGCTGCCCCGCCAAAAGTTGCTGTCGCTTTTGCCAAACGCCCACACGCCGGGACCAGACGCCAGAGTTATGCTGATCATGTAGCTAGGTTTCGCTAAACCAAACATGGAGCTCCTGAACTTGACTTTGCCGAGTACGTTTACGGGCATGACGGTCCGCCCGAGCAAGGGCAGCGACGAGCAGCAGCAGGTGCTGCTTCTCTCTAATGAAGGCTTCCGCCCCCTCGAAGAAGGGCGCCACGGCCAGCCCTACGGCGTTGGCCCCTCCTGCCTCTGAGGGATGGCGAGGGGCAGCCCTACACCCCCAGCAGTGCCACCTCGCGAGCGGTCTTTGAACCCCTCTCTGGCTGCGTGTTCTTCCGGGAGGGTTATGCCCTCATGCGACTGGATGCGGACAACGTGGTTACCCTGGCGACAGGTGGGGTGTGGCAGGCATGTATGGGGCAGACATCGGGAGGGCCTGGAGCCTGACGGTAGGCTCCATGGGGCAGGAGGGCACCTCCGGAACCCGCCCGGAGGAGGGTCCTGGAAGCATCATGGCACTCCTCTCTCGCCTTCTGTACGTGCCATATAACTCAGGCCGACATGTGTGTTGCTGCGCAGGGCACAAGACGGAGCACGGGACGGCCGACGGCGAGGGCGGGGCAGCACGCCTGAACGGGTTATCGGCCCTGGCAGCGGACGGACGGGGGGCGATCTACCTGCTAGACAACAGCAACACGGCCGTCCTCAAGGTTGCGGTCACGGTGAAGGATTCTAGCAGCAGCGGAGGCGACCGGGGGGCGATCAGCGTGGCCGTGAGCACACTGCCAGGCGGTGCGCACCCGCGGGGCCACTGGAAGAGCCTTGCGTACCAGCCCGCCACGGGTTCCCTCTTCGCCTTCTCTCAGACGACAGCCTACGTGCTTATGCAAGACGGCAGCGGCAAGGCGCCCATAGCGTGCGGACCTTCGGCCCCCGGCATGTTCAACAGCGTCCTCGGAACCGTGGTGGACGACTCCGGCACCGTGTACGTACTCGACAACGGCTCCCTCCACAGCCTAGATGCGTGGGGCCAACCAAGCAAGGCAGTGCACAGCATCCCAGGCAACGACTCCACCTCCCACCTGGCCTACCTACCTGGCACGGGCACGGGCACGGGCCGCGGCGGCGTTGTGGCACGCCTACAATCTACCTTGCCTTACAGTTTCGCCCCCAGCGGCAGCTCTCTCCTCCTGGTCAAGCTGGACACGTTGGCGACCCGCCAGCAGTCCTTTTCTCGCGCTTGCGATCCGGGCGCCGAGCTAGGGAGCAGCTGCGCAGCTTCGCAGTTGGGAAGCCTGCTGAGGCAGCCCAGCAGCGGGCAAGCGACGCTCATGGTCACTGCGGGGGGCGAGGCGTTCGTCGCGCACCGCTCCGTGCTGTGTGCGGGGTCCGAGTACTTTGCCCGCATGCTGGAGGGAGGGTTCGCGGAGGGCAGCGGAGCAGGACCAGTGGACTTGGCGGATGCGGACCCAACCATCTTCCAAACCCTGCTAGGGTACTTCTACACGGGTAGGGCTAGGCTGGGGCAGTGTAGCTACGAAGCCCAGTGCAGCCCCCCTTTCTACCCTTTCTGGCATGGAGGCCGGCGGCCTCGCTTGCCGGGAGATGATGGACGTCAATGCGGGCATGGGGACGCATTTAAGACAGGGAGGCCGGGTTCCTAACTCGCTGAGAGCTCTAAGGCGTGGGAGACGCGCTGCTTCCCCCGCGGAACCGTGGCCCGTGGCTCACCTTCCCCCTCCCTGCCTCCACCCCCCCCCCGCAGGCCGTCTGGATGTGCCCGACGCCCTGCTCCGCCCCACGTGCGAGCTGGCCGGGCGCCTGCTGCTGCCCCCGGAGCTGCAGGGCTGGCTGCAGGGCCGACTGCTGGGGAGGGCCACACCGGGGACCGCAATCGACGACCTGGTCTGGTGAGGCGGCGGCCGGGGTTCGGAAGATAGCTTGCAGGCGCCGTCCTCGGGCCCATATGGCACCCTCCCTAGCCCCATGCGTTGTTGCTCCTCCCCGCCTCTCGCTTTTGCCCAACTGCCCTCTCGTCAGCAGCAGCACCTTCACTTCCTTCAGCTGTTCCCACTATCGCCACCCGCCTTCCCAACGCCTGCCAGGGCCGACCGCCACGGCATGTCCCAGCTGGCGGCTCAGCTCAAGGAGCGCATCGTGAGGCACAGGGCGCTGGTAGGAGCGCTGTCTGGGACCAAGGCGGCGCTACAACGGCTGTCGGAGCACAGCCCGGGACTGCTGGCGGAGCTGTGCCAGCGGCTGCTCGGGCCGTAGACGTGCAGCGGCTGGCAACCGGGGAACGAGGCGGTTGAGTAGATAGCAGGAGCGATGTCTGTGTGTGCGCTGAGGTGCCGTGAGGCTAAGCACGTGGTGGATGGCGAGGGTGCACATGCAAACTCCGCTACTGTGTACAGTGGGGTCGGGGGTCGGGGCCACTGGTGCGGCCATGGGTCATGCCGAGGGCCGAGGAGGCTTCACCCGAGATGACCCCGCTGGGGCCTGTGTGCAACAGGGGCTGAGGTCTGGGCTTGGGAATTGTGTCGTTGACTCGGTCTCTGAGCCGCGTGGGCGGGGTAGCTGGGCACTGAGTTGTGCGTCTGCACTGGGGCGCGCAGTATTGATTGAGGGGTTACCTGAGGTGAGTGCGGGCTGCGGGGCCTACATTACTTAACCTGCGGGGGACTGCAGCATACTTATTATGCATGGTATGTGCATACATGTCCCTCGCGCATTAAGGCACGGGGCTAGCTCCGGGGGCCGACAGCTGCGCCTTGCCCTCCTACGAGCGGAGGCGTGACGTGGCACCCTGGGTGGACGTGTCCGCCTAGGGGGCGGTTTGGGAGCACGTACGGCGGGGTGGTTCGGGCGGGCACGCACAATTCGGTTGCAGTCGGAGAGGTTCGGTTGGGTCTTATTGCTGCATCTTGGGTCTCGGCCTCTGAGTCGGATAGGACTTGCCCGGTCGCTGTGACGTTGGAGCGGGAGCTCAGCTGTTAGTGGTCGAGAGGGCCGGTTTGGTGTAGGCACGCGAGAATCCGCAGGTTTTGCCCTTGTGGCCCCTGTTTCCGTTTTCCCCTTCGGTCGTCAGTCCTCGCGTGTCATTCGTTACGGGAATCAGGGGCAGCCGGTGTGTGTTTCGTGTCCAACTGTACGGCCCGGTGAGTTCTTCTTGTCTTGGGTTTGCGTCGTTTGTTCTTACGTTGCGTACGCGTCCATTCTGCTTCAATGATGTGCTTTTCCCACCCACCCACCCCCACCCTGGTTGGCGTCCCCGCCCGCCAAGTGTTGGCAGGCGGACCGGACTCGGAGAGAGGTCAGGTGTGGCGTTTGGCACGCCCAAGTTTGTGTGACCACCTAGCCGAGCGTCATACCCCCAACACCAATTGGGGGATTTGGGGCGGCTGGGCAGGGACGCCAGGGAGACGGGGAGGCAAGGAGGCAAGGAATGAAGGTGTGCCCGCGCGCGTGCTTTCATATGCCTGGTTGATCAGCCTGAGCTGCGTCGCTGTGAGGGGCTGCGTGGTGTTGCCATGGCTCGCTGGCCGTGGTTGGGCTTGCTGCCTGCTTGCTGGGCCCTTGGGTGGTCGATTGCGTTGGTTGAGTTGGCTTGCTGGCCGGGCCAGGTGGCCTGGTGGCCTTGCTGGACCGTTTGGGTGGTCCAGGCTCCAGGGCGGCTGAGGTGCACCTGGCAGAGCTCCTGCGACTTGTGCGAGCTTTGACTCGTGTCGTTTCAAGTTCCAGAGGTTCCAGAGGTTACAATGCCAAGGACACGCGCTCGGCACTCCACGCAACGTCGCGTCGTGTCACTCCGACACACCCCGGTGCGCAACGTCAGGTCCAATGCATGAAGCGCACGCCCCGGTCCTTCCTTCTCAGCCTGCCAACCACCCTGCCCGGCACCTCACCAGCTGCCCACACACCACCACAGCTGCCCCCGCACCACCACCGCACCCCCTAACGGCCCCAGCCGCCTCCGCACCGCACCAACCCGTCGCACGGCCGCCCCCTCACGGCCCCAGCCGCCTCCACACCGCGCCACCGCGCACACGCCCCCAGCCCTCACCCCAGCCACAGCCAAGCAACCTCCGCCTCCGTCTGCCCCCAGCCTCTACCCCAGCCAGTTCTGCGACTTGGCGTCCCCCTGCGCCCCGACCTTGCCCCGGTGCGAGACCTTGACCTTGCTCCAGTCCGCCCGCGCCCGATCGAAGCTGGTGGTGTCACGGTTGATCTCCTTGGCGCTGGGGCCGCTGGGGCGGGCCTGGCGCGCCTGGCGCACGAAGCGTACCATCTCGTCAATGGCCAGCTGTTGGGGAGGAGGGTGGGGGAGGAGGAGGGGAGGCAAGGGCGGGAAGCGCGGGAAGGCGGAGGTTAGCGCGCGGACCTTTCCGAATCTCCCGACCCCTGGCTGCATCTCATGTGCGCATCGCCTGCCCGCCTGCCAGGCCCTCTCCCTCATGCCCTCGCTCGTGCCTGCCATGCAACGCCACGCCGTGTCCAGCCCAGCCACCCTCCGCGTCCCCCGCACCAGCCTTGCACGGCACCCCCAAAGGCCCCTTCCCCCCACCCCCCCCCCCCCCCATCCACCCACCCCCACCCGCCCCCCCCACCCCGCGCACCTGCTGCTCCCCCGTGAACCGGTCCCGGTGGCCGCTGTAGTGCTCCACCAGCAGCTCCACGCCCACACGCGCCCAGGGCGTCTTGTGGAAGCCGCGGGCCGTGATCAGGCACTCCAGCAGCGCAGCACGCCGCATCACCAGCGCCTGGGCAGCCGTCCACACGCCCGCCCCGGCCCCGGAGGACCCCGCGCCGGCGCCGGCGGCGCCGGCGGAACCGGGCTCGGGCTTGGGCGGCGGGGGTGGGGGCGGCGGCGGCCGCTTGGGCGCTGGCATGAGGGACTCGAGGCCAAAGGGGTCGGACTCGGGGTCGGCCTCAGGCTCGGGCTTGACGTCCGCTGGGGCCTCCGCCTCCGCCGCGTCCTCGGCCGCTGCCTCCGCCGGCTTGGGCGCGGGCCCGGGTGCGCCTTGCCCCTCCTCCGCCGGCTCGGGCTCGGCGACGGCGCCCTCGAGTGTGCCCCAGCGGCTGCCGGGTGCACCGCCGCCCTCTCCTTTCCCCCCCCGCCGCTGCCCCCTGCCGCCCGCCCCTGCCTCGTCGGCACCGTCTGCATCCTCCTCGTCGCTGCTGGGCCCTGCGCCCGCCAGCTCGGCCGCTGCGTCCTCGTCCGCCTCTGTGGCGGGCGGCAGCGCCACCACCGCCTCCTTGATGCGGGCCAGGACCTGACCGGGACAGGGGTTGGGGGGCAAGGGGGGAGGCGGGCACCATCAAGGTGGACTAGTTTCAGGGGCGGGGGTGGGGGTGGTAGGCTTCATTGATGCGGGCCATTGACATGGCAGGGGCAGGGTTTGGGGGCAGGGGGTTGGAGGAGGGGCTTAAGGTATGGAGGGGAGGGGGTTGGTTGGCTTCATTGATGCGGGCAGGCAGTCGCTCAGGCAATCCTCAGTCCCGGCGGCAGCGATGCCTGCTCCTGTCACGCCCAAGTCTCCTTATTACCCTTTTCGCCGCAGCAGGTCGCACCCACCAAACCCCTCCCCCACCCCCACCCAATCCCCACGCCCCACCCACCTTGTTGAAAACGAACGAGTCGTCCGTGTGCATCTCGTTCTGCGGCCAGGGGACGGCGGGGGGGGCAGAATTAGTGTGGGCGACGGAGCCCTTCCGCCCATTGCTCCTTCGCCCCACCACCTCGCTCCTTCCACATGAGTCCAAATCAGCCCCCATTCCCAGCCGCCCTTTCCCCAACGCCATCCCTTCCCCCCCTTTTCACTCCCCCCATCTCCCCTTCCCCCTCCACCCCACCCACCTGCAGGAAGCCCACCACCCGGTACACCTCAAGGTGCCGCCGCTGCGGGCCGCTCAGCAGCGGCTCCGCCCTCCGCTCCAGGCAGTGCACCAGCTTCATGTAGTCGCGGCGCAGGGAGGCCTCGGAGGCGTTGTCGAAGTCGGAGAAGGCGGCCTGGGGGGTGGGCGTGGGGGGTGGGGGGTGGGGGGTGGAGAGGGTGGAAGGCGAGGACCTGGCCCGAGCTTGTCATCCGCTCCCATCCCCCACCCCGGCTGCCACTAGAACGATCGCTCCCAGCCTCGGCCCCCCCGCTCCCGCTCCCCGCCCCCCCACCTTGATCGCCGCTACCCACCCCGTGCCCCCGCTGCCCCCAAGCCCCCGCCCCCCAACCGTGATCCCCGCACCCCGCTCCGGCCAACGCGGCCCCCCACCTTGATCGCCGCGAACAGCGGCTCCCGGTGCTCCCTCCCCAGCGCCCCCCCCTCGAGCAGCTGCCGCAGCAGCCCCGACGCCTTGGGGAACTTGTCGGGGTTGGAGATGTGGGAGGCCAGCTTGTGGAGCGCGGCCGTGACCTGTTGGGGGAGGGGGGGGGGAACCGTATGGAGGGGGGGGCGGCGTGCGGGGTTGCGGAGGGTGCGGGTGCACAGGAGGGAAGGGGACCGTGTGCCGAGGTGGGAGGCGGGAGGGCAGCTAGTGAGGCTTAAGCGAGCCGGTGCCTTGGAGGGTTGGCCAGGGCATGGGGCTGAGAAGGGGCCAGCTCCTGGCCCGTTAGGGGCCCTGCCCTGGCCCCCTGGGCCGGTCCCAAACGGGGACCGGTGAGACCCAACCATTCGGCCCCGTCGTCACCCCTTACCAAACGCCCTGCCACCGTGCCGCCTGGGCCCGTCTGGACCTCCTCGGGCCTGCCTGGGCCCCCGCTGCCCACCATGCTGTCTACCACCCTTTGTGCGAGTGAGGAAGGACACTGATGACCGCCCCCCGACTCAACCGGGCGGGAGCCCCGGGGTCGCAGCCAGCTCCGCCAGCGCCGGGGGTGGGCAGAGGGGAGTGCGCCCCGCCCCGCAGCAGGGCCCCGGCTCCCTGGCACGTCCAGCCCTAGCTGGTGGCAGGTCGCTGGGGACATTCGTGCCAGGCTTTCTGCAACCCACGTGGCGGACACAAGCTTCCTCGCCCCAACCCCGAACCCATGCGGTCCTACCACGTCACCTTGCCCCTTGTGCCCAGAGTACCCATGCGCCTTCTGAGCCACCCCGCCCCCTGCCCACACGCCCACACCCCTCGTGCTCCCCTCAATCCCGCCCCTGTATTCCGTGGGAGACCAAGCACCCGTACTTGCCTGCGCCGAAGATAGGCCTCCGCCCCCGCCGCCTCCACCATCCGCTCCGCCATCGCCCGCGCCCGGCTCAGTTCGCTGCCGCTTGTCGGGCCGGCCCCGGTCCTCCTCTTCATCCTCGCTCCTTTCCTCATCATGCTCAGTCTTTAGCAGCGGCGGGGGCTGCTCAGTCGGAATTGCCCTCGGCTTATACTCGTGCGCCAAGTCTACGCGCTCATCCTTTTTCTCTTTCTTAGGAGGCGGCAGGTCACCAAACAAGCTCATTGCAGAGGGCAGTAGCAGGCAGGATGACGGACCGGGGTTCGGGGTGGAACGTGGAAGCCTCCCTGAGGCTGGAGCTGCAGCCGGCCCCCGTTGTCCTATTACAGCGAATAGTGTATATGCCCAAAACTATCAGTATACACAGAACGCCACCATTTGCCTGCGCGACTAGCCAAATTCGACAGATCGCTTTTGCAGTCAAAAGCCCGGTTGCGCGTCGTAGCGGCGACGCCACGGTGATGTAGTACCTTAAATAATCAACAGCTGCTGGTCGTATGGAGCTCGCGCGCTTGGCGGGATGGCTGGCCATGCTCTTGGCCGCGGTGGTGCCCGTAGCGTCGAAGTGAGCTGGAGGCGCGGGGAACGAGGGGACTCTCCGACGGGAAGCACAGGGTTGCAGCGGGGGGTAGTTCCTGGGGGAAGGGGGTGGGGCGACCTGACCCATCCACGGGGGGGGCGTGTTCCAGGCTGGCGTCCATCGTCTCACCCAAATCCCCGACGACACGCCAAGATGGCGACGGCTAGTCGGCTTGCAGCCTCCTTACCCTAAACCTACGCAACAACATATCTTGCTCCTCAGGTGCCCGCGGCCCCAGCCGCACATAGACGAGGACTACCTGGGAGACATCGGCTGCGTCCGCTACATCCAAGTCTGTGTGGACCAAAGCACTCTGGTGCGGGGGCGGGGGGCGCTTGGAATTCAATGGTCCAGATCCTCAAGCAATAGGAATATTGCAATGGCTGGTGCGGATCACTCGAGCAGTACGGGTGCATACATACGGGCGCACTGCCCTAGGCCAGGACCTCCACCCCTCTTCCTGGCCTACTGGGATGCCATGCCAGGAGGGAGACGGCTGCCAGCTACGGCCACCCACCTCCTCACCCCTGCTCCCCAACTCACCTGCCGTACAGATCTTCTTCTCCCCCGCCTACGCCCTGGACAACCCGCACCGCCTGCCGCTGCCCGTCATTCGGCTGGCGGAGCACTTCAGCTGGCCAGCTCCCATGGTGGGTACGGACTCACAGTGAACAGTTAAAACACGGAGGGCAGGTGGCACGAGCAACCTCTGATGCCGGCCCCATGCCGGGCGCTTTAAAGGGCGCGAGGCCGCAAGGCTCCCTTGCTGCCATCTCCCCCCTCATCTCCCGTCCGAACGCTGGATGGCACAGGATGAAGAGCCGGGCTCCTCCCTTCTTCTCCCTACTTTCCGCCTGGACGCCTGCCGCTCCCTCCCACCTCCACCCCCAACGTCTCACTCCCACACGCCTGTCTCTCCCTCCCACTTCCACCTCCATCGGCCCCATCGACCCAATGTTCCCCCCCCCATGCCCCCCCCCGGCAGGACACCAACCTGGACGCCCTGCGCCTGGGCAGCAAGTGGGCGCACTCGTCCGCCCTGCCCGTGCGCCCCGCCTCGGCGGCAGAGCCCTGGCACGACCTGCAGGCGAGGAGGGGGGGCCCTGCAGGGGTGGAGATAGAGGGGGAGTAGAGTGGAGGATAGAGGGAGTGATGAGTACGTAATGGACTACGAAAGATGGAGGGCGCCATCAGGGGCCTTGTGGAGGCGCCGACAGTGAGAGCCTGGGGCGGGCAAGGGTGCCGACAGGATCCCCTTTGGAGGCGGGGTAAAGGGGCTGTTGGAGGGGCGCTGCGGGGCTAGGACCAGGGCGTGGTTATGTGGTGTTGCATGGTTAGGGACCACACGTTACACGGGGTGGGGTGGCTAGCCGCATGGGCTGACTGCTCTGCTTCTCGTCTCAGTGCCCATTTCGCCTCGCCCTCTGCCCTCTCACAGGAGCCGGAGTTCACCTCCTGTGAGGTCCCCGTCATCCTCACGCCCAACTGGGTGAGCCGACCTGGCGGGAGGGAGGGGCCGTGTAAGGTGGTGGGTCGCAATGCGCGTGCTCGGGGCAGCCGCGTAGGATCCGCCATTCCGCTGTGCGGGGAGTATGGTCGTACTCAGAGGTTCCTTTGTACGGCAGATGTACAACATGGCGGAGTTCGCGGCCAACACAGCGGGGCCGCTGCGCCGGGCGCGGCTCGATCGTGTGATCGGTGAGGCACGGGACGAGCGTCATGGATTCCGGATTCCGGTGCAGGACGGGCGGGTGCGGGACTCTCTTCTCGACGACGCTTGCACGCGTTGTCAGCTGCCGCGGGGCTGTCACCAGGGCCTGAACCCTCGCGCGCCTCCCCTCTCATACCCCACCCAGACGGCAACACCACCTTCGTATTAGTCACGCCGTACGGCCTGGGCCTGCGCGCCTTCCACCGGGCCCTGCTTGGGCCCTACACCAACCGCCCCGTACTCACGCTGGCCGAGCTGGGCCAGCGCCGGCCGCCGGGCGCCGCCGCCGCCTACAGCTCCCTCGGCCGGACCCCTTCCGAAGCCGCCCCCGACGCTGCCGCGTCCGCTGCCGCACCGGCTGCTGCCCCTACCACCCTTGTGTCTGGGGGTGCGCTCGTGCACCCGCGCTGCTTCCGACGAGTAGTCGTTTGCCACCAGCTGCGCTCCGCCGGGGGTCAGACCGTGCCTGCGGGACAGGACGCGGCGGCGCTGATGCTTCGGACCGCCGCCAAGGCGGCTCTAGCGTCCACGGCATCACCGGCTTCCACGAACGCAGCCGCAGCCACAGCCGTAGCGAATGGGTCAGTGGCAGCAGGGCCAGCCAGTTCCTCGCCAGCTGAGGCTGGTAAGGAGGCCGGAGGAGGTGGAGGAGGCGGGTCTGGATCCAATCCGGCGTTGTTGCCGTACAACCCGCTCGGATTCGCATCTGACATGGGCCGCTTCGCATCCGAGCAGCCCACCTCCCTGGCCGCCCTCACGCGCTCACTGCCCATTGAAACCGCGCTGGCGGCCACCCACGCACCTTCCACTGGATCCGCTTCATCCGGATCCAGTTCTGGATCCGAATCCGATTCCACCGCCGCCGTATCTGACACGGAGGCCGGGATCACGGCCGGGGATCTCGCCTCTACGTGGGGCTCTGGCGATGGCAGTAACGCCAACGCAAACGCTAACGCCACGCTCCGAGTCGTCATAGAATCTCGCCAGGGCCCCGTCCGCAACCTCCAGTCTATGCAACAGCTGCTGGAGGCGTGTGCGCGCCTGACGGCCGCAGGGCCCGGCGCGTTCCGGGTGGGCCGCTTCGCCTCGATCGAGTGCCGGGCGGCGGCGTTCGGCGGCCAGGTGACAAGAGACGCCAGGGGCGGCACCGGTATGGCGACAGTCAACCGGCAGGTGAGCTCAGTGACAGAGTGACAGGACGACTTCGGCCTGGAGCTGCCTGTTGGGGGGACGCCTATCAAGCGTTCTCTGCAAGAGCGAAATTGAGCGGGGTTTGCAGTTGGGGTCTGGGCCCGCTATGCACCCGCATGGGGGCCTCCCCCATGGGGCGCCTTCCCCCGTTATCCTCACCCTCCTGTCGCCACCTCATCGGCCCCCAGGTGACGGGTGCGGAGGACGAGGCCCTCTTCGCGGCCAATGTGGCGGCGGTGCGCAGCGCCGACGTGCTGGTGAGGGCTTGGTGCGCTTTGGTGTCGGTTGGTTGATTCTAAATCAGGGTTTGGCGGTAGAGGGCTCTACGGTGCGCAGCGCAGATGTGCTGGTGAGGGCGTGTGGCTGGGACTGGGTGGGTGGGGTAGGTCTGGGTCGAAATGAACTCATTTGACTTGCTGAGGAGCTTGTGGTTGGGGCTGGGCCCGGTGGTGAGGCTGAAGGGTCGAGAAGTGCTGGTGAGCGCTTGACGGAGATACGTGTTGGGCGGGTGGGGTAGGTCCGGGTTCGGGGGTCGTGACCTGCTGGTGAGGGCGGGTGGCTCAGGCCGGGGCCGGTGGTGCCACGTGGGGGGAGGGACGTGGTCGTGAGGGCGCTTCGGAGGCGAAGAGCCGATGGCCTCGCCCCGCACCCTCAGGCGCAACCTCGTGACCCTCTGGCTCCTCATTCAGCACTTCAGCCGCACGGAGCATGCCACAGCCGGCCACAGACTTCACCCAAACCCCCCAGCCTCATGACCCTCGTTTACCTCACTCCAACCTCCCCTCTTGCCCCACCGGCCGATACCTACGTCTGGGACGGGGTCAGGGCGCCCCTGGGCGGGCCAGGTCCCCCCCCGGACTTCCCCCAAGGACACCCAAACCCCCAGCTTCATGGTCCTCTTGCTCACAACTCAATCTTCCTTCGTGCTCTTCCCCCCACCCCCCACCCCCTCAGGTGACGGTCCACGGCGCGGGCGCCGCCAACTCGTTCTTCATGCGCCCCGGATCGGCGCTCTTGGAGCTGCGGCCCTGCCACTTCGGCACGCGCTACCGGGCCTGGCCCGACAGCTACTTCCCGAGGTGAGCCGCCACACTCTGACGTCTGACCTAGCGTTGTGAGGACCCTGAGGACCCTAAAGAGATGGTCACGGCTTGCTCGCCGACCCCCCAGCTCGACAGGCTCGCTCAGTCGTCAGTACCGCGGTCCCTGAAGCAGACGGTCTCCTGCGTGCACTGCCTATCTCCTTCCATCCCCTGCTCGCTTACCGGCTTCTCACCCGTGCCGCCACCCGCCTCCTCCCAGGTCCCACCAGGGCGGCGGGGACCTGGTCCAGTTCTACGCCCTCAACGTAGAGGACGACTCGCTGTGCCGCCCGGGGGACTGGCAGGCGGCGCTGCTGCAGGCCCGGGCGGCGGCGGGGGGTGGAGTGGGAGGGGCAGCGGGTGGGGTGGGAGGGGCAGCGGGAGCGGGCGGGCAGAGGAAGCTTGCGCGGGCAGAGGAGGGGGGGCGAGCGGGGGTGTTGAGGGGGTTGCGGAGGGGCGGGGCGCGGCTGAGGGGGCTGCAGCAGACCGCAGGGGAGAGCGGCGCCGGCACTGGCGGTGCGGCAGCTGCTGAGGCCGGCGGGGTGGCGGACGACGCTGGTTCATACGAGGACGACGAGACGGAGGACGAGGTGGAGGTGGAGACAGGCGCAGAGGGCCAAGGGAGCGGCGCCGTCACCTCCGTGCCCGACGCTGCGAAGGGACTGACGCAGGGCGGCTCCGGCGGGCACCGGCGGCGCAAGCGCCGGAGGCAGAGGTCCGCCCACTCCGTCCATGGCGTACATGTTGGCGTTGGAGGCGGTACGGCGAAGATCGGATCTGGGTCAACCGGCCCGTCCCAGATGGTGTTCGGCATGTCGGTCATGGAAGCTGCCAAGATTGTGAACGATGCGCCCAACATCTTTTGCCGGGACCAGCACCTGCTGCTCGGCTGGGCGCCCCTGGAGCAGATGCTGCGGCACGTGGCCGAGCATCTGTACGACAGGGAGTCGTACAGGGCAGTGCGTGACGCGGGCAGGACGCACGGCTTCCTGCTGCCGGGGGGGCTGACGTTTGAGCGGCCGCCGCCGGGGGGCGGCGGGGATGTGGGGAGCAAGAAGACCTGAGGTGTTGCAGGTAGAACTATCCATGCCGGTTATCAAAGTGTATGTTTCATTCTTTTCATAATCTGTTCTTATCTATGACTACATATGAGCGGTTTGCCGTGCTGCAAGGAAGCTTTGATGGGCAGGTGGCCATGTCACCGGTAGGGTGCGCATGGTGACGCCAGGGTCTCACGAGCGAGATGAGGCATGAGGTGTCGCATGATGAGGCTCGCTTCATGCTCAGTACCGTACGTAATGACAGAGAGTGCTGCGGAAATGGCTGAGCAATCAAGGACTCAACCGGAATGCCCGGGAGGCGCCAGCACCCGCAAGGTTCCCATGTCAGCCCGCCATTCAGCCAAAGCGGTGGCGACAATTTGGCAAGCCCCAAGCTTACTTGTAACACCAGCAACTAGCTATCCCCCAGCAACTGTACCGGCCGTCCTGGGGTCTTCTGGGCATCATCAACGGTCACACGGCTTGAACTTTGGGGTGCCGGTATGTAATGCTGGAGGCTTCGCGTGGATAGGCAAGGCAGGGCGGCAAGACGCTCAACTTCACCGCTTTACCATCCACTTCACCGCAGCGGCCCCCCCTACGCGGAATACCCACTCCAAGCTTTCAGGACGCGGGCCACTCCCCGCAGCCTTACTTGGCTAGCTCCCCCGCACTCCCCGTGCCCACCTCCCCGTGCACCCGTGCAAGTCCGCTTCCAGTGACGGGAATGACGGAGTGAGAGAGATCTACATCAGAGCCCTTCTGGCACCTCCGTCAGCACAATCCACTCGCACCCTCAGAACCTTCAGGGTGTCCGCTCGCCGTGAAACCCAGACGGCGGCGACAACCCGCAAAGCCGCGGCACTACGCCCCGTTGTTTGTAATAACCCGCAAAGCCCTCCAACCACGCAATGTCTACCCCCTTGCAGAACCAGCGGAGCTTCAGAACGCCCATTGGCCTCCAGATCTCACAGCAACACATCCCAGAGGCGCAACCCTCGGGGCGCAACCCAAGGAGGCCTTCAACCGCAACATCCCCCAGACCTTGTGCCCCTGAGGCCCTTTTCCCCCAGACCAACTGCAGACGCGCTCACGTGCGGTTTCGGTCCTTCAACGAACGTTCACAGCGTCTCCCCGCCTACTTCATCTAAAGCCCCTGCCCATCCCTGCCCACCCTTGCCCCCATTCAAATCCCGTCAGAGGCCTCAAACCCCCGCCAACACCATGGCCGAGGCCGAGCACCAGGAGTGGGAAGCGCTGCGTAGATGCTCCGAGCCTTAAGCCAGCCTCTACGAGTTATTGATTCACTTGCACTGCGTGAGCAGTTGCATGAGCTCTGCCGCCAGCGCCGTGCTGTACTCCGCCAGCCGCTCCAGCGCCGCCCTCGCCTCGCCGCCTCCGGCCCCCACCAGCGCCCGGTGCCTCACGATGCGCTCCTTGAGCTGAGCCGCCAGCTCGGACATGCCGTGGCGGTCGGCCCTGGCAGGCGTTGGGAGGGCGGGTGGCCGGGAAAGGGGTGTAAGGGGAACGGTGTGTCTGTTGTCTTGTGAGGGCTTGAGCACAGCTCCTTTGAAGTACCACCACCCCGGCCGCCGCCTCACCAGACCAGGTCGTCGATTGCGGTCCCCGGTGTGGCCCCCTGCAGCCAGCCCTGCAGCTCCGGGGGCAGCAGCAGGCGCCCGGCCAGCTCGCACGTGGGGCGGAGCAGGGCGTCGGGCACATCCAGGCGGCCTGCGGGGAGGGGGGGGAAGGCAGGGCGCAGGAGGCGTGTGCTGACCCTAATTATATAGTAGCAGGAGGTGTGTGTGCAGGGCGGCGTAAGACTAACCGGTGCTGGGCTCCTGCCAGCCAACGAGCCAAGGCCCCCCGATGCGCTAGATCTCCCCAATTCTACCTGCTGCAGTCCCGTCCCCAGGCCCCACGCCTCGACTGTGTAGAAGTAATCGAAGAGCGGCTTGAAGGCCCGGGGGTCCGCCTCCCTGAGCTCTACCGGCTCCGTGGGGCCGGCACCGCCCTCCGCGAACCCTCCCTCCAGCATGCGGGCAAAGAACTCGGAGCCGGCACACAGCACGGAGCGGTGCAAGTTGAAGGTGTCTCCACCCACGCGCAGGGACACAACCGACGGGCCATGGCGGCGCAGAAGGTCAAAAACCTGACACGCTGAGCGGCCGGTCTGCACCTCTGGCGGGGCAATAGAAGCCAGCGGGGAGGACTTGTCCAGGACGATGGTGAGAGTGGATGCGTTGAACCCGCAGACGGCGACGCGCGCGCCGCCGCCCGGGAGGCAGGCAAGCTGGTAGCGGGTGCTGCCTGCCAGCCCTCTGCGGATGAGGGTTGTCACCTCGCCCCAGGCGTCCATGCGCCGGAGACCGCCGTCGTCAGAGATGTACAGGGCTCCGGCCTTATCCATGACAGCGCCAGAGATGGCCGTGAAGCGTGCCGCGAGCCCGGTTCCATCAGCCCAGCCAGTTGCCCCCTCAACACCTGCCAGCGGCACCAGGGTCTCGGCCACACAGCCCGACCCTCCGCCATCGAGTTGCAGTTTGTGGACTGCGGTCTGTGTCACTGCGACCACGGAAGCGCCGTCGGCCATGCAGCCGATGCCCATGATGGCGCCAAGGCGCTGCGTGATGCCGACGGGCAGCGTCTTGACGGCGACGGCCGGCAGAGGCTCCCTGCTGCCGCTGCCGAGCGGGGTGCCGACGCTGATCTGGTGGAGGGCTTTGGGCGCTGCTGGCACTGCGAACAAGCAGCCCCGGCCATCCACCGCCAAGGGCACACACGAGTGGAACCTCGCGGCCCCGCCCTCGCCGTCCGCCGTCCCCTGCTCCGTCTTGTGTCCTGCGGTTCAGGGCGGTCGGGGTCAGCTCAAGAGGAGGGAGGCAGGGGCCATGCGTGCCCAGCAGCCCAGCCGCCAGGCCCTCCCCACGTCTGCTGCGCCCCACCTGCCGCCAGGGTGACCACGTTGTCCGCATCCAGGCGCATGAGGGCGTGACCCTCCCGGAAGAACACACAGCCGGAGAGGGGCTCAAAGAGAGCTCGCGAGGTGGCACTGCTGGGGGTGTAGGGCTGCCCCTCGGCGTCCCTCAGCGGCAGGAGGGGCCCAACGCCGTAGGGCTGGCCCCCGAGGGGGCGGAAACCGTCGTTAAAGAGTACCAGCACCTCGTCTCCGCCGTCCTTGCAGGGGCGGACCACCACGCCGGTTGCGGTCTTGGGCAGGGGCACGGTCAGCACGTTCATGCCGCCTGAGCTTCGTGTAGATAGCCAAGCGGCAAGCGGCAAAGGGGGCTTTACGGCTTTATCGCGGGGCTTTGCGCACAAGCGCCCACGTTCACGGGTTCGCGGCCAGTCCGAGGCCCTTACCCATCCATCAAGGTTCATCGGCCATTGGCCACCGGGTCGCTACATGGCCACGCAGGCTTGCTGCCCCCTAACTTCTCGTGCACCCTCTCCTCCCCGTGCAGCCCCACTCCCCGCTTGCAATGCACGTCTGCTCCAGAGTTTAGCCCCACTCCCCGTGCACCCCCTCACTCCCCGTGCACCCGCCTGGAGGTGGGCGGCAGCAGCCGCTCATAGGCCGTGTCCTCCCCACTCGACGCCCCCCCACCCCCGCCCCCGCTCACCCCCCCGCGGCTCCCCCGCACCGACGCATCCCCCTGCTTCAGCCGCACACCCGACGCCCCCACCCCGCTGCCCCCCGCCGGCACCGCCACAGGGCTCAGGGGGCCTCCTCCCGCGCCCCCGCCCCCTACCGTCACCCCACCCCCGCCGCTGGGGTGCCTCTCCAACCCCACCCCCAACCGCCCATGACCCGCCGCCGCCCCTCCACCTCCCCCTCCACCCCCAAGCCCCTCTCTGGATGCCGGCGCGGGTGGTGCGTGCGTCACAAGCGGCATCTCCACTCCGCCACTGAACCCCGCCGCCACATCCTCATACTCCCCCTCGCTCCCGCTGTGTCGCCTTAGGCCCTCAGAGGCCCCAAGCCGGCCCGACAGGGCCCGGGGCTCAGATCTCGTGGAGTACAGAGCCGAATGGATCAGGCCGCTCAGGCCGCCGCCGCCGGCGGCGGAGCCGGGCACAGGCCCCGAGCCGAGCGAGGCGGCGGCGGCGGCGGGCGGCAGCGGCGGCGGCATTGAGCTGAGGCCGAAGCCGGCGCCGGCGGCGGCGCGGCTGGCTCCGAAACCTGGGGAGCTGGCGACGCCGCCCGCCCCGGCGCCTGCGCTGCCTGGCTGCTGGGCCGGGGGGGTCATGTGGTGCGGCTGGGGTGCCAGTAGGAGCTCCATCTGTGGGGTTGGGGTTGGGGAGGGGTCGGTGCGAGTGGTGCGGGCAAGGGGTGGGGTGGGGTGCGGCTAGGGCGCCAAGGGCAGCTTGCAAGGTGGAGGTGGGGTTGGGGGGGTGGGGTTGGGGAGGGGTCAAAGAGAGGTTGGGTGCCTCAGGGGGGACAGGGCGGGAGGTGGAGCGATGGGCGGGAGAGCAGGGGACAGGGCTTAGGGGGGCGGGGCGCCAGCGGGTGCTCCCCCTGCCAGTGACCATCGGCGATCAGGGGAGTGGGGAGGGCGCTGACCAACACGTAGCGGCGGCGGGACCTTCGTCTCGCCGTCTTACACTGCCGCAGGTCTGCCTCCTTTCCTGCCTCGCGGCTCAACGAACCCCGCCCCCTTCACCTTGCCCCAACCGCTTCTCCCGTCGCTAACTCCGAGGACGTCGCTTCGCCCCCCCAACGACCCCACCCTTACCAAGCCGCTTCTCCCGTTTCCCCCTTCCACCCTCCCAACCGGCCCCCGACTCACCCCCTCGGGAGGCGACCCCGCGTCCCCGCCCAGGCTGCTGGAGCTGTGCCGCCGCCCGCCGCCGCCGCCAGCCCCGCCGCCACCAGCGCCGCTGCTGCCCACCGCCGCCGGCCCCAGCAGCGCGCATTTGGCCGCCGCCTCGTCCTCCTCGTCCAGCAGCCGGCTGGAGGACCTGCGGCGGTTGGCGGTTAGCGGTCAGCGGCAGGTAGCAGTTGGTGGTTAGCGGAGGGGGCATGCGGGAGGCAGGGCCGGGCATTGGGGGGGAGAGCCGAGCGGCCCCAGCGGCCTCGCCCCACCGCCGCTGCCCCTCTCCACCCTCTGTCTAGCGCCCCACGCTCGCCCCCCCCCCCCCCACCTGCCGCCCCCCGCGCCAAAGAGAACCCGCGGCCCCCACCCCCCACTCATGCACCCCCACCTGCCGCTCCCCGCTCCCCAACCGAGGGACCCAGCCAGCCCCAGCCCTTCCTGCCCGCCCCAACCCGCTCTGTCACCCGTGTACACCCCACCCCCCACTCATGCACCCCCACCTGCCACTCCCCGCTCCGAACAGCTTCTTGGTGTTCTTTGCAATGCCCTGCGCCGCCTTCTTGACAGCGCGCTGGGGCACCTTGACCACCGCCGAGGTGGCGGAGCTCACGTGCTCTTCAACCACCTGGGGGTGGTTGGTGGTTGGGGGGGAGGGCGGCGAGGTGCGTTGCGGCGGGGATAATCTCCGGCCGCTCCCCCAACCGCCCTGGGTGCGCCCATGTCCACAGCCCTTGGCCCTTCCACCCGCGCCCTGCTCACGCGGTCTGCGCACATGGCCCCCACCTGGCGCACCGCTAACCCCTCGCCCCAAACCGCCGTTTGGCTGCATCCCGGCCCCAACCCTTCTCCCCATGGCCCCCCACCCCACCACCATGCCCACGCCATCCCTCTCCCCTCCCCCTCAGTCCCCCTCCCCCCTCCCTCTTCCTCCCCCCCCTCACCATGCCCACGTCGTCCACCACGTCCCTCAGGTCGAAGATGTACCGCACGTTGGAGAAGAAGCCCTTGGAGTGGCCCGCCATGTAGTCCTGGGGATGGTGGGTGTTGGAGGTTGGGGGTGGGGTCAGGGGTGGCAGGGGTGGGACGGAGGGGACCATACGGAGAGGTGGATGTGGGTGCGGAAAGGCTTGGGGCAGTGGGGTGTTGGGAGGGAAGGAAGCCGCCCTGCGCAAGAGCGCTGGCGCTGCCCCCCCCGCCAGGCTCTGGTGCTCACCCTCGGCGGGAAGGCGTATGCGTGCGCCAGTGCGGCCAGGAACATCTCTATGCAGATCAGGAAGTCCTGGGTGGAGGGAGGATTGAAGAGCGCGATGGTTAAGAGGCGAAAGTTCGGACGGGTTAGGGGGATAGCCACGACGAAGCACCGTTTGTTTCCTTGGCCCTTCCCCAGTCCCCAGTCCCCTTGCCCCTCCGCCCCACCTGGATGCCCGCCGCCACCGACTGCCTGTCGTACGTGGTCCATGACTCATTGCGGATCACGCCGGCGTACACCAGGATGGCGATGGCGATGCCCTGACAGGGGAGGGGAGGGGAGGAGGACAGGGCGGCGAGGCGGGCTCAGCTGGCTGGCAAGCGCTGCCTCCCCGTAGATAACACAGCTTTATGCCCTCCTTGCCGGTTAATTCAACACACGCCTGCCTCAACGTGCGCCCCGATCCTAATATAAGGGCTCACCTGCCAGAAAGTGACGAACACGACCGCCTTGATGCAAATGAACTTGGACAGCGGCCGGATGGGCGCCAGCTCGGCGTGCATGGCCGTGTACAGCATGATCAGGCAGTACAGCGCCCACAGCTGACGTACGTACGGAAAAGGGGGCACGTGGGTCCGCGTGTCAGCTCATTGGGCCTATAGTATGTGCGGGCCGGCCCTGCTCCCTCCCGTCATCTCCACCCCCCACCTGCAATGGCCGCTGCCCCCACCGTCCTGGCCATCCCCCTGCTCCTCCTTTTCCCTCCTCCTCCTCCCCCCCTACCTCCTCCTCTTCCCCCTGGCTTTGTCCGTCCAACCCATGTCTTTACGCGAGTCCCAATAGCCCTTCCAGAAGCCTTTGTCCCCAGCACACACGCACCCCCCCCCCGAAACCAACCAACCGCCAAGCGCGCACCTGCGACGAACTGGTGACGGTTGCCAGGTAAATGTAGCTCTTCTTGAAATTGATCTGGCCCTCGCCGTACTTGTCGAAGATGTCCGTGATGAAGGCGAGTGCCGTACAGATGGGGCGCAGGATGACGTAATTAAGCACGCCCTGGGGAGCGGCGGTTTGGGGGCAGGGGATTTGGAAAGGCGCCCACGGTCCCCCGGGCAAGCGGCGCCCCTCATACGGTATACAGAGGACCACGGTGGAGCGACTCCCCACGGTCCGCCCCCCCCCACACACAATGCCCCTTCCACCCAACGCCCGCACCACCCACAGTAAGCGTCCCCTCACGTCTACCTAGGCCCCTTCCGCCCTTCGCCCTTCACCCCTTCCAGGTCCTCCTCCAGCGCTTCCGTAGCCCCAGTCCCCACCCCTCATCCTTCCGCCCCATCCCCATTCCCGCCCACCCCTCCCCTAGCCCCACCTTCTTGCATTCCCACAGGAACCGAGTGCCCATGTCCCATGGCTTGAGTATCCAGTGCAGCCCCCACAGGTGCTGCTTCTGCGGCTTGTTGGACATGTACTCATCCAGGTCCCCTAGGTTGTCCTGTCAGGGGGAAGAGGGGAGGGGCAGACATAGGGCCGAGGGGGTAAGGGGACAGGGGGGCCGGGTCGAAAGCCGGCGTCCAACACCCGTCCCAAGCCCCTTCCATGCCTCCCAATGCGAACACACACCTTACCGCCGAGACGCGCACCCACACAAGAGCACACCGGCACCAGACGCGCTCACCGCCCCAGCCAGTTGAGGGGCACCCGCGGAACGCCCCGCCTCCCGCCCCCCACCTGCAGGTATGCCATAAGGTACGCTTCCCGCCCCAATACTCTTGCATGCCCCACAAAGCCAACGCATACAGCCGCATACAAGCTCACACAAGAGCGGTACCCGCACGCACCTGCAGGTACGCCATGAGATATGCGAAGAAGGAGTAGATGACGAAGGCCTCGTAGCACTCGCGGATGGGGTCCAGGTACTCACGCGCCTTGGGGGTGGTGAGGAGGGAAGGGCCGGGGCGGGTTAACGCGGAGCGGAGGCGACAGAGGGGGGTGGCTGCGTGGGGTCGAGGCGCGAGAGGGTCTTGAAGGGCACGTGTGTGGGCCGACAAAGGGCGAGGCCGCCGTGCCCCGAGAGCCCTTGGGGGGCGTAGGACTGGTCCCGAGGTGGGGGCGTGGGGCAGCGCCAGGCACCCGCTGGGCTCGGCACGACCCTGAGTGCCCCTTGCCCGTTTGGGCCCCCTCCCCGGTCCCTGCATCTGCCGTCCCGCTCCGCCACCCCTCACTCCCCCCATCCCCATGCCTCCACCCCGCCCCCCTGACAGGAGCCCATCTCCCCCCCTCCCCTCTAGCTGCCCCCACCTTCCTGAACCTCAGGGCGAACCAGGCGTCTACTGCGTAGATGGGCACCATGAGCAGGATCCGGATCACGTGCTTCTGCAGCCGCGGCTGGGTGTAGTACTCGGTGTGCATGGCGATCTTTGGGGGGGTGGGGGTGGGGGGTGGGGGGTGGGTGGAGCTGAGGAGGGAGGAGAGAGATGCCTACTACGGTGGAGGGAGCGGTGAATCCCATTCCGCGAGGCTACCCATGGCTCCTTACGAGGGCAGCCGTGTGGCTCAGGCTCGGGGGATTGGACCCCGCAAGGACCCTTTTCTTCAGTGCCGTCCCCCCCCGTCACAGCATTCTCTCAGGCACCGGCCGAGCCCCGTCACGCGCCAAGTTCTGTCCGGCCCCTCCCCGACCTCCCCTGCCGCAGAGACGGGCCCGTCTCCTGGCCCGGGCCCACCTCATAGATCGAGATAGGCATGGATAGGATGACAAATATGCCTCCTATGAACCACGCTGCGGAAAGGGGCGGTGGCGGAAGGGGCGGAGGCGGAGAGAGGGCGTCAAGGGCAACCGGGGAAGTGGGGGCTGTGCCGCGTGGATGGAGAGCCAAGGCGTGGTCAGATGGTGCGGACTTCCCTTCCCTCTCTGCCCCCGGCCCTAACAAGACAGCACCGCACACGTCCAGCCGTCCCCAGTTGTGAGGTCCCTGAGCAGCCAGGGAGAGCCTGGTGCCTCCGAGCGAACCCGTGAGTGCAGTGGTCCTGACGTACGCACCTTGGTAGTGCACATCGTAGTGCTGCTTCTGGAACTCCCATATCGTCAGGGGCAGAGCCAGGAACGTCAGAAAGCACAGCGTCCACCACAGCTGTAGAAGGGGGAGGAAGGTGGGGCGGAGTCAGACGGAGGTCCGCGGCGGCGGGGCGGAGGCCAAGACGATATTTGCGAGGGCACGACCGGAGGGTGCAGAGCGGGATACGACCGGTCAGCTGTGTGCTGACGAGGCCCGCTCAAAGCGAGCCCCAGCACGCAGTTTTACTAGCACAGGTGACCCCAGCACGGGCAAGGCAAGTCGGCGTCGGAAAGTCGAGGACGGTCATCGGCTCCCGACGCCCCGGTCAGAACTTTGCGCTCCCGCGCGTGGCGAGCGGGCTCCCTGGACCCACCAGCCTAAAGTAGCGTCGCAGAGGCCACGCCATGGCTCCGTAGCGCGATTTACGCTCCGAGCCCTCGTGGGGCCTGGCCTCGCGAGAGATAGACTAAAAGCCGAGCCGAGCAAGCTAGGACAACTTCACAGACCACACATTTGATCGTGCATATTGCATTCGCTAACGAGGTGGAACGCCGAGGAGCTCATCGTGTCCCGCTCTTGGGGTTCGGTACTTGGCAAGTGCGGCTGGTATGAGGAGCTGTAGCAGTGTGCCACTGTTCGAGGTGCCAGTGGTGTATTGTCCGGATGCCTTGACGTCCGGCATGCGCAGCCCGCGGCAGGGACGGACCCGCTGCAGGGCACGTGCCTCCGTGGCTCCGCTTGCGACCGACGTACTCAAGGCCGAGTGAAGCCATATGAGGACTGGGGACGTTGGCTGCCAAAGCCGGGACCGCCGGGGAGACGGAACGGAGTGGGGGCTGGCGGCAGGGCGTGCCGGGGAACCGTGGTGCTGGTGGGGCTGAGGACGTGCGAGGGAGTGCGCGAAGGGCGTGTGAGAGCTGCTGTGATAACCCCTGTGCGAACCCCCTAGTCCACAGCAATCCGCGTACTCAGAAGAGCATTTCCAGCTCTTTCGCCAGGGTTCAAAGTTGGTGCCAGGGTTCGTGCCGTGGTTTGCCGATTGCGCTTGCACTGCTTGCACCGATTGCGCAAGCACGCACAAGCAACCTACAGACCTGCTGTACTTTTCTCCATCTATCCCGTGGCTTGTCGACGCCTTACCTTAAAGAACCGCCGCGGTCGAACACACCCTCTCACCTTTCAGAGCCAACCTGCGACACCTTGCTTACAGAAGAAGCGCAGACAACAGTCAAGGCATAGGTTTTGGGCACACCGCGAAGCACATGCGCATCGAGTAGAGGGCCTCGAGGGCGCAGACAAGCACGAGGTTCCGAGCACAAGTAGACTCTGACGACGTGCTGATGCGAGCCCGCTAGCCTGGGAGAGAGCCAGCGACCATGCTGTCTGCCCGCGGCTCGACCGTCGTCTTTGCCACCGGCACGGGCGTCCGCGAACCCCTAGCGCCCGGTCAGACTATATTCGATGAGCGAGGGCGACTTCCAGCCGGGCTAGCCGCGCACCGCGGTGATATCGAGGCCCTGGACGATTTGGTCGCCACGGAGAACAGCCTGCACGCCGAGGCGGCTGACCTGCACAAAGAGACGCCGCTGCACATCGCGGCCATGTATGGCCAGTTTGACGTGGTCAAGGTGTGCGGGGGGAGGAGGGAAGGTGGGAAACCCAGACCCAGGGAAGATGAGTGGGGGGTGGGGGCAGTCTAACCCGCGCGCCACGCCCGGCCCTCCAACGCCTCCGCGCGCTGCATGCGCTGCACGGGTTTGGCTGCCACCCACCATCAGACGGGGCGACGCGCTTGACTCTCTTTACACTGCTGCTACCGTACCCTGCTCCAGTCAACACGGTCCTCACCCCCTAAACCCGGCCGCCCCGGCTTACCTCCCCTGCCCCCTTCCCGCCTCAACCTCCCCCCCCCAGTTCCTGGTCCGCGAGCACTCGGTCAACGTTGACCCCGTCAACTGGGAGGGCTGGACCCCCTTCTTCTGCGCCATCTCGCGGTCTCACATCGAGATCGCGGACTTCCTGCTGCGCAACGGCGCCAACCTGCACCACGCGACGCCCTCCGGCATGACGGCCATGCACATCGCGGCCTGGTTCAGCCAGCGAGACGGCATCGAGTACCTGCTGCAGGTGGGGGCGTGCGGCCGGGGGGGACGGGTGGTCAGGAAGAAAGGGGGGTGCTTCTAAATCTTTAGCTTCCTTTAACCCAAGGGGCAGGTGGGGTCCCCATTAGGGCCGGGGGGCGGGGGGCGACGGCATCAAGTGCCTGCTGCAGGTGTGGGCGTGAGGGGCGGGGCGGGGGGCGGGAACCGCCGGGAGAAGTGGGGAATGCAGCAGAAGTTGCAAGCGGAGCTTCGAGTAGGGCGAGCGGGTGTTGGCTGGCTTGGGCCTGCTGGTAAGGTCTAGGTCCGCGCGCGTCAGGGGCCAGGCAGTGCAGCGCACATTCTCCCTGTGTTCCTGTTGCTTACAAGCGTGCCGCCCTTCCCTTCAAACTCGACCCTCTCAGAAGCGGGCGCACATCCACACGGACAACAACTACGGCATTCCGCCCATGGGAATGGCGCGGCCGGGGCCCATCAAGCGCATGATGTGGGTTGCATGGGGGGGGGGCTTCGGTGGGGAGATGGCTTTCAAGGGGGGGCTGGGGAGCAGGACGCCTTCTGGCTTCTGGACAGGGCAGGGGCATCACGTTGAGGAGGCGCCAGGGCCACAGAGCTGTTCATCTAAGGCACATGAGTCGCGGTAGCCGGCAGCTCAGTAGCAGTCGATCCTGTAGCAGAATGTGTGACCCAGGCGGGACGGGAGCAGGGATGAGCAGGGTGACTTGCCGAGCGATGCCAGAGGCCATGGCCCGGAACCGCTGCACGGGACTTGGCCGGGCCGACATACGCATCCCCTTGCCCATGCCCTTGCTTCCAACTCAGCAAACCAGCCCCGCTTGTTCCTTGGCTGACGCTCCGCGCCTCCCGCTCCCCCGCCCCAGGTTCAACGCCCAGGAGCAGCTGGACGAGGACTGAGCGGCCGCGGTGACCCGGGCGGAGGTGGAGGGCTCAAACTGTGGACAGCTGGAGAGGACTGAGCAAGCGGCCGTGGAGGGGGCTCGGGCGGAGGTGGAGTTGTGGGCGCGGAGGTGCTGTTGTGTGCCGCCACGCAGGGCTGCAGGAGTGCAGCTACAGGTGCTACAGCCCCTGCCGAGACGGTGGGGGTCCGTGTCGGAGCCGGGCAGCTGGGGATGGCTCGCATGGGACTGCAGTTGAGCAGGCTTGGAGGAGACGGAGGCCGAGCAGGCCGGCTGCCGTAGGCGACAGCGTGTGCAGAGGCAACCGTCCGTGGTTAAGAGGCAGGTGGCTGCGTGGGCTAAGTCACCACGGCGTGATGTTGGTGACCCCGCGGGGGGGCTCGGGTACAGCACCCGGATAAAGGGATAAAGGGATAGAGGGCGCTGCGAGGAACTGTGGATGACACTGAGTTCGGGGCTTGGGCTTTGATAAAGACTGCAAGAGTCGAAGGGGAAGGCTGCAACTTCCGGCAGGACGGGTGCGGAGCACTCCCAAGGGCTGTGTATGGTCCTGCAGGTGGCGCGTGACTTTGAAGGGTCCGACTGTTGTACGGTACACGCCAGGTTTATGGGACTCCAGTTGCGGGGTGCAGAGGCTGGCTGCAGTGAACTGTAAACTGTGTAAAGCAGGGTGCAAAGCTGACGCAGCTGGACACCCAACAATGCCAACATGATTCGGCCCTGGCGTTAGCGCTCGCTGCGCTGAGTTAAGTACTGTCGACGGCGCTTGGGAGTATCACACAGCCACTCGTTGCATGCACGCAGCATGGCACGAGCGTCAGGAGGCGCCCCAGGGAACCAAAGCTCACAGCGAGCACACCAGCAAGCGGAGAACTCGTGCGCCCTCGGCTTGTCACCTACTGCTTCGTCAGGGTCGGCTCCAGCCCTCCCAGTCAGGGACCGTGGCGGCATACCGTACACTTCCAGATCTCGCGGTCATGAGTACACCGAGACGGGTATGAGCAAGGGCAGCCCGCACAGGCTCAGAAAGGGCGCCTCGCGGTCTCAGCTGTCTGCCCGTCGCTACCTATGGCACAGATGCACAGACACCCCGCCACACTCCCTACATCCCCACCCGCCTTGTCACGACAACCGGCCCGCCTTCTGCGGGTACGTGCGTCTGGGCGTAATCAGCAGAGTCCCCGTGCCATTGCGCCACAATAGGGCAGCTCGGAAACCCGGCCGCGGTCCAGAACGCAATCGTGAGCCCCGACAGGATGGGAGGTCGAAGGTCCTTGCTCTACCAACTGAGCACATGGAGGCGTGGGCATCACCCTTCTGTTTGCCCTCCTGCACCCGTTGCCTGGTCCCAGCAATAAGTGCGCAGTACAGTCCGGTTGACACCAACCAAGGCCCCTTCCGGGCCAAACTTCAGTTCACACGGAAACCACGCCCCCCCTGCCCACAGAAAGTGGCCTAGAGCCGACAGCCTTCCAGATGCAGAACCCTCACCTCCCATTATCATGGATGGCCCTTATTTAGCCGGGAAAATGCTCTGTGATACAACAAGAGTCCAGGGCCCCTCGCGACAAGTTCATAAACCCGCGCCTGCAGAGCGAGCGGTGCGTGGAGAAGGGCCCCCCTTGAATGACCACAGGCAACCACACGAGGACCCGCACACGAAGAAGGAAAGGAATTGCGGCGCAGCGGGCCGGGCAGTGCTGCCGCTGGAAAGCCGCGCCTGCCGCCTGAAGCCTCCGAATCTACTACATGCTAGCTCTTTTTAAGTCACTCGTTGGGATCTCCCGCACACCGTATTCCGGCATGCTTTCCTTCCATCGTTGATCGAGACCCTCTCATCTGCCGGCAATGCCCGCAAGGTGCCGGCCCTCTCGCGGCGCCGACCCTACAGTAGCTGACTGCCCACTGCCTTCTAACCATCTCCTGCCTTCTATCCATCCCCGGCCACACGTCCACAATGAGGGTGCACGGCAGCATGAGCCTGTCACGTGCCAAGCCAGCAAGCGCCGTACCACCCGCCTAGGCCCAAAGCACCCTCACCGTGATATCCCACCTGCAGTCCCCAGCACGCTCCCTGTTTCAAGGCTCATTCCACGCAGGGCCCTGCGCCCCTACGCCCCCTGCGCCACCCTGGCATCCCACCCGGGCCCCAATCAAGTCTTCGCGCCTTGTAGGACTGTGCTAAGTTGCCAGCAGGCGACAGGGAGATGAATCACAGGCGGGGAATCGGGGCGGGTGCCCGTGTGGTACAGCAGCACCACTCGTACGGCAGCTAATGCTCGTCCTCGGTGAGGCCCGGGCAGTTGGCTGCCAGGTCATCGGCGCTCTCGTACTGGCAGCCGCAGTAGTAGCAGTACCGATGCCTCTCGCGCAGGTGCAGCAGGAGCAGCTGCAGCTGCTGCGGCAGCGTCGGCGCCGGAGCCTCGCCGTCGGCGACGCCAGACGCGGCGGCGCGGCCAGCAGCGGCGGCAGCGTCGGGGCCGCTACAGCCGTCCGACCCTCGGGTCTGTAGGTTGGCGTCGGCTGCCGCTACGGGTTCGCTGGAGGGAGAGCCCCCGCCCGGCGGCTCGGCGGAGGCGCACATGAGCCCGGCCTCGTCAGCGGAGCCGCTGCCCTCGCCGCCGTCCGGGCCAGGCCCCGAGCTCGGCTCCTGCCCTGACTTGCCGTCGCCGCCGTCGTCCCCTGCCCCACTGTCCCCGCCTGCGCTGCCGTCGGGCTCTTGCGGCGTCGCTTCCCGGCCAGCCTCGCCCGGGGCGGGTGACCGCGCCGGCGGCGCTCGCGGCGGCGCGCCAGCCGCCGCGGTAGCACCGCCCGAGCGCCGGGCCTCCGCCTCCGCCTCTTCCTCGTCTAGCAGGGCCACCAGCGTGGGCAGCTGTGCGAGGAGTCCCTGGAGCTCGCTGCTGAGCCCCATCCGGGTCGGCCGGGGGATGCCGCAGGCGACGGCGGTTGCGGCTGCCAGCCGCTCGTCGAGCTGCTCCGCAGCCCGCCACGCGCCGCGGAGGTGCCGTACAGCCTGGCGCGTGCCGTACTCGCTCCGCGTGTGCGCCTTGAAGCGCTGCTGCGCCTCGCCCGCCTGCCTCGCCCGTTTGGCACGGTCCGCATCCTCCTGGAGCAGGAGGCAACATAACGTTAAAAATACCAGAAAACTCGTGTGCTTTGAGCTGGTTGACCGCCTCCTGCCAACTTGGGTAGCCCAGAGGCTCGCCATCCGAGTCCAGTCAACGTCCGAAATGCACGGCACGATCTGTTGATCTCCGACACCGGATCCAGTCCACTTTCCCCACCTGTTCCAGCCGCGCCTGGCGCTCCCGCCTCCTCTGCTCGTCCACACCGAGTCCAGAACGCCCCGACTTCAGGTCCAGGGGCAGGGGCTCCGCCCGGCCGCCACCGCCAGCACCTGGACGGGCAGAGAAGAAGCGAGGAATAATCCGAGATTCGGCCTCCAGAGGCACGTAAGGGCGGATCCAAGCGGCGAGAGCGAGGTCGCGTGTTCAAGAGCGCAAGCCAGGCATGGGAGGAGCAGCGGCGAACACGGCTGGTCTCGGCGCGATTGTCCCGACAGCTGGTCGCGGCCGAGTCTGGGCAGCCCACTCCCGGAGTGACCTCCCGAATGCTCCTGCGGTAGCTTACCAAGGCCTTTACCGTCCCGGTACCCCAGCTTTTGAAGGAGCTGGTAGCCCTTGTTTGCAGCGGAAAGGGGCTGCGATAGGCCAGCCTCCCGCGCGCGGGCCGCCGATACCGGCTGCTTCAACTGAGCCTTCCGAGCCTGACGTCTGATTTGGGCTTCGGCCTCGCGTTCATAGGTGTCTGCGACGACGTACCGACAAACGAGGATGCACATGGTAGCGGCGCTGGTACCGTCTGGGGTACATACCCTGGCCCCGACCCCCGCCACCCAGTGGAACGCCTCGCGCACTCACCCAAAAGCTCCTCGAGTGAGTCGGTATCGTCGCCATCGCCATGTTCAGGGTCGCGCACGGCATTCATTGCATTTCCGCTTTGACGCGGACCGCAGTACTATCTAACGTTAGCTAGCGGCCCTGGACTGGTCGCGTTGGCGACGCGGTTCCGTCGCATGCACGTTGCGCCTTGCAGTCGGCTTGAGGTCTTGACGGTTGTATTGGTACACTGAAGTGGAAAACGTGTCGAGACACCGACGCGGTTGTGTATGGGCCCCAATTATCCCTACGCAAGGGCGGCCGTCTGGCATCGTGGACAGAGCACTAGAGAGCGATCGGCCCTCTCTCTCTGCATGTGCGTAACGCCTCGACACCCTCCGCAAAGCCAGAGCAGTCGGGTCTGCTGGTGCGCGCTGCAGTGACCCAGGGGACGCATCCCCGACACAACCACATGCCAACAATTCGCGCCGGGACTGTCGATGCGCTGCTGATCGGCAGTGCTGCCACTATGTAACATGAGGCTTACAGGGCCCCTTTGCGGTCGTGGCATTACTGGCACGCACTCAGCTCCGCGGCATGCCGACGTCCATGTGCGAGTGTGATATTGTGCGTGCACCCTCCTGGCCCCTGCCACACCGCCCTCTTCGGTACATATCAACACGATCCAGCCAAGCCCTTTGAACCACCTACGCCCACCTTCCCCCACCTTTCCGCCGTGCCGCAAGCCCTGGCCAGCCCCTGGACATTCTCGCCTCCTATCCCCGTTACTGGGCCTGAGCTCCCTGCCGCTATCGCAGCAATCAAGGCGACTGGGACGGCGGCCCCAGGGGCGCAAGCTGAACTGGTAGCGGCGCCGCCGGCCCTGGAATCGACTGTGGTGCTCCTCCGACGGCAGGTGGCCCCGCCACTGGCCCCGGGGACGGCCCGTCGGGCACTGGCGTGTCATGGTGCCTGAAAGGTTCGGGGTGAATGGCGTGGAGCCGTGCCGGGAAGACGTGTGTGGGTCGGCGGGTCGGGACAGGACCGGCACGAACCCAAGTGCACTGGCCCCGGGGAACGTCCCGGCGATGGGTTTCCAAGGGGAGGCCCCACGACTGCCATTGGCCCGGGGGCGGACGGGGGTTGGCCTAGAGGCGGCTCGCTGGGTTGGGTCGAGTGACCTTCGGGGGCCACGGAGCCTTGCGGGTCGCCACCTGGGCCGGGCTCCGGGCCAGCCGGCGGAGGGCTGCTTCGCGCCATGGCGGCCGGCGGTGGGGGTATCGGGTAGAAGATGTTGGGGCTGGCGGGATTGATTGCGGGGCTGGTGGGGTTGATTGCGGAGAGCGGCAGCTGCCCGGTGCTGATGCGGGGCGTTGGGCAGCACCTGCGCAGGACCGGGTTGGGGGGAAGGGGGGCCGGGCCGGGGGGAGGGGTGGGGGCACGCAAGGCATTTAACGTTCGCCTGCGCTCCCCTCTTACGGAGTCTGCAACCTCATGCATCAGGGGCCCTCCTAGCTAGGGAGCCCTGCCGCCCGCCTCACTCACCTCCTGGCACAATCCCATGCCCTGCCCGCCCATCCGTTGGGCCTCCTGGACGGAGACTTTGACACCTGGGGAGGGAGGACGGATGCGTGTAGCTAAAGCAGGAGACAGTTTGCTAGCTTCCAATTGATTCATAGGGCCTCGACAACGGTCTCGACGCCATCCACGGGCGCCACACGTGGCTACAGGTACAGCCTTGTACCGGCGGTAGGAGCAGGGGACCCCAGCACAGCCAGAGCCCAATAATGACAGCTACCGGTACAACTAACTGAGCCGAAGCTCCCCACTCCCTGAGCTAGCCGGCGCACCTGGATCCTGCCCCAGCACAGCCAGAGCCCAGATATGAGCGAGAGGAGAATGATTATGGACCCAAACGCTATCATGATTGAAGCTGGCCACAGGACATCATTCTGGGTTGAGGGAGGAGGCGGTGTGAGAAGTAAGGAGGCATGGTTCAGGGTGATGAACATGCGCAGGGGTCATGAACTCGCGCAGAATGCAGCAAGGACTTGACCCAGCCAAATGACTTTGGGCTGGCTACAGCGGCTTCAAGTTGGCCCAAGCAGGTTAAACATGTGGTACCAAGAAGAGGTTGATGAGGGAGAAGGCGCGGTTACCGAGCAGGATCTTCAGCATCGTTGCAACTCGTGGGCTGGCTGCAGGCTGAGGTGCGGCACCAGCCGCACGACGTGCTAGCAGCACTTACCGGCTTGGTGCCGAGCCATCCAGAGCCGCCGGTGCGAGCCTGTGGGGTTGGGAGGCAGCGCACGCAACAGGGCCGCGTTCGAGCAGAATTGCGAGCTGGGGTTCAGCAGCACCCTTTGCGCGCGGGGACTTGCTGAGGACAGCATTTGCGTATCACGGACCCACCAGGTACATGAGGTAGGGGTCGAATGCGGACCGCACTGTGACGGTGATGGCGTCGGGGGGCTGGGGTGGGATGGAAAGCGCAGGGCGGCACGGCAGATTAGCGGACGGATTGTCGGGCAATAGGGCGGCGTGAGGGCCAGGGCCCCGGGTCGGGCGCCCACCCCGTCGCCCCCGTCTTGTCCACCCTTGTGCACACACGCGCACAGCACCCTGTACGGCACCTACCTGGTAGAACACGGTGGAGTCGTACTGCCACAACGGCGCGTCGCCGCTGCGAGGCCCCGTCCAGATGTTCCACTGGAAGCCTGCGAGCCGAGCAGGGGAAGCGGAAGAGGGAAAGGGGCAGGGGGGCAAGCGAGCCGAGGGCTGTGACCGGGGCGCTGCGGGATAGATTGTGGCCAGTGCAGGCAGTTACCCCCCTGATGGGGCGCGTTGCGGGTGGCACAGGTCCGTCTCAAGGCCTTTCCCAAGAGGGGCGCCCCAACCCCTGCGGCCCCTCCCACCCACCCTGGCGCAGGACGTTGGCTCCGGCGGTCTGGTTGCCGTCTCCCAGCGGGGGCCACGTGTTGTTCAGCTGCCACGTGCCGTTCAGGGAGCCTTGGGCAGTACAAACAGTGGCATCAGGGGGTTTGTCCAAATGCGTCTCAGGGCGCAAGGCGGGCAAACGGTACAGACAAGACGGTAGCTACGGACAATCAAGAAGGGCTTGCCCGGTCCTGAAGTACCCTCGATGCTCCCCACCCACGCAGCCCCTTCTCCCGGACAACAGCCCCCTAGTCCTCCGGTGCCGTGTGCTTGCTTGCTGGCCGTCCTCTCGCTTCTCACCTGCGGTTGGCGGAATGCTGTACTGCTGCCCGCCGTACGTGAAGTTGAGACCGCTCGTGCCCGCACCCACGCCACCCACGCCACCCGGGCCGGGCGCGAAGCTGACCCTCACACCCAGGTCCCCCACACAGGCGTTTGCATAGCACTTCCAGGGGCAGTCAAAGCTGCCGTCGAAGGCGTCCTGCGGCGAGCGAATGTGTGCATGCATCCGGCGGCGGTCGTTACGTACGGCTTTGTACGGCTCCTGACACGGTTGGCGGAGGATGACCTCGCTCAGCGTTCATGACCAGTGGCGCAATACTTAGGCACGCACGCACCTGACACTTCGACTGGCACTGATCCTGCCATGGCGGGCGTAAAAAGGACCAGGATTGCATTGGGCAGAAGCACTTGGCTTGGAGCCTCAACCCTCCTCAACCCCTCTGAACGAATCAGACCCCTCGCCGCAACGCGCGCCCAACCGAACCGCACGTGCCACCCGCCCGCGAACGTACCCTCGCGTAACCGTTGCACATATTCCTTTTGTCGCATTTCAGGTTGCCGCCGACGCCTCGCATGTCAATCTTGAGCTGAGATGTAGTTGGAGACACTGTGGGGGCGAATGGGGTTGGAGGGGGAGTGCGGCAAGCATGACGCGGGTGTGCCCGCTACACGTACGGCAGCAAGGTACGACAGCCTAGACCTGCGCAGCACCGTCCCACAGCGAGGCGCTCTGGCGGCTCACCATAGTCGGGAAACGCTATCAGCGACTGCACTCCCAGGGCAGAGGGCTGGAAGAGCTTGACCTCAACCTGTAAAAGGCCCGGCGGGCGTGGGAGAGGGTTGATGGGCGGCGGAGGCTTGTGTGACCGGGCTACAATCGGCCGAGGGAGGACCACTGCAACCTACGCAGACCGTCAACAGATGGGGAATCGATGACCAATGATGCCGTAACCAGCTGGGGGATCGATGACCGCGAGCAGCCCACCCGCTGGACGCCCCACGCCCCCACCCGCCCGCCCCCAGCCGCCTAACCCCACTGCCAGGGCCCCGCCTGCCGTGCGGGTCGGAAACGCCGCTGCCCGCGCTTGGCACCTCAGGGCTCTGCACCGCCAGATAGCGCTGCACACCTCCGCCCGCCGGCCCCACGCCCGCCCCACGCCCGCCTTATGTATACCTGAAGGTCAAAGTTCAGGAAGGCCGCATAGTCCACGCGCGCACAGTACTTGAGCTGGGGCACCCGCTGCAGGCAGGGTGCAGGCGGGCGTCCAGATGGGAGGGAATGCATGTCACGGCAAGCGGTGTTAGATAGGGCTGCCGGTAGGTGATGAGGTGCACGCGTGGGACCAGGGGTGGTGTGCGTGGGGGCTCCCCAGCCTGTCACGATTCGGGCAGGCCTTGCCGACTTAGGGTGAGGAGGGACGACAACACACCTGATAGCGATGAGGCTCGTCCTCGTACTTGTCCCGGTCACACTGGGAGGCCTGCACACGCATGGCGGCGCGGAGGAAGGGGGGAGGGGGATGACGGCGCATAACAGCAGCAGGTAAGTGGCTGGGAACGCTGATGTCCAATGTTCACTGAGAGGTGGTAGTCCCAACGCTGGCCGGCCGCCCTCGCAGCGTCCCGGGGCCGAATCAACGATTGGAAGAGCCCGTGTCGCAACGAACGTGGGCCCGGGGGTCCCCTTCCCTCACAAGCAAGGGCGAGCTAAGCTCATGCATCCAGCAGTTGGCACCAAAGGCGCCCGGCCCTGCAGTCAAGGTCGCGAACGCCACCAGCGCCCTGCGGTAGAGGGGTTGTAGAGGGTTTGGCTTTTGCGCTCGCCGTAATCAGGGCCCAGGCGCGCGTGACGGGTGCTCGCCGCGTGTGCGGGGCTTCCTGAGCCTGACCTCCCACCTGAAGTGGTTCCTCCCATTCATAGACTTGTCATCGCTCCATACATTGACCGCATCGTCCACCGCATCTACGGGGCGCGAGTGGGGAGCGGGGTGCGGGGTTTGAAGCAGCGCGGGAATGGGCGGGGAGTCGGGGACATGAACATGGCACGCGGCCCCGCGCCAAAACCATCACGCGACACCGGGCCGATGTGAATACATACCAATATTATGACCACGGACACTGGCCGAAGGGACCCGGGCCGCGCCAATAGCGAGCAGCACCACACCAGCCACGAAGATGAGGGTGAGCCCGATAGCGACCTTCAGCGTTCTTATATCCTGCAGGAGTCAACAGCTTCGGTCAAGAGGCTGACTCCTTGCTTCGTATGCCTTGTTGGACCTCACGAATTTGGAAGTCAATTCCATCCGCCGTCCGTCGCGTACGCACCGGTGGACGCATCACCATCTTCCTAGCCGTGCGACCGTTGATTTGGCAACCTATGAAGTATAACTCTGGGTTCAGCGTCTGGAGGTGCTTGGGCGCCAGCGGCCGCGGCAAAACCGCTGTGATGACGACGACGGGGTGCACGAAGCTGTCTACGCTTTCAGTGCTGTGGTATTTCGGCTAGTTGGGGCAAGACGTGCTGATGAGTACTGCGGGTAGCCTGGCACGTCTGACCCGTGCGTCTTCACCCCTGTTCGCGACCTTCCTCAGGCAACCGCAGGATACGGCCGCGGCCCCGCGAGGCCCGGCTGACGTGTGAGGCTCTCAGGGAGGTTATGCGCCCGGTGATGCTAGGCTCTTACAACTGAGCTGCACGCAGTCCAAGCTTGCCCCCGCTTGGTCGGTTGGGTGGCCAATGGGTCCCGGGCGGCGCGGGGATCCATGGCGGGCAGGGAGCGGCGAGTACCACGGCCCAATGCCACTGCGCTGCGCAGCGGTCTGCGCTAGTCGGTTTGGTCCGTGCGTTGCGAGCTGGGCGCTTGGGGCGAGGCGGGAAGGAAGCGGCATGCACTGCAACTCCGACGGACGGACCCTGACGACTGCATGCTCAAGGAGCCATCGGCGCTTGGCGCCGTTTCCGAGATATATACGCAGGGGGCGCTCGTCCTCGCATTTACACAATCCACCAGTCCTGTCAGACACTTTGCCGTGCCCAGGCACCTCGCGCCCGTATCGCCCACACACCTTCCGGCACCTCGCAGCCACCCGCTCCCTCCACCTACGACTCCCTACCCCGTTGGCGTTGCCCCGAGGCATTCCTCCGTGCCGCAAGCCCTGGTCGGCCTCGCCTCCTACCCCCTCCACTGTGCTCCCTGCCGCTACCGTCGCATGGAAGGCGACTGCGCCGGCGGTCCCAGGGGCGCCAGGTGACCTGGCGGCGGCGCCGCCGGCGTTGGGACCGACGGCGGCGCCCCTCCGCCGGCAGGTGGCCCCGCCGCTGGCCCCGGGGAGGGCCCCGGCGATGGGTACCCAGGGGGATGCCCTGCGGCTGCCGGTTGCCCCGGAGGTGGTGGTGGGTAGCCAGGAGGCGGCCCGCCAGGCTGGGGCGGGTACCCTCCGGGAGGCGGGTGGCCTTCCGGTCCGGGGGGGTAGCCCCCGGGGCCGGCGGGCGGGTAGGGCCCGGGGACCATGACGGGTGCGGCCACTGGGTATATGATGTTGGGGCTGGTTTGGTTGGCTGCGGAGGGCGGCATTTGCTCGGGGCTGATGCGGTGCGGGGGGCAACACCTGCGAGGGACCGGGTGGGAGGCAAGGTGATTCGGGCTGGCGGTGAGGCAGCGCTGCCCTGCCTCACGGTATTGGCGTCAGTAGGATCACAGAGCCCAAACCAAAGATCTAGCCCAGGGTTGGTCACCCCTGATCTAGCCTGGGCCCCTGCCGCGTGCCTTACCCCATGGCACACTCCCACGCCATGCCCGCCATTCCGTCCGGCTTCTTGAACGGGGACTTGGACACCTGGGGAGCGCGGACGGACGTATCCCGGGGTAGTGAAGGGTTGCGGCTCATAAGGGTTGCGGATGGCTCGCACTTGATGTTTTGGCCGACACCTAGCCAAGTTACCAGGAAGACGAACCCGTCTCCCCATCTGACGTACCAGGCCTTTCCCCCAGCACAGGCAGGGCCCAACAATGAGCGTGACGAGGATGCAGATGGACCCAAACGCGATGAAGCATGAGGCGAAGATCAAGACCGTGGTCTGCGGAAGAGCGAGGGGATGGGGTCCATGTATGGTCTTGGGCCGGCATATGGATGGGGGCATGCAGGGTGCGGTGGGCCGTGCCGTGTCTGCAGGCCAAAGAGGCCTGTAACAACCTTTGCCCACGCCTTTCTGGGGAATAGCGATGTGCAGCTATCCGGGTCTGAGGCGGAAAGGCGTGGGCCTCCTGCGTGCTGGGTCTCCAGGCTAGAGAGGGCCTTCGCGTGCTGCTGGTGTGACTCACCCGGTCGGCCCCGAGCCACCCAGAGCCGCCGGTGCGAGACTGCAGGGTTGTGGGGCAACACAAGCACCAGGGCCGCGTCAGGTCACGATGGCTACCTAACAGTAAAATGCTCTCAGCCAGAAGGTTTGCGGTGCATTATAAGGGTTTTGTGCTCGCGCATCCCGAGTGCTGCGGCAGCACAGCTAACGGTGCCAAAGCCAAGCAGGAACTGTGCGTGCACGGTGCTGGGAGAAGCGCGGAGCGGGGCGATGGCAGGCCCTCGTCGGGGGTTCGAAGAGGACAGCATTTGCGTATCACGGACCCACCAGGTACATGAGGTAGGGGTCGAATGCGGACCGCACTGTGACGGTGATGGCGTCGGGGGGCTGGGGTGGGATGGAAAGCGCAGGGCGGCACGGCAGATTAGCGGACGGATTGTCGGGCAATAGGGCGGCGTGAGGGCCAGGGCCCCGGGTCGGGCGCCCACCCCGTCGCCCCCGTCTTGTCCACCCTTGTGCACACACGCGCACAGCACCCTGTACGGCACCTACCTGGTAGAACACGGTGGAGTCGTACTGCCACAACGGCGCGTCGCCGCTGCGAGGCCCCGTCCAGATGTTCCACTGGAAGCCTGCGAGCCGAGCAGGGGAAGCGGAAGAGGGAAAGGGGCAGGGGGGCAAGCGAGCCGAGGGCTGTGACCGGGGCGCTGCGGGATAGATTGTGGCCAGTGCAGGCAGTTACCCCCCTGATGGGGCGCGTTGCGGGTGGCACAGGTCCGTCTCAAGGCCTTTCCCAAGAGGGGCGCCCCAACCCCTGCGGCCCTCCCACCCACCCTGGCGCAGGACGTTGGCTCCGGCGGTCTGGTTGCCGTCTCCCAGCGGGGGCCACGTGTTGTTCAGCTGCCACGTGCCGTTCAGGGAGCCTTGGGCAGTACAAACAGTGGCATCAGGGGGTTTGTCCAAATGCGTCTCAGGGCGCAAGGCGGGCAAACGGTACAGACAAGACGGTAGCTACGGACAATCAAGAAGGGCTTGCCCGGTCCTGAAGTACCCTCGATGCTCCCCACCCACGCAGCCCCTTCTCCCGGACAACAGCCCCCTAGTCCTCCGGTGCCGTGTGCTTGCTTGCTGGCCGTCCTCTCGCTTCTCACCTGCGGTTGGCGGAATGCTGTACTGCTGCCCGCCGTACGTGAAGTTGAGACCGCTCGTGCCCGCACCCACGCCACCCACGCCACCCGGGCCGGGCGCGAAGCTGACCCTCACACCCAGGTCCCCCACACAGGCGTTTGCATAGCACTTCCAGGGGCAGTCAAAGCTGCCGTCGAAGGCGTCCTGCGGCGAGCGAATGTGTGCATGCATCCGGCGGCGGTCGTTACGTACGGCTTTGTACGGCTCCTGACACGGTTGGCGGAGGATGACCTCGCTCAGCGTTCATGACCAGTGGCGCAATACTTAGGCACGCACGCACCTGACACTTCGACTGGCACTGATCCTGCCATGGCGGGCGTAAAAAGGACCAGGATTGCATTGGGCAGAAGCACTTGGCTTGGAGCCTCAACCCTCCTCAACCCCTCTGAACGAATCAGACCCCTCGCCGCAACGCGCGCCCAACCGAACCGCACGTGCCACCCGCCCGCGAACGTACCCTCGCGTAACCGTTGCACATATTCCTTTTGTCGCATTTCAGGTTGCCGCCGACGCCTCGCATGTCAATCTTGAGCTGAGATGTAGTTGGAGACACTGTGGGGGCGAATGGGGTTGGAGGGGGAGTGCGGCAAGCATGACGCGGGTGTGCCCGCTACACGTACGGCAGCAAGGTACGACAGCCTAGACCTGCGCAGCACCGTCCTACAGCGAGGCGCTCTGGCGGCTCACCATAGTCGGGAAACGCTATCAGCGACTGCACTCCCAGGGCAGAGGGCTGGAAGAGCTTGACCTCAACCTGTAAAAGGCCCGGCGGGCGTGGGAGAGGGTTGATGGGCGGCGGAGGCTTGTGTGACCGGGCTACAATCGGCCGAGGGAGGACCACTGCAACCTACGCAGACCGTCAACAGATGGGGAATCGATGACCAATGATGCCGTAACCAGCTGGGGGATCGATGACCGCGAGCAGCCCACCCGCTGGACGCCCCACGCCCCCACCCGCCCGCCCCCAGCCGCCTAACCCCACTGCCAGGGCCCCGCCTGCCGTGCGGGTCGGAAACGCCGCTGCCCGCGCTTGGCACCTCAGGGCTCTGCACCGCCAGATAGCGCTGCACACCTCCGCCCGCCGGCCCCACGCCCGCCCCACGCCCGCCTTATGTATACCTGAAGGTCAAAGTTCAGGAAGGCCGCATAGTCCACGCGCGCACAGTACTTGAGCTGGGGCACCCGCTGCAGGCAGGGTGCAGGCGGGCGTCCAGATGGGAGGGAATGCATGTCACGGCAAGCGGTGTTAGATAGGGCTGCCGGTAGGTGATGAGGTGCACGCGTGGGACCAGGGGTGGTGTGCGTGGGGGCTCCCCAGCCTGTCACGATTCGGGCAGGCCTTGCCGACTTAGGGTGAGGAGGGACGACAACACACCTGATAGCGATGAGGCTCGTCCTCGTACTTGTCCCGGTCACACTGGGAGGCCTGCACACGCATGGCGGCGCGGAGGAAGGGGGGAGGGGGATGACGGCGCATAACAGCAGCAGGTAAGTGGCTGGGAACGCTGATGTCCAATGTTCACTGAGAGGTGGTAGTCCCAACGCTGGCCGGCCGCCCTCGCAGCGTCCCGGGGCCGAATCAACGATTGGAAGAGCCCGTGTCGCAACGAACGTGGGCCCGGGGGTCCCCTTCCCTCACAAGCAAGGGCGAGCTAAGCTCATGCATCCAGCAGTTGGCACCAAAGGCGCCCGGCCCTGCAGTCAAGGTCGCGAACGCCACCAGCGCCCTGCGGTAGAGGGGTTGTAGAGGGTTTGGCTTTTGCGCTCGCCGTAATCAGGGCCCAGGCGCGCGTGACGGGTGCTCGCCGCGTGGGCGGGGCTTCCTGAGCCTGACCTCCCACCTGAAGTGGTTCCTCCCATTCATAGACTTGTCATCGCTCCATACATTGACCGCATCGTCCACCGCATCTACGGGGCGCGAGTGGGGAGCGGGGTGCGGGGTTTGAAGCAGCGCGGGAATGGGCGGGGAGTCGGGGACATGAACATGGCACGCGGCCCCGCGCCAAAACCATCACGCGACACCGGGCCGATGTGAATACATACCAATATTATGACCACGGACACTGGCCGAAGGGACCCGGGCCGCGCCAATAGCGAGCAGCACCACACCAGCCACGAAGATGAGGGTGAGCCCGATAGCGACCTTCAGCGTTCTTATATCCTGCAGGAGTCAACAGCTTCGGTCAAGAGGCTGACTCCTTGCTTCGTATGCCTTGTTGGACCTCACGAATTTGGAAGTCAATTCCATCCGCCGTCCGTCGCGTACGCACCGGTGGACGCATCACCATCTCCTAGCCGTGCGACCGTTGATTTGGCAACCTATGAAGTATAACTCTGGGTTCAGCGTCTGGAGGTGCTTGGGCGCCAGCGGCCGCGGCAAAACCGCTGTGATGACGACGACGGGGTGCACGAAGCTGTCTACGCTTTCAGTGCTGTGGTATTTCGGCTAGTTGGGGCAAGACGTGCTGATGAGTACTGCGGGTAGCCTGGCACGTCTGACCCGTGCGTCTTCACCCCTGTTCGCGACCTTCCTCAGGCAACCGCAGGATACGGCCGCGGCCCCGCGAGGCCCGGCTGACGTGTGAGGCTCTCAGGGAGGTTATGCGCCCGGTGATGCTAGGCTCTTACAACTGAGCTGCACGCAGTCCAAGCTTGCCCCCGCTTGGTCGGTTGGGTGGCCAATGGGTCCCGGGCGGCGCGGGGATCCATGGCGGGCAGGGAGCGGCGAGTACCACGGCCCAATGCCACTGCGCTGCGCAGCGGTCTGCGCTAGTCGGTTTGGTCCGTGCGTTGCGAGCTGGGCGCTTGGGGCGAGGCGGGAAGGAAGCGGCATGCACTGCAACTCCGACGGACGGACCCTGACGACTGCATGCTCAAGGAGCCATCGGCGCTTGGCGCCGTTTCCGAGATATATACGCAGGGGGCGCTCGTCCTCGCATTTACACAATCCACCAGTCCTGTCAGACACTTTGCCGTGCCCAGGCACCTCGCGCCCGTATCGCCCACACACCTTCCGGCACCTCGCAGCCACCCGCTCCCTCCACCTACGACTCCCTACCCCGTTGGCGTTGCCCCGAGGCATTCCTCCGTGCCGCAAGCCCTGGTCGGCCTCGCCTCCTACCCCCTCCACTGTGCTCCCTGCCGCTACCGTCGCATGGAAGGCGACTGCGCCGGCGGTCCCAGGGGCGCCAGGTGACCTGGCGGCGGCGCCGCCGGCGTTGGGACCGACGGCGGCGCCCCTCCGCCGGCAGGTGGCCCCGCCGCTGGCCCCGGGGAGGGCCCCGGCGATGGGTACCCAGGGGGATGCCCTGCGGCTGCCGGTTGCCCCGGAGGTGGTGGTGGGTAGCCAGGAGGCGGCCCGCCAGGCTGGGGCGGGTACCCTCCGGGAGGCGGGTGGCCTTCCGGTCCGGGGAGGTAGCCCCCGGGGCCGGCGGGCGGGTAGGGCCCGGGGACCATGACGGGTGCGGCCACTGGGTATATGATGTTGGGGCTGGTTTGGTTGGCTGCGGAGGGCGGCATTTGCTCGGGGCTGATGCGGTGCGGGGGGCAACACCTGCGAGGGACCGGGTGGGAGGCAAGGTGATTCGGGCTGGCGGTGAGGCAGCGCTGCCCTGCCTCACGGTATTGGCGTCAGTAGGATCACAGAGCCCAAACCAAAGATCTAGCCCAGGGTTGGTCACCCCTGATCTAGCCTGGGCCCCTGCCGCGTGCCTTACCCCATGGCACACTCCCACGCCATGCCCGCCATTCCGTCCGGCTTCTTGAACGGGGACTTGGACACCTGGGGAGCGCGGACGGACGTATCCCGGGGTAGTGAAGGGTTGCGGCTCATAAGGGTTGCGGATGGCTCGCACTTGATGTTTTGGCCGACACCTAGCCAAGTTACCAGGAAGACGAACCCGTCTCCCCATCTGACGTACCAGGCCTTTCCCCCAGCACAGGCAGGGCCCAACAATGAGCGTGACGAGGATGCAGATGGACCCAAACGCGATGAAGCATGAGGCGAAGATCAAGACCGTGGTCTGCGGAAGAGCGAGGGGATGGGGTCCATGTATGGTCTTGGGCCGGCACTATGGATGGGGGCATGCAGGGTGCGGTGGGCCGTGCCGTGTCTGCAGGCCAAAGAGGCCTGTAACAACCTTTGCCCACGCCTTTCTGGGGAATAGCGATGTGCAGCTATCCGGGTCTGAGGCGGAAAGGCGTGGGCCTCCTGCGTGCTGGGTCTCCAGGCTAGAGAGGGCCTTCGCGTGCTGCTGGTGTGACTCACCCGGTCGGCCCCGAGCCACCCAGAGCCGCCGGTGCGAGACTGCAGGGTTGTGGGGCAACACAAGCACCAGGGCCGCGTCAGGTCACGATGGCTACCTAACAGTAAAATGCTCTCAGCCAGAAGGTTTGCGGTGCATTATAAGGGTTTTGTGCTCGCGCATCCCGAGTGCTGCGGCAGCACAGCTAACGGTGCCAAAGCCAAGCAGGAACTGTGCGTGCACGGTGCTGGGAGAAGCGCGGAGCGGGGCGATGGCAGGCCCTCGTCGGGGGTTCGAAGAGGACAGCATTTGCGTATCACGGACCCACCAGGTACATGAGGTAGGGGTCGAATGCGGACCGCACTGTGACGGTGATGGCGTCGGGGGGCTGGGGTGGGATGGAAAGCGCAGGGCGGCACGGCAGATTAGCGGACGGATTGTCGGGCAATAGGGCGGCGTGAGGGCCAGGGCCCCGGGTCGGGCGCCCACCCCGTCGCCCCCGTCTTGTCCACCCTTGTGCACACACGCGCACAGCACCCTGTACGGCACCTACCTGGTAGAACACGGTGGAGTCGTACTGCCACAACGGCGCGTCGCCGCTGCGAGGCCCCGTCCAGATGTTCCACTGGAAGCCTGCGAGCCGAGCAGGGGAAGCGGAAGAGGGAAAGGGGCAGGGGGGCAAGCGAGCCGAGGGCTGTGACCGGGGCGCTGCGGGATAGATTGTGGCCAGTGCAGGCAGTTACCCCCCTGATGGGGCGCGTTGCGGGTGGCACAGGTCCGTCTCAAGGCCTTTCCCAAGAGGGGCGCCCCAACCCCTGCGGCCCTCCCACCCACCCTGGCGCAGGACGTTGGCTCCGGCGGTCTGGTTGCCGTCTCCCAGCGGGGGCCACGTGTTGTTCAGCTGCCACGTGCCGTTCAGGGAGCCTTGGGCAGTACAAACAGTGGCATCAGGGGGTTTGTCCAAATGCGTCTCAGGGCGCAAGGCGGGCAAACGGTACAGACAAGACGGTAGCTACGGACAATCAAGAAGGGCTTGCCCGGTCCTGAAGTACCCTCGATGCTCCCCACCCACGCAGCCCCTTCTCCCGGACAACAGCCCCCTAGTCCTCCGGTGCCGTGTGCTTGCTTGCTGGCCGTCCTCTCGCTTCTCACCTGCGGTTGGCGGAATGCTGTACTGCTGCCCGCCGTACGTGAAGTTGAGACCGCTCGTGCCCGCACCCACGCCACCCACGCCACCCGGGCCGGGCGCGAAGCTGACCCTCACACCCAGGTCCCCCACACAGGCGTTTGCATAGCACTTCCAGGGGCAGTCAAAGCTGCCGTCGAAGGCGTCCTGCGGCGAGCGAATGTGTGCATGCATCCGGCGGCGGTCGTTACGTACGGCTTTGTACGGCTCCTGACACGGTTGGCGGAGGATGACCTCGCTCAGCGTTCATGACCAGTGGCGCAATACTTAGGCACGCACGCACCTGACACTTCGACTGGCACTGATCCTGCCATGGCGGGCGTAAAAAGGACCAGGATTGCATTGGGCAGAAGCACTTGGCTTGGAGCCTCAACCCTCCTCAACCCCTCTGAACGAATCAGACCCCTCGCCGCAACGCGCGCCCAACCGAACCGCACGTGCCACCCGCCCGCGAACGTACCCTCGCGTAACCGTTGCACATATTCCTTTTGTCGCATTTCAGGTTGCCGCCGACGCCTCGCATGTCAATCTTGAGCTGAGATGTAGTTGGAGACACTGTGGGGGCGAATGGGGTTGGAGGGGGAGTGCGGCAAGCATGACGCGGGTGTGCCCGCTACACGTACGGCAGCAAGGTACGACAGCCTAGACCTGCGCAGCACCGTCCTACAGCGAGGCGCTCTGGCGGCTCACCATAGTCGGGAAACGCTATCAGCGACTGCACTCCCAGGGCAGAGGGCTGGAAGAGCTTGACCTCAACCTGTAAAAGGCCCGGCGGGCGTGGGAGAGGGTTGATGGGCGGCGGAGGCTTGTGTGACCGGGCTACAATCGGCCGAGGGAGGACCACTGCAACCTACGCAGACCGTCAACAGATGGGGAATCGATGACCAATGATGCCGTAACCAGCTGGGGGATCGATGACCGCGAGCAGCCCACCCGCTGGACGCCCCACGCCCCCACCCGCCCGCCCCCAGCCGCCTAACCCCACTGCCAGGGCCCCGCCTGCCGTGCGGGTCGGAAACGCCGCTGCCCGCGCTTGGCACCTCAGGGCTCTGCACCGCCAGATAGCGCTGCACACCTCCGCCCGCCGGCCCCACGCCCGCCCCACGCCCGCCTTATGTATACCTGAAGGTCAAAGTTCAGGAAGGCCGCATAGTCCACGCGCGCACAGTACTTGAGCTGGGGCACCCGCTGCAGGCAGGGTGCAGGCGGGCGTCCAGATGGGAGGGAATGCATGTCACGGCAAGCGGTGTTAGATAGGGCTGCCGGTAGGTGATGAGGTGCACGCGTGGGACCAGGGGTGGTGTGCGTGGGGGCTCCCCAGCCTGTCACGATTCGGGCAGGCCTTGCCGACTTAGGGTGAGGAGGGACGACAACACACCTGATAGCGATGAGGCTCGTCCTCGTACTTGTCCCGGTCACACTGGGAGGCCTGCACACGCATGGCGGCGCGGAGGAAGGGGGGAGGGGGATGACGGCGCATAACAGCAGCAGGTAAGTGGCTGGGAACGCTGATGTCCAATGTTCACTGAGAGGTGGTAGTCCCAACGCTGGCCGGCCGCCCTCGCAGCGTCCCGGGGCCGAATCAACGATTGGAAGAGCCCGTGTCGCAACGAACGTGGGCCCGGGGGTCCCCTTCCCTCACAAGCAAGGGCGAGCTAAGCTCATGCATCCAGCAGTTGGCACCAAAGGCGCCCGGCCCTGCAGTCAAGGTCGCGAACGCCACCAGCGCCCTGCGGTAGAGGGGTTGTAGAGGGTTTGGCTTTTGCGCTCGCCGTAATCAGGGCCCAGGCGCGCGTGACGGGTGCTCGCCGCGTGGGCGGGGCTTCCTGAGCCTGACCTCCCACCTGAAGTGGTTCCTCCCATTCATAGACTTGTCATCGCTCCATACATTGACCGCATCGTCCACCGCATCTACGGGGCGCGAGTGGGGAGCGGGGTGCGGGGTTTGAAGCAGCGCGGGAATGGGCGGGGAGTCGGGGACATGAACATGGCACGCGGCCCCGCGCCAAAACCATCACGCGACACCGGGCCGATGTGAATACATACCAATATTATGACCACGGACACTGGCCGAAGGGACCCGGGCCGCGCCAATAGCGAGCAGCACCACACCAGCCACGAAGATGAGGGTGAGCCCGATAGCGACCTTCAGCGTTCTTATATCCTGCAGGAGTCAACAGCTTCGGTCAAGAGGCTGACTCCTTGCTTCGTATGCCTTGTTGGACCTCACGAATTTGGAAGTCAATTCCATCCGCCGTCCGTCGCGTACGCACCGGTGGACGCATCACCATCTCCTAGCCGTGCGACCGTTGATTTGGCAACCTATGAAGTATAACTCTGGGTTCAGCGTCTGGAGGTGCTTGGGCGCCAGCGGCCGCGGCAAAACCGCTGTGATGACGACGACGGGGTGCACGAAGCTGTCTACGCTTTCAGTGCTGTGGTATTTCGGCTAGTTGGGGCAAGACGTGCTGATGAGTACTGCGGGTAGCCTGGCACGTCTGACCCGTGCGTCTTCACCCCTGTTCGCGACCTTCCTCAGGCAACCGCAGGATACGGCCGCGGCCCCGCGAGGCCCGGCTGACGTGTGAGGCTCTCAGGGAGGTTATGCGCCCGGTGATGCTAGGCTCTTACAACTGAGCTGCACGCAGTCCAAGCTTGCCCCCGCTTGGTCGGTTGGGTGGCCAATGGGTCCCGGGCGGCGCGGGGATCCATGGCGGGCAGGGAGCGGCGAGTACCACGGCCCAATGCCACTGCGCTGCGCAGCGGTCTGCGCTAGTCGGTTTGGTCCGTGCGTTGCGAGCTGGGCGCTTGGGGCGAGGCGGGAAGGAAGCGGCATGCACTGCAACTCCGACGGACGGACCCTGACGACTGCATGCTCAAGGAGCCATCGGCGCTTGGCGCCGTTTCCGAGATATATACGCAGGGGGCGCTCGTCCTCGCATTTACACAATCCACCAGTCCTGTCAGACACTTTGCCGTGCCCAGGCACCTCGCGCCCGTATCGCCCACACACCTTCCGGCACCTCGCAGCCACCCGCTCCCTCCACCTACGACTCCCTACCCCGTTGGCGTTGCCCCGAGGCATTCCTCCGTGCCGCAAGCCCTGGTCGGCCTCGCCTCCTACTCCCTCCACTGTGCTCCCTGCCGCTACCGTCGCATGGAAGGCGACTGCGCCGGCGGTCCCAGAGGCGCCAGGTGACCTGGCGGCGGCGCCGCCGGCGTTGGGACCGACGGCGGCGCCCCTCCGCCGGCAGGTGGCCCCGCCGCTGGCCCCGGGGAGGGCCCCGGCGATGGGTACCCAGGGGGATGCCCTGCGGCTGCCGGTTGCCCCGGAGGTGGTGGTGGGTAGCCAGGAGGCGGCCCGCCAGGCTGGGGCGGGTACCCTCCGGGAGGCGGGTGGCCTTCCGGTCCGGGGAGGTAGCCCCCGGGGCCGGCGGGCGGGTAGGGCCCGGGGACCATGACGGGTGCGGCCACTGGGTATATGATGTTGGGGCTGGTTTGGTTGGCTGCGGAGGGCGGCATTTGCTCGGGGCTGATGCGGTGCGGGGGGCAACACCTGCGAGGGACCGGGTGGGAGGCAAGGTGATTCGGGCTGGCGGTGAGGCAGCGCTGCCCTGCCTCACGGTATTGGCGTCAGTAGGATCACAGAGCCCAAACCAAAGATCTAGCCCAGGGTTGGTCACCCCTGATCTAGCCTGGGCCCCTGCCGCGTGCCTTACCCCATGGCACACTCCCACGCCATGCCCGCCATTCCGTCCGGCTTCTTGAACGGGGACTTGGACACCTGGGGAGCGCGGACGGACGTATCCCGGGGTAGTGAAGGGTTGCGGCTCATAAGGGTTGCGGATGGCTCGCACTTGATGTTTTGGCCGACACCTAGCCAAGTTACCAGGAAGACGAACCCGTCTCCCCATCTGACGTACCAGGCCTTTCCCCCAGCACAGGCAGGGCCCAACAATGAGCGTGACGAGGATGCAGATGGACCCAAACGCGATGAAGCATGAGGCGAAGATCAAGACCGTGGTCTGCGGAAGAGCGAGGGGATGGGGTCCATGTATGGTCTTGGGCCGGCACATGGATGGGGGCATGCAGGGTGCGGTGGGCCGTGCCGTGTCTGCAGGCCAAAGAGGCCTGTAACAACCTTTGCCCACGCCTTTCTGGGGAATAGCGATGTGCAGCTATCCGGGTCTGAGGCGGAAAGGCGTGGGCCTCCTGCGTGCTGGGTCTCCAGGCTAGAGAGGGCCTTCGCGTGCTGCTGGTGTGACTCACCCGGTCGGCCCCGAGCCACCCAGAGCCGCCGGTGCGAGACTGCAGGGTTGTGGGGCAACACAAGCACCAGGGCCGCGTCAGGTCACGATGGCTACCTAACAGTAAAATGCTCTCAGCCAGAAGGTTTGCGGTGCATTATAAGGGTTTTGTGCTCGCGCATCCCGAGTGCTGCGGCAGCACAGCTAACGGTGCCAAAGCCAAGCAGGAACTGTGCGTGCACGGTGCTGGGAGAAGCGCGGAGCGGGGCGATGGCAGGCCCTCGTCGGGGGTTCGAAGAGGACAGCATTTGCGTATCACGGACCCACCAGGTACATGAGGTAGGGGTCGAATGCGGACCGCACTGTGACGGTGATGGCGTCGGGGGGCTGGGGTGGGATGGAAAGCGCAGGGCGGCACGGCAGATTAGCGGACGGATTGTCGGGCAATAGGGCGGCGTGAGGGCCAGGGCCCCGGGTCGGGCGCCCACCCCGTCGCCCCCGTCTTGTCCACCCTTGTGCACACACGCGCACAGCACCCTGTACGGCACCTACCTGGTAGAACACGGTGGAGTCGTACTGCCACAACGGCGCGTCGCCGCTGCGAGGCCCCGTCCAGATGTTCCACTGGAAGCCTGCGAGCCGAGCAGGGGAAGCGGAAGAGGGAAAGGGGCAGGGGGGCAAGCGAGCCGAGGGCTGTGACCGGGGCGCTGCGGGATAGATTGTGGCCAGTGCAGGCAGTTACCCCCCTGATGGGGCGCGTTGCGGGTGGCACAGGTCCGTCTCAAGGCCTTTCCCAAGAGGGGCGCCCCAACCCCTGCGGCCCTCCCACCCACCCTGGCGCAGGACGTTGGCTCCGGCGGTCTGGTTGCCGTCTCCCAGCGGGGGCCACGTGTTGTTCAGCTGCCACGTGCCGTTCAGGGAGCCTTGGGCAGTACAAACAGTGGCATCAGGGGGTTTGTCCAAATGCGTCTCAGGGCGCAAGGCGGGCAAACGGTACAGACAAGACGGTAGCTACGGACAATCAAGAAGGGCTTGCCCGGTCCTGAAGTACCCTCGATGCTCCCCACCCACGCAGCCCCTTCTCCCGGACAACAGCCCCCTAGTCCTCCGGTGCCGTGTGCTTGCTTGCTGGCCGTCCTCTCGCTTCTCACCTGCGGTTGGCGGAATGCTGTACTGCTGCCCGCCGTACGTGAAGTTGAGACCGCTCGTGCCCGCACCCACGCCACCCACGCCACCCGGGCCGGGCGCGAAGCTGACCCTCACACCCAGGTCCCCCACACAGGCGTTTGCATAGCACTTCCAGGGGCAGTCAAAGCTGCCGTCGAAGGCGTCCTGCGGCGAGCGAATGTGTGCATGCATCCGGCGGCGGTCGTTACGTACGGCTTTGTACGGCTCCTGACACGGTTGGCGGAGGATGACCTCGCTCAGCGTTCATGACCAGTGGCGCAATACTTAGGCACGCACGCACCTGACACTTCGACTGGCACTGATCCTGCCATGGCGGGCGTAAAAAGGACCAGGATTGCATTGGGCAGAAGCACTTGGCTTGGAGCCTCAACCCTCCTCAACCCCTCTGAACGAATCAGACCCCTCGCCGCAACGCGCGCCCAACCGAACCGCACGTGCCACCCGCCCGCGAACGTACCCTCGCGTAACCGTTGCACATATTCCTTTTGTCGCATTTCAGGTTGCCGCCGACGCCTCGCATGTCAATCTTGAGCTGAGATGTAGTTGGAGACACTGTGGGGGCGAATGGGGTTGGAGGGGGAGTGCGGCAAGCATGACGCGGGTGTGCCCGCTACACGTACGGCAGCAAGGTACGACAGCCTAGACCTGCGCAGCACCGTCCTACAGCGAGGCGCTCTGGCGGCTCACCATAGTCGGGAAACGCTATCAGCGACTGCACTCCCAGGGCAGAGGGCTGGAAGAGCTTGACCTCAACCTGTAAAAGGCCCGGCGGGCGTGGGAGAGGGTTGATGGGCGGCGGAGGCTTGTGTGACCGGGCTACAATCGGCCGAGGGAGGACCACTGCAACCTACGCAGACCGTCAACAGATGGGGAATCGATGACCAATGATGCCGTAACCAGCTGGGGGATCGATGACCGCGAGCAGCCCACCCGCTGGACGCCCCACGCCCCCACCCGCCCGCCCCCAGCCGCCTAACCCCACTGCCAGGGCCCCGCCTGCCGTGCGGGTCGGAAACGCCGCTGCCCGCGCTTGGCACCTCAGGGCTCTGCACCGCCAGATAGCGCTGCACACCTCCGCCCGCCGGCCCCACGCCCGCCCCACGCCCGCCTTATGTATACCTGAAGGTCAAAGTTCAGGAAGGCCGCATAGTCCACGCGCGCACAGTACTTGAGCTGGGGCACCCGCTGCAGGCAGGGTGCAGGCGGGCGTCCAGATGGGAGGGAATGCATGTCACGGCAAGCGGTGTTAGATAGGGCTGCCGGTAGGTGATGAGGTGCACGCGTGGGACCAGGGGTGGTGTGCGTGGGGGCTCCCCAGCCTGTCACGATTCGGGCAGGCCTTGCCGACTTAGGGTGAGGAGGGACGACAACACACCTGATAGCGATGAGGCTCGTCCTCGTACTTGTCCCGGTCACACTGGGAGGCCTGCACACGCATGGCGGCGCGGAGGAAGGGGGGAGGGGGATGACGGCGCATAACAGCAGCAGGTAAGTGGCTGGGAACGCTGATGTCCAATGTTCACTGAGAGGTGGTAGTCCCAACGCTGGCCGGCCGCCCTCGCAGCGTCCCGGGGCCGAATCAACGATTGGAAGAGCCCGTGTCGCAACGAACGTGGGCCCGGGGGTCCCCTTCCCTCACAAGCAAGGGCGAGCTAAGCTCATGCATCCAGCAGTTGGCACCAAAGGCGCCCGGCCCTGCAGTCAAGGTCGCGAACGCCACCAGCGCCCTGCGGTAGAGGGGTTGTAGAGGGTTTGGCTTTTGCGCTCGCCGTAATCAGGGCCCAGGCGCGCGTGACGGGTGCTCGCCGCGTGGGCGGGGCTTCCTGAGCCTGACCTCCCACCTGAAGTGGTTCCTCCCATTCATAGACTTGTCATCGCTCCATACATTGACCGCATCGTCCACCGCATCTACGGGGCGCGAGTGGGGAGCGGGGTGCGGGGTTTGAAGCAGCGCGGGAATGGGCGGGGAGTCGGGGACATGAACATGGCACGCGGCCCCGCGCCAAAACCATCACGCGACACCGGGCCGATGTGAATACATACCAATATTATGACCACGGACACTGGCCGAAGGGACCCGGGCCGCGCCAATAGCGAGCAGCACCACACCAGCCACGAAGATGAGGGTGAGCCCGATAGCGACCTTCAGCGTTCTTATATCCTGCAGGAGTCAACAGCTTCGGTCAAGAGGCTGACTCCTTGCTTCGTATGCCTTGTTGGACCTCACGAATTTGGAAGTCAATTCCATCCGCCGTCCGTCGCGTACGCACCGGTGGACGCATCACCATCTCCTAGCCGTGCGACCGTTGATTTGGCAACCTATGAAGTATAACTCTGGGTTCAGCGTCTGGAGGTGCTTGGGCGCCAGCGGCCGCGGCAAAACCGCTGTGATGACGACGACGGGGTGCACGAAGCTGTCTACGCTTTCAGTGCTGTGGTATTTCGGCTAGTTGGGGCAAGACGTGCTGATGAGTACTGCGGGTAGCCTGGCACGTCTGACCCGTGCGTCTTCACCCCTGTTCGCGACCTTCCTCAGGCAACCGCAGGATACGGCCGCGGCCCCGCGAGGCCCGGCTGACGTGTGAGGCTCTCAGGGAGGTTATGCGCCCGGTGATGCTAGGCTCTTACAACTGAGCTGCACGCAGTCCAAGCTTGCCCCCGCTTGGTCGGTTGGGTGGCCAATGGGTCCCGGGCGGCGCGGGGGATCCATGGCGGGCAGGGAGCGGCGAGTACCACGGCCCAATGCCACTGCGCTGCGCAGCGGTCTGCGCTAGTCGGTTTGGTCCGTGCGTTGCGAGCTGGGCGCTTGGGGCGAGGCGGGAAGGAAGCGGCATGCACTGCAACTCCGACGGACGGACCCTGACGACTGCATGCTCAAGGAGCCATCGGCGCTTGGCGCCGTTTCCGAGATATATACGCAGGGGGCGCTCGTCCTCGCATTTACACAATCCACCAGTCCTGTCAGACACTTTGCCGTGCCCAGGCACCTCGCGCCCGTATCGCCCACACACCTTCCGGCACCTCGCAGCCACCCGCTCCCTCCACCTACGACTCCCTACCCCGTTGGCGTTGCCCCGAGGCATTCCTCCGTGCCGCAAGCCCTGGTCGGCCTCGCCTCCTACTCCCTCCACTGTGCTCCCTGCCGCTACCGTCGCATGGAAGGCGACTGCGCCGGCGGTCCCAGAGGCGCCAGGTGACCTGGCGGCGGCGCCGCCGGCGTTGGGACCGACGGCGGCGCCCCTCCGCCGGCAGGTGGCCCCGCCGCTGGCCCCGGGGAGGGCCCCGGCGATGGGTACCCAGGGGGATGCCCTGCGGCTGCCGGTTGCCCCGGAGGTGGTGGTGGGTAGCCAGGAGGCGGCCCGCCAGGCTGGGGCGGGTACCCTCCGGGAGGCGGGTGGCCTTCCGGTCCGGGGAGGTAGCCCCCGGGGCCGGCGGGCGGGTAGGGCCCGGGGACCATGACGGGTGCGGCCACTGGGTATATGATGTTGGGGCTGGTTTGGTTGGCTGCGGAGGGCGGCATTTGCTCGGGGCTGATGCGGTGCGGGGGGCAACACCTGCGAGGGACCGGGTGGGAGGCAAGGTGATTCGGGCTGGCGGTGAGGCAGCGCTGCCCTGCCTCACGGTATTGGCGTCAGTAGGATCACAGAGCCCAAACCAAAGATCTAGCCCAGGGTTGGTCACCCCTGATCTAGCCTGGGCCCCTGCCGCGTGCCTTACCCCATGGCACACTCCCACGCCATGCCCGCCATTCCGTCCGGCTTCTTGAACGGGGACTTGGACACCTGGGGAGCGCGGACGGACGTATCCCGGGGTAGTGAAGGGTTGCGGCTCATAAGGGTTGCGGATGGCTCGCACTTGATGTTTTGGCCGACACCTAGCCAAGTTACCAGGAAGACGAACCCGTCTCCCCATCTGACGTACCAGGCCTTTCCCCCAGCACAGGCAGGGCCCAACAATGAGCGTGACGAGGATGCAGATGGACCCAAACGCGATGAAGCATGAGGCGAAGATCAAGACCGTGGTCTGCGGAAGAGCGAGGGGATGGGGTCCATGTATGGTCTTGGGCCGGCACATGGATGGGGGCATGCAGGGTGCGGTGGGCCGTGCCGTGTCTGCAGGCCAAAGAGGCCTGTAACAACCTTTGCCCACGCCTTTCTGGGGAATAGCGATGTGCAGCTATCCGGGTCTGAGGCGGAAAGGCGTGGGCCTCCTGCGTGCTGGGTCTCCAGGCTAGAGAGGGCCTTCGCGTGCTGCTGGTGTGACTCACCCGGTCGGCCCCGAGCCACCCAGAGCCGCCGGTGCGAGACTGCAGGGTTGTGGGGCAACACAAGCACCAGGGCCGCGTCAGGTCACGATGGCTACCTAACAGTAAAATGCTCTCAGCCAGAAGGTTTGCGGTGCATTATAAGGGTTTTGTGCTCGCGCATCCCGAGTGCTGCGGCAGCACAGCTAACGGTGCCAAAGCCAAGCAGAAACTGTGCGTGCACGGTGCTGGGAGAAGCGCGGAGCGGGGCGATGGCAGGCCCTCGTCGGGGGTTCGAAGAGGACAGCATTTGCGTATCACGGACCCACCAGGTACATGAGGTAGGGGTCGAATGCGGACCGCACTGTGACGGTGATGGCGTTGGGGGGCTGGGGGGTGGGGATGCGGGGGTGGCGCGGTAGACGAGCGGACGGATTGTCGGGCAATAGGGCGGCGTGAGGGCCTAGAAGGCCAGGGCCCCGGGTCGGGCGCCCACCCTGTTGCCCCCGTCTTGTCCACCCTTCTGCACACACAGCACCCTGTACGGCACTCACCTGGTAGAACACGGTGGAGTCGTACTGCCACAACGGCGCGTCGCCGCTGCGGGGCCCCGTCCAGATGTTCCACTGGAAGCCTGCGAGCCGAGCAGGGGAAGCAGGGGCGTGCCGGGGAGGCCAAGGAGGGACTTGAGGGCTGCGAGCCAAGCACGCGAACCCTGCTTCGCGAATTGAGCAGCGGCACTCCTCCTAACAAAAGCTAGGTGCGTCTGGCAGCCTCAATGTCTTCCTGGAACCATCCACCCACGCCCCCACCCTGGCGCAGGACGTTAGCTCCGGCGGTCTGGTTGCCATCTCCCAGCGGGGGCCACGTGTTGTTCAGCTGCCACGTGCCGTTCAGGGAGCCGCCGACGTTGCTGTAGTTTCCCGGCGGAATGTAGTAGTCAACCCCGCCGTACGTGAAGTTGAGCCCGCTCGTGCTTAGATCCACGCCACCCGGCGCGAAGCTAACCCTCACACCCAGGTCGCCCACATAGGCGTTGGCATAGCACTTCCAGGGGCAGTCAAAGCTGCCATCAAAGATGGCCTGGAGGAGGGCAATAAACCGGTGCAAGTCAGACAATTGTGAACAAGCGTTGCACAGTAGCGTATCCGCAGAGCCGAACCTAAGCTACATACTAGGCAATGCCACGCCAAGCATAAGACTGACGCACCTCACACTTCCATCTACAGTTAGCCTGCGAGGGGATGCAGCACAGGCAACGGGTGTTCAAGAACGTCCAGGAGGACACGGCTCGGTCTTGAGCCCATAGGTAGGCGCCGGCATCCCTTCCCGCCCGCATCCGCCACCATCACGCACCGCACCCAGCAGACCACAGCGCATTCAGGCCTCAGCGCCAGGCCTCCTAGCGCACCGCACAACAGGGCCGTGCCACCCACCCGACCAGAGCAGCAGCAGATGCCGTCCTCGCACTCGAGGCCGCCACCAATGTCATTCATATTGATCTGGAGCTGTGACGTGATGGAAGACACTGGAAGGAAGGGCGGGTGGGTGGGTGAACAAGGTCAGCGTGGCGCAGGCTGGGGCGTAACAAAAGGATGCGGGCTGACGTGTGGGAAGGAGTACGCCCAGGGCATAAGCCAGAGACAGGCCCACACAGCGCCGGCGAAAAGGCGGGGCAAGCTTGCGGATGGGCACGAGGGCAGCGGGACATGACAGCCTGAACCTGCGCAGCCCTGTCCCTCAGGCGGTCCTGCGGCTCACCGTAGTCGGGAATCGCTATGAGCGACTGCACTCCCAGGGCAGAGGGCTGGAAGAGCTTGACCTCAACCTAAACGGGTTGCAAGCGGGAGGGGGGAGCGCGGATGGAGATGACGGACTGGGGACACGAACAACTTGGTAAACTGCAACCTTGCACTCTGCCCTGCCGACCGGGGCATTTAAGCCCCTGGGTTCGAGCCACGGCGCACAGCGCCAGCTGCCGCCCATAACCCCGCCCTTCGCCTACCCTTCCTCGAATGTGGTAGGAAGGCGCCCTCCCTGCCTAAGACACGCACCCCCAGTTGCTGGCCGGCCAAAGACCGCGGCTACGGCTCCCCCGCTTCCCGTATCACACAAGCAGCCCTTCACACCCCCAGCTGCCGTCGTCACACCGACCTGCCCTGCTGATTGCTCCCGGCCCAAAAAGCTGCGCCCAAACCTGAACACTCCTCAGGACCTCACCCGTAGGTCGCAGTTAACAAAGGCCGCATAGTCCACACGCGTACAGTACTTGCGCTGAGTCACACGCTGCAGGAAGCAGTCGGGAAATTTTGAAAGCGTAAGGCAGGCAAGCGGTGTTGGGCCTCACGAGCACGGCAAGGCCGTCTACCTCTACTGCACGTAGCGTTGGTCACTGCTGCCCCGCCTGGCACGGGCAGCGGTGTGCAATCACCTGGTACCGGTTGCGCTCGTCCTCGTATTGGTCTAGGTCACACTGTGAGTTCTGCGCGTGTTGTGGAATATGAAGAGGAGAGTTGAAGCACAAGTACCGGTCCCTAGGACGGTACACCGAACACGGCGGCTCATGAAAGCAGAGTGTCCCCGCTGATGCCCCCTTCCGCAGTACGCACCAGCAAGGGTACGCTGAGCTCGTACATCCAGCAGTTGCCGCCAAACGCGCCAGATCCCGCGGTGATGGTCGCAAAGGCCACCAAAGTGCTGTAAACGCAAAAGGGGCAGGCAGGGGTTCGTTGGGTGCTCACCGAGGACGGGCGGGGGTGTTTGGCCCTGACACTCCCACCTGAAGTGGTATCTCCCGTTGAAGGACTTGTTATCGTTCCAGACATCTACTGCATTGTCCACCGCATCTAGGGAAGCGTGAACAGAAGGGAGTGGAGAAGCTTCTTCAGGCCAGAGCTGCGGTGATGGGCAGTGCAAGGCAGCCGGTGCCCAGTCCCAGTCCCCATCAAGGCGCCGGTGCAAGCCACTGGGGAGCCACTGGGGCGCCGGCATCCGCACGGACGGGCCCCCGGTGGTCTGCATGTCGTGTGCACAAGGTAATCCCGGCTGGCGTTGAGGCTGGCGGCTACCGTAAGAGACGATCGCGTGGGGTCCCCGCGGCTCCGGGGGAGTCGGCATGGCACGTCGTGGGTACGTCCATACGCCGAAAACCCCACCGCGAGACCCGCTGCACCAATCGGCGATACCGGACGCACCGATATTGTCGCCGCGGTCCCCATAACCCGACGCCACCAGCGCGGCGCCAGCGATTAGGAAGGCCACGCCGCATACAAAGCTCAGCGATAGGCCTACCGCGGCCCAGAAAGTTCTGCTGCACTGCAGGACAGTAGAGCGCATCGACAGCGTCACTTGGGAGCCCGTCACTCCATTCGCGTTGACTTCGCCCGACGCACCATCCTCCTAGCTCCGGAAGCTAAGACTACGTGGAACAGGATGCAGGTTTATCAGGAACTCGTTGTCGCATATTGGGTACTCTGGCGGAACTGCAGCGAACCCGTGCCTACGATGGTGCCGCGGCCCCTTGTTTAGAGAACAGAGTATGAACAGAGTTTAGTGAGGCATTCGCTGTAGTTCGGGAGGCGGCAGGAATGAGTGTGCACTCATGAGCGAACGCATGAGCCCCGAATCCAGGCAACCGCTGCATCTGTCACGCAGTCACGGGGCCGCATGGGGCAGCCCTGCCGCGGTAGCAAGTAGCACCCTCCCGACCCGCTGCATGTGCGTGCAGGGCACGCACTGCCGTGTCAAGCTTACTTGTCTGCACCCACCCTGACCTTCAGTCCCTCAAGTTCTTGGCCGCAAAGGACGCCGGGTGTTTTGGTCCCGAGCCGTCGGGCGTGTCTGTGTCAGGTGATAGGCCCGCCAAGAAGGACCAGCGCAGCATTCCACTAGGGCGTTCAGCCCGGCAAACTGCTACGTGTATGTAGTACGGTAGGATACAAACAGTCCCGTCAGTGCTCACACGACCAGCAAGTGTCTTGCCCAGCCCCACCGGCCCACAGCATCGGAACGCTTACCGTACCATACATTCTGCACCTCATCAGACATTCAGCCCGGCCCCTCAAGACACATTCTGCACGACGGCTGCAACCCAAAGCGCACCCCAGAGTCGGGGCGAGGCCCCACATGCCCGTCAACCATATTCAGTACCAAGACTCCTGTCACTACTGCCTCTTGGTTGCCGCCAGACGTACGGGAGAGGGTTTGCCCTACAAGACGGGCAGAGGCTGAGCCGCCTCCCCACCACCAGCCAGCCGCACAGCACACGGCACACAGCCGCCACATAACTAAACCGGGGCGCTTACCGGTGGTTGCGCGGAAACACCACCGCACCGGGGAAAAAGAAATGAAGGTCATCCAAAGCGAATCCTGGCTTCTTCCTACTAACGCTAGATGGATGCGTCTAGGCCTAATTCTAGATCGGGTTGAGTTGTGAGTGAGCTTTCATCCGTAGCAACTACCGGTAGCCAGTCTCCAGTCTCCTTCCGACTATGGACTCCTAGCCCGCAAGACTTGCATGACCTTCAGCACAACGTTCGTCCTGTTCCTCCTCTCTCCACCGTCCCATTCTTCGTCCTGTTCATACCATGCCTGCCATCCCTCGACCCCAGCCCTCCCACGCCGAGCCTGCCTTGCTAAAGTACCCTCGGCACATACGCCCCTCCCCATATATGCCAATGCGTAGTTGACCAGTTCACGCTCCACACTCCCTTGCCTCAAGCACTCCTCACCAGCTAGCGCTGAACCTGTGAGCTGATGTCAACAAGCCCGCCGACCGCCGCTGGAACTCCACACACATCTGGCCCCTCCCAGGGGAGGCCGAGCGTCTGGGCGGATGGCCGGCGTCAGTCACTGCCTGCGGCGCTGGCCTGAGTCGCGCCTGCCCGAGCCGCTGCCAACCCGATAGAGGTGACCAGCACGCCTGGCGGCTCGCTGGCCAGCCCTCCTTTGCACACGCGCACTCAGCACGCCGAAAGCTGTTGGCTTGGGGCCACTCAGTCTCCGCAACCCCCGCAGGCCCCGCTCCTCTGCCCCGGCTTGACGCGGCCCGACGACGCGGCAGAGCGCGGACGCGCCTCATCGGCAGCACCCTGACTTGTCCTGCACCGCGCGCGGGCTGCCCGCCGTGAGGCGCACCGGCTGCGCCGCCGAGTGCTGCTGTTGCTGCAGCAGCTGCTGGTTGGCCGCCTCGGACTGCATGCGGTGGAGCACGTCCCGCGCCACCGCATGGAATGCCTGCAGCGAGGAGGAGAGGCGGTGGCAGGAGCGGCCCGAGGGCAAGTGAGGAACGACGAGGATAATTGCAACAGGCGGGAACACGAGCGCCTGGGGGCGAGATTAGGCCTCCAAGGATAGACCGTCGATAGAACGTCGATAGAACATTGCACGGGAGGCTGTGCCCTGTGTCTCCCGCCGTCCCACACCCATGCTGAGTAGCGTCACCACACCTCCCACACACCCCACAACACTTGCACGCACACACCACGCGCCCAACCCACGCTGCCGCACACCCTGAGCAGCACCAAACACCCACCTCCTCCACGTTCACGTTGTCCTTGGCGCTGGTCTCGAAGAACCTGAAGCCGAACTCGTCGGCCAGCGCCTGCCCCCGCGCCGTGGACACCACCCGCTTGTCGTCCCCCAGGTCCAGCTTGTTCCCCACCAGGATCTGGGGGCACACAGGGGGGCACAGAGGGGGGCAGCGCGAGTACACACGCATCGGCCAGGGCTGTTAATACGCCGGTCGCATATCTGCTGGCCGGCGTGATGGAGGGGCGTCATGCGGCCTGTGCAGCTGTCACAGTGGTTCCAGGGAAGATGGTTTGTGGATGCGTGAGCCTGCATGCCCGGCTAGGAGAGCCCGCCCTGTCCCCGCCCATCCCACCCCGTCCTACCCCGCACACCTTGTTGACGTTGTCGGAGGCGTGCTGCTCGATGTTGCGCATCCAGTTGCGCACGTTGTTGAAGGACGCCTCATCTGAGATGTCGTACACCAGGATGATGCCCTGGGCACCGCGGTAGTAAGCTGTGGGCAAGGGGCAAGAAGAAGCGGTGGCAGGAAGCTGAGGAGGGACAGCGGTCATGGCTGATGCGCTGCACCGGCACCGGGGCAGGCAATAGGCTGTGTCATGCAAGATGCCGACGATGCTAGTTGATTGCATTATTTTTTGGCCAGTATTCAGCGCTGAGGATGCACTTGGCTAGAAGGGTCTGGCATGGTGATTCATTCCCAGGCCCAGCGTCAGGCCAGGTCGAGCCAGTTGGGCCACTGCCAGGCCCAGCGCAGGCCCGTACCAGCAGGACCTGTCCCCAGAGAAACCACTAACTTCTCTGCGCTGAGCTAAAGCCTCAGTAAACTTGGCTTCACGGCCGGGCCCGGGTGCCTTCGGCGTGTCCCCTCCTTACGCTGGCCAGCTTTTCCAAAGTCCGGAGCTCCCGGCCTCAGGCCCGCATCCCGCCCCCTAGCTGCAGCTACCCAGGCGTATCAGCAGGGCCCCTCGCCCAGCCTCACCGCTTGTGATCGTCCGGAAGCGCTCCTGCCCCGCCGTGTCCCATATCTGCAGCTTGACCAGTTTACCCTCCACGTCCACCTTCTTTATCTTGAAGTCGATCCTGCGCAAGGTACAGTCCATGCCACTCAGCCCCCCCGGGCTCCCCCAACACAGCTCTGCCGAGCCAGCCAGAGGCAGTCCGCGAGCAGCTGCGCATCGCGAGTCCAAGCGTCTGCCACGCCTACCCTATCGTCGTGATGAAGGAGCTCGTGAACATGTCATCCGTAAAGCGTAGCAACAAGCATGACTTGCCGACGCCTGCGTGAGCGTAACGCGATTTCCGGGTGCAGCTGCAGCAACTTTGGCCAGAACGGGAGGCCGCTTGCAGGAGCCCGACATGCACTGACCGCTATCTCCAACAAGAAGAAGCTTGATTAACGCGTCGAAGCGCTCCTTGAGCGCCATAATCGGCCAGCTGCAGGTATCCCTCCGCTGCAGCCAACAGGAGCGCTGGAGATGTCGCTTAGAGGTTGGGATATATGTGCGGGACTTGGGCTGCCAAACAGGGGCAAGTCAAAGCTCCACCGTGCCAAATGGCTGTGGTCGTGAGAGGCGTTCGTCGCAGGTCTCGCGTCACAGTATGGCCTGATTAGGAGTGCACAGAGTCGCCAGAGAGTGTGTGCTCTTGCGGGGTGTGGGCGCAACGGCACATGCCTGTGCCACACCCAACCATCATCGGCACAGGCCCACCCGCGCGGACCTGGGGCCGCAGGCAGACCCGATAGAAGCGGACCGCAACTTCGCAGTGCACAAGCACGTAGCTTGGCCCTGTGGTTTCAGGGCGGGGAAACCGCGTCGCGTTTGACAGTTCGACACAGTCACCCAAAACCCGCTCAGGCTGTTGGCACCCCCCCTCGCCCCCTCCACGCGGGAAGAGCCTCCGGCGCCGCGGCAGCTGCACCCCGCCATTCTTCTGGCAGCAGCAGCGAGTGGATTGCGCACATTTGAACCAGGGCGAGCACCGCCTATGGCCGTCAACCGCGGCTGCTGGCTGGGAACCCCTGCGACCGGAAGGTGCTCGATGAGTCGCATTGAGCCCTTGACCTGACCTTCATCCTGCGTGACTCCCTGTTCCCTCGAGAATGGGGGGAAGTGGCACAGCTGCACCGTCCAGCATGCTAACACAGTCGCAATTCCATACCGGCTGCTCGGCGCTCCTCGCTGGCTCCCACGTCCCAACCCGCCTCCCTCACCAACAGGAGAGTGGGGTGTGCTTGTGGCTCAGCTGCCTGCGTCGCCCCTGACATGCGCGATGCGCCTGTGACGGCTGTGAGCAGTCCCCGAGACGAGGCTCTCAAGGCCTAATGTATCTCGTCCGACGCCCTGCTCGTTGCCAAACCGGCTGGTGGGGCAGACCCGTGCCCTCGTTGCCGGTGACTCAAAAAGCACCTGTCACCTGCCTCCACGCACGAGCTCAAACTACACAGATATGGGAACGCAGGCTGGCCCGCAGCCCGCCCGGTCGCCCGCAGCTGGATGGCAGGTTCGATCTCGTCACCAGAAGTTCGCCCCGGACTTCCGCAACCTAAAGAGCAAATTCCCCGGTCCTAGTTGAGTCCTTCCATCCTCCGTCCTCGGTGCTTTATGCCCCCAGCCTTTCCAGTATTAAAGTCAATAGTCCGCCAGAGATGTTCCGGGATATCACGGAGCCCTCACAACACGTGCACATATCCGGAGTCAAGTGTCCACGAACGTCAAGGGTCCGCAGGCTTGCAGACGGGACGATTCAAGACACCAGGCCGGGGGACGGCCGCCCTCGGTCCGCGTGGAATGCAAGATGCACCTCAGGGATTGCGATGCACAAGTCTCACGAGTACTCGCAGGTCCCTACGGTCAAGACGTTATGTCCAGCCCGCGCGCACAATGCCTATGAGCGCAACCCCCCTTGCATGCCAGCCTTCCCATAGATATCACATGCGCAACAGCCGTGTGCTCGATTAGATAGCACGCCCCACCCAGCGGAGGCTCCATGCAAGTCAAAGTCAAAGCGTCAAGCAACCGGAGTAGAGCGGAGTAGAGCACGCCTATAAAGCGACAGGTATTCCGCACAAAGCACCTGAGCAGCCGCGCGAGGCCTTCAGGCACACAGCAATGTTGTGCATCGGGGCGACGCGGCCCTCTCACTCCCACAGCGGCTCCCCCGAGGCCTGCAGCATCTGCATGCGCTCCCGGGCCTTCGCCAGCAGCGCCTGGGACTTGGCCTTGCGCTGCTCCTCAGAGGCGGGGTCCACCCCGCTGCCGCTGCCACTGCCACTGCCGCGAACACTACTGTAGCCGCCGCCACCGGCACCGCCGCCGCCTGCCCCGGGTCCGCCCACGCCACCTCCGCTACCTCCGCCGCCGCCGACGCCGCCCGCACCGGAGCCGGCAGCAGGCGCATCGGCGCCAAAGGTCCCGCCCGCCCCGAGCCCGCCAGTGCTGCCGGCAGCAGGCCCACCGAGGCCCATTCTCGCAGGCCCAAGACCGCCGTCGCCGGCAGCGGCTGCCCCGCCGCTGCTGCTCCAAGCTGACGTTCGGCCGCCGCCGCCGCCAGGCACTGACGGCCGCGCAGAGTTGCCATCGGGCCCCGCTGGGGCCGCTGGGGCGTTGGTCGCGCCGGAACCCAGCACGGGAATGCTGAGCCTCAGCATGGGAGACGTGCCACTAGCCACGCTCCAGGTTCCCGCGCGCGAGGGACCCACGGCAGGAATGAACAGACCGTCCACGCTGCTTCGCCGAACGGGGTTGGCGCCGGCGGCTGTGGTGCGCGAGTAGACGCCGGCACCTCCGGCAGCAGGCGGACCGCCGCCGGGCCGCAGCGTCGGGCGCGTCATCTGTGAGTCAGAGACGAGACGGCTCGGGCGGGGCCCCCGCGTGCCGGGCAGGACAACTCTCGTGGGGGATGAGGAGGCGGCGGCGGCAGCCGTCGGAGGGACTCGCTGCGGCGACATGGCGGCTGGCGGCGACGGGGCGGAAGCTGCCGCCGCCGCCGAGGGCGGCAGCGGCGGCCGCGGGCTGCCGTAGGGTGAGGCTGTCGAGGCCCCGCCCCACGTGGCCGGACTGCCAGGCTGCGGTGAGCCGAGGAGGGCAGGGGCGCCACCCCCGCCCGTCAGGGTGCCGAGGCCCAGGCGGGGGACCTGGTCATCGGTTGCGCCCGGTAGCGACGTGGGGCCAGGGTCCTCCTCCAAAAGGTCTGGCATGGCGCCCGTATGCACCTGCCGTGCATGCGTAACGTCCACAGATTGCGTGTACGACATGCCGTACGGGCCGGCGGCGGCGGCTGCTGGGCGAGATACGGAGAGGTACACGTCCGAGGGGGAGCTCACGGACGCAAACGAGCGTGGCGGACCGCTGGCGCCGCCAAAGCCGCCGCCATTCGGCCCCCGAGCCCCAGCCACAGACGCGCTCTGTTGCTGTTGCTGTAAGATCGACGTCAGGTCCTGGGCTTGGCCCTGCAGGGGCACCTGGCTGTAGCTGGAAGAAGCCTGGGAGGCTGATGCGCCGGGCGCGGGGGAGAAGGACGGGGTCGGTTTGCTCGGCGGCGGCAGTGTGCATGCCGACAGCTGCGTACGCAGCGGCTGCCCGTCATGACTAAAGTTGCGAGGGTGACGAATGCCGTACACTCCTCCGCCTCCGGCCGCTGCTGTGCCGCTGGGCTGTCGCTGAGGCGCGCCGCCGCCGGCAGACCTGTACGCCGGCGGCGCCAGCTCGTCCACGGCATCGTCCTCCTCGTCCCGCTCGTCCAGCGGCCCAAACGCATCGTACTCGCCAGCTACCGGAATCTGTTGGACGTCCTCGTAACCGCTGCCGCCCGCCAATGACATCTGCTCCTCATCTTCCTCCTCCTCGGCTGCAGCGTACTTGCTCAGGACAGCCTGCGTCAGGATCGGCCAGGTGGCGGACAAGGTAGGGGCACAGACAGTAGTCAAGTACGAGTGTACGACGCAACCCCCCGAGGCACTCACCAGAGCAGGCACTGACGCAACTGAGCCCTGCCCTTCCAACAAGCTTCCACATCACGCACCTGGCAGAGCTGTTGCACCATCTGGGGGGATGCGTGCGGATACTGCGCCACGATGCGCTCCAGCACCCTGGCGGGCACCACCACACTTGAGGCCGCGCTGGCTTCGCCTCGGGAGTTCCGCATTGAGGTGGTGCCGCTGCCCAGGCCGCCCGTGCCGCCCCCCGGGTACTGCTGGTTCGACTGCCGTGGCAGCGGGGACACCACTGCGCCGCGGTTCGGGCCCAGGTGGCTGCCCACGCGAACGGGAGGCTGGCGGCCGGGGAAGGGGTGCGCGGCGGAGCCGGATTGCGACGTCTTGGGCGACCCGCCGCCGCTGTACGGGCCTGCCGCACCGGTGTCGTACGAGCCGCTGGCGGCGTGGTCTGAGCCGTACGAGTTGAGCCGCATCACGCTGTTGCCGGTGCCGTGTCCGAATCCAGATCCAGATCCCCGGTCGCCGCGATCCAGGGTGGGCGAGCGGCTCACGTGGGGGCCAAGCGAGGCCGGGCCCGAGCCCGGGCCCGCGTGGGCCTGGGCCTGGCTCGGGCGACGCGGGGGCTCAAGCACTGACAGCGCCGCGGCCCCAAGTGGGCCTGAGTCGTCACTGTCTGGGCCCGTGACGTCATCATCTTCGTAGACGCTTTCTGCGCCGTCAGCACCGCCGCGTTTCCTGCTGCTGATCTGGCGGCTGTTGGCCCGACTGGCCTGGCGGCTGCTCGGACCACTCCCGCTGTCGCCGCCCACGTGACTCCGCTTGCCAAAGGCAGGCGCGTGGCCCGCCGACTCCGGCCCCGCGGGCTCGGTCCAGGCGTGGACGCTGCTGGAGCGGCGGGTGAAGGAGTCGTGCCCCTCCTTGCCGCCACCGCTCTGCCCTTGGCTGGCCGCTTCGCCATCGCCTGCGAAACGGGTCTGGACACTTCCGTGTCGGGCGTGGGCCGCTGCCAGCTTGCGCTTGGAGCCGCTGCGGGGCTCATCCACCGAGGGAGACTCCAGCAGGGCCCGCTCGGGCGCCCTTAGCACGCCGGAGCCGGGTGCGTGCTCCGGTCCGTCCCCCTGGGAGCTGCCGTCCGAGCGCTCTGGCGCGCCGTCGTGGGGCGCAGCCCTGGCCTGTGGGTGCGTCCGAAGACGCCGGTCGGGATGGTTGTGCGTGAGCGAGCACACAACGGGAGGTAGCATCGGGTTCCTGAGCACGTGCGCCCGTGTGGGCGCACATATCCCCTCATTTTGCGGTCCGCAAACCCGCATGCTTCCAGCCCAGGACCTCCTAGAGCTCTCGGCCGGTACCCACCGCGCTCGTGCCGCTGTCCTTCCGGGGCTCCGCATCTCCGGCCCTCGGCAGCAGCGCCGGCCCCACGGGCGCTCGTCGGGTGGCCTGCGGGTAGGGAGGACACAGCACCCTCAGGGGCGCCTGCCTGCCCCCGGGGGCATGTTTCTTCGTTCCCGGCATACCCCAGCCCGCCGAGGCATGCTGTCCAAGCAGCATGTCCTTCCTCCAGTGTGCCTCGCTTAATCCAACCCCCAGAACCCACACCAGTGCCACACGTTTGATGAGACTACTGGAACCCACACCAGAAGCCTGCGCACCGTGAGCTGCTTGTTCAGGTGCGAGGGCAGCGCATACTGGTTCCCGGTGGTAGAGCTCTTCCGCCCCGCCAGCTGCTCCAGCAGCTGCTCGCCCTTAGCCTTGCCGGGCTGCGCTCCTTTAGCAGCTGCTTGCGCGGCCTGCTTGTCCTTTCGGCCTCGCTCGAGGGCAGCCTGGTTAGCCGCCCAGTTGGGCTGGAGCAGGGGGTCCATGCCTTGGGGCTGGGTCTGTGCGCGGAGGGGCGGGCGTGAGCACACATCCAATGTGAGGCGAAGCGAAGCGTCAAGGTGTGAAATATGAGGAGGGCAGAAAGGGGTGGTGCATGAGCGGGGCTGCGGGGAGGGGAGGCGCTTCCCAGGGTGGTAAGGGGCGGGTCCAGCTTCTGGGCAGCCGGGCCTGTCCCCTAGCTTCGCCTGACGTGGGGCCGCGGCGAGGCTGTGTGCCGAGGCCATGGCTTCACGAGTGACCGCAGCCGGATTGAGCGCGAGAGTGAATTACGAGCTAGGAAAGGCCCCGGCGTTTGCCGCAGAGGGCGGTTTCGGGGCATCGGGGTGCCGGGCAGCGCGTTTCGGGTCAGCACCGGGAGCCGCATTTGAGGTTGTGTGTTGTCGCCTACGTCAGTTTGTGGCATCAGCCGAGAGCGACCCAGCTCGCTGGCGTGGTGCCTGCGATTGACGCATTGACCGCAGGCCTCGCCTTCGCCAGCTATTCACCTGTGATGCGTGGCCACATAGCAGTATAACGGCCGGCAACAGCACCGCGGTCACAACGATACCGACCACTAACAGGGCGATTGCGAACGGTTCCATATGGCTTCAGCGAATGCTAGATTGTCGTGTATCAGCATGGGGCACTGTGGATGGTATATGGCGATAGAGGGAAGCGCGGGGTGCCAGGTCGTCCGTGCTCGGCCTAAGATGGTGGCCGAGCCATGTGTCCCGGTTTGGTCGCCGGACCTGTTTAGGCCAGGAACCTTCGCCCTGTGCACCGGGAAAAGGTGTGCGTATGCTTCTGCACCATTGTGCAATTGGGGTTCGGTAACAACCGCGCAAGGGTCGCGCCGAGGGGGCCCCGCGCGGAGTCTGACGCCGTGTCCGACCATTCGTCACGCAATGCAGGGGTGACGCAGTGCACTGAAGCGTCGCCCTTTCTCGCCACGTCTCGCGCCGGCTCGTATCCCCCAGCCTCACAATACCCTGCCAAAGAAGTAGGGCAGCGCCTAGCGTCCCTAGCTCTTGTCCGTAAGCTGCAGCACGAAGGCAGAGCGGGAGGCACGACGGCTGCGCCCCATGAAGCCAGCTGACGCCAGCTTACGCCACCTTGCCCCACCGGCCTCCAAAGGCATCACCGCATACACGAAAACAAGCCGCCAGAAACTCTACACCACCAACTGCAACCCTGCCACGAATGCACTGCACCAATCGAAGTTGTACACCAGTCCCCGCCGTCATCATCCACCCCCCTGAACTGGCACCGTCCGGCCCCTCACCCCCCCTGAAACCGCTGCCCCTCAAGATGGTCTTTCAGCAGTTACCAACACAAGGAAGCATTGCTCAGTCAAGGCCCAGCTGCAACAAACCTATTTTACTTTACAACAAAGAGGGTCAACCGATACATGGCCACCAAAACACGGGCATGTCAGCCCCCAGGCAGGCCCCAGGCCTCTGCGGTTGGTACATTCAGTGCCGTACATCCGGGCGGCAGTGCTGTACTACAGTTGCACACGGAAGGGCATCTCCTCATAGTACGACATCTGCTGCTCGTACTCGTAGGCGGCCCAGGGATCCTCTGGATCCGGGTACAGCTCGGACTCGCATCCCATGCCTTGGGAGGGGCGATGGGGAGGGGCCAAGACATGCAAAGCGAGGTGAGCTTGAGGGCACGCTTTCAAGCGGCGAGAGCTACGGGCATAAGACAGTATGCTGGAGTGCAAGTGCTTGCATGGAATGGATACGGATGGGGGGTTGGGTGTCCGTGACAGGGCCCCGCTTCTGCCCCCTGCCCAGGCACTACTCACCGAGCGTAGCCATCTCCGCCATCTGCTGTACGACAGATGCCAGATCGAGGGCCTCCGGATCCACCTCGAAGCCGTCATCTTCGTCCGCCTCGCCCTCCTCCACGTCGTTGCCTTCCTCCTGCCCCTGCCAGCCGTACTCGCCGCCGCCAACCGCCACCTCCTCCTCCCCCGGCCCGTGCCCATTCGCCTGCACGTGGCCGTCCACCTCATCGTCCGCATCGCCACCGTTGCCGTTACCGTTGGCGCGGCCGTTGGCCAGGTCGTTGGCGTGACCGTTGGCGTGACCGTTGGCAAGGGGCGGCGGGCCCCACAGGCCGCCGCTCGCCCCGGCGGCGGCACGGCCCTTGGCGCGTGCCGCCGCCGGGCCGTGCTGACGCATGCGCTGTCGTACGAGTGCCTCGCCCGCGCCCCGGTACGTGCCCCTGCATAGGCGGAGGACGGGGTGGGTGGGCGGCGGCGGATTGAGCAGGATGGCACGGGGTAGAGCATGGGTGGCATGGGTAGCCCTGGGGCCCAGGCTGTCGCGGTCCGCACGCCCCAGTTCCTCCCACCCGGGCGCTTCCTGGCCACACTGTAGCGCCGCACGGCACGCACCTGGCCACGCACTGCCGTACCAGCTCCCTCCAGTACGGATCCGCCAGCAGTACGGCGGGGTGCCCCACCACCACCAGCAGAGCCCGGGAGCGGGTGACGGCCACGTTGAAGCGCTTGGGGTGGCCCCACAGGCTGGGGGGCAGGGGGACGGGTTGAGGGCGGGGCAGTGACGGGCAGGGCTCAATGCAATGCAGCACAGTACAAGAGGACAGGCTCGGCTCGGGTGTGGCTGAAGGGCAGGGCGCGAGGAGTCACTACGGGAACAAAGCGGCACCCGAGGAGGCGGTCGGGCGGGAAACCCTGTGCGTGCGTGCGGACGGTGGAGCGGGCTGCTTTCACTTGCAGGGAAGGGGCAGCGTGGAGGGCCCTACCTGTGCAGTGCATGGCTGGGGTCGGGGTCGGGGGCGGAGGCCGAGGTGGCTGAGGCGGCGGCACCGGCGGCGGGGGCGGCAGCCGACGGGGCCTTGGGCAGGGACTCAGGCTGCGAGAGCACCGTGGAGATGAAGACGATGCGCTCCTCCTGCGAGTGGTGTGGTGGGGCATTGCACACCGTTTGGGGACTGCTCAAGCGCCCGGGTGCAGGACATTTACGGCAATGCAGCTAGCCGGTAACCGTCAAGAAGGGATAAGAAGGGTAATGAAGGTAACTGGCAACCACTAACCGCCAACGGGCAACCGCCAACGCACCTGACCCTGGTAGTCGTCCACGGTGCCCACGCGCACTCCGCCCAGGCCCCTCTGGCGCAGGAGGTCACGGAGCTTGTGGACCTGACAGGGGGGGGAGGGGGAAGGGAGGGGAGAGAGTTGGGGGAGAAAGAGGGGAGAGGGGGGCAAGGCGGGTGGGTGGTTCAGGGCCCAAGGCCATGCCCTAGCCAAGAGGCCGCGATGACACTTCGGGGATGCGGCATGCGCCCCGCGTGCCCTCTAGCTAAAGCCCAACCAGAAGGATGTCCCCTGAGCATGTCCCCTGAGCATCACAACCCTGGTTAGCCAGGCGGACCAGCGCCCCGCCGGCCCCTGCCACCAGCTGAGCCCGGTCATCAGCGCCGGCAGCGCCAGACTCAGGGTTTGCTGTCAGACTAGCATCACGCGCGCCGCTTGTGCCCACTAGCTCTTTCCCCTCTCCCACCTGCTTGCGGTAGGTGCAGATGACCCCGATGTGCTGCTGCGACACCACGCCCGACAGAACCTCGCCGCCGCCTCCCCCGCCGCCGCCGTCAGCTCCGCCCGCTCCTGCCGCCCCCGCCGCCGCCTGCCGCCGCGCCGCCAGGCGCTGCGAGGCCGCGGCCCAGGAGGCCTTGATGAGGGAGTCGACCAGGTCGGCCACCGTGGCGGCCTGCGGCGGTTGGGAGAACGGTTGGGACGGCAGTTGAGAGAGCGGTTGTGTTCCGGCTGTGAGGGCGGTTGGGAGGCCGTTTGGGAGGACGGCTGGGACGCGGAGGGGCGGTATGGAGGCTAAGGGCGTGGTTATCCAGGTCAACGTGGGGTCGGGCCTGCAGCTGACGCTACTGCAGGGTCGCGGCACCGACGCGATGAGACACGGCACGGCCGACGGCCCGCGCGCTCACCTCGCAGGGGTTGAAGTAGGAGGGCGCGTCCAGCTCCTGTTGACACGGGCAAGACGGTGTGTGGCGCCGGCAAACCCACAATGACGATACGGTGCGTACAGCCATACGTACAGCCCGCGCCGTACCTGGCACTGGTTGCCCCGTACGCCGTAGAAGAGAAGGTGCGCCGGCGCCACCACCACCTCATCATCCTCTGCCTGCTGATGCGAGCTGGCGGCCGTCCGGGCTGCTGCCCCCGGGGCCGCCCCAGGCGCTATCGCAGTGTCGTGGACAGCAGCAGTCGCGCTGTTGCCGTTACCGTTACCGTTGCTGGTGGCGGCGGCGGTTGGCTCTGCCGGCGGCGGCGGCTCGTCGTTGCGGCCCAGGAGCTCCCAGTCAGGCGGGCGGGAGGACACGGCGTCCACGCAAGCCTGCGCATATGCCAGGAATCGCATGAAGATCCGTGGCCCAACGGTCAACCGCCAACGGATTGAGACCCACGGGTGAAACCAACCGTCAACGACCCACCTTGAGCTTGTCGTCGTAGAAGAGGCGGCTGGGCAGGTCCAGCAGCGGTGCCGCCGAGCGGTAGTTGCGTACGAGCATAACGCCCGCCAGCGGCGGCGCGCCGTCGACATCGCCGCCGCCGCCGCCACCCCCAAAACCGCCAACCGCCAACCGCAGATCGTCCGCCGCCGACGGCGGTTGGTTGCCGTGCGGCTGCGCCCGCATGGCCTGCTCGACCCATGCGGCGGCGGCCAGGGAGCGGTCCAGGTGCCCCCCCGCCTGCGCCGCCCCCATCAGGAGCTCCAGGAGGGAGGTGGCGAGGCCGCCCGATGCCGCCGACGCACTGCGTAGGAAGGCAGCGGCAACACGGGCGGAGTGGATGGGGTTGAGTGAAGGCGACACAGGCGGATTGTAGTGCTACCCAGGCAAGGGCAACACGGGTGAAGTGGATGGGGGATAGGGAGCGTCTGGGGTAGCGCTGTGGCTCAGGCAAGCAACAATCACGTGAAGGCTGAAGCGGCGAACCGGTGACATGCATTTACAAGCGCGGGGGCCCCGCCACGCTCACCTTCGGACCACCGGCCCCAGCTGGCGAGGGTCACCGCACAGCATGGCGCACCCTGCGAGGCAGAAGCGCGCCCATGAGCAAGACAAATGAACACATCGATTGGGGGACGCGTGGCCCAGGGAGGAGCAAGCAATGCAAGTCCGGTTTCCCTGTGCTCGCCACCATCACGGAAACCCACCTCCTGGGGCCCTGAGGGTGAGGGGTATGAGCGCCTCCGGCAGCAGAGCCTGGGAAAGGAGGGCCGGGGAAGGAAAAGACGGGTAGTTCGGGGGATGAGATACGCAGGCGTGTGGGATGGCTAGGGACAAGGTTGGAAGTGCAACATCGTCCCATCCTTGCGAGGCCCGCGCCCTTCCCCGACGTGTCTCGCCCCCACCCCCCATAGCCGCTGGCGACGCAGCCGCCCCTGCCCGTTCCTCCCTGTCCAACGGTCTCACGTCCCCGTGCCTGAAGCCCCTGGCGACGTGCTCTCCCTCGACTCCAACCAGCTTGACCCCCACCTGCCTCGCGCCCACCCCAGCCCCTCACGCCCACCTGCCCCGCCTCGTCCACCATGACGTGGCTGAACTCCAGCCGCCCTGCGCCGGCCCCCGCTGCAGCCGTCCCCAGCCCCGCCCCGGCCCCTCCGGCCCCGGGAGCCGCCGAGGCGCAGGCGGTGAGGGCATCCCGGAGCAGGGGCCCCTCGCGCAGCAGCCCCGCAGCGCTACAGGAGCACACCACAACCTGCGGAGGCAGAGGCGGGGAGGTTTGAGATGACGGTTCAGCATCGTCGGAACGCCGGTTCAGAGTCAGAGCTCAAGAGGAGTGCAGCCAGGCTCTAACCCCACGCACCAACCCGCCCGACGGCTCACCACCGCCGCGCGGAGTTGCTGTGCATTGGGCAGCCGGAAGCAGTGCCGCTGCTCGTCCACCAGGCAGTACGGCAGCACGTCCTGCTTGGCCTCCACGACACGCCTGTACGGCAGCGCACACGCAGGGGATGCCGGCAAGTCAGAGATGAGGATGAACAATGGGCTCAGCGAATGACACAAGCAAGGCAGCGGCAGGCATGGAGTGCTAAGCACCCCCAAGCAGCTCACCTGCGCGGGTCGTTGAGCCGGAGGAGGCGGCCCTCGCCCGCGGCGGGGCCCAGCGCAGCCTGCGGGCCGGGTCGGGGCCGGGTCGGGGCGGCAGTCTACAAGAGTCCGTGGAACAGCTGCGGGGCATTCGGGCAGCTGTAACTCGGCGCTGTCCCGTCGCCGCCCCGCAGCCCTGCGGCCTGTCCGCACGACACGTGCAGCCGTGGGCTGCAGCACTCCGTGGGCTCACCTGCGGCCCCCCCGCACGACACGAGCACCCGCAATGGGCTCGCGAACTGGGCTCATACGCCCTCCTCCTTTTGACAACCCCTTTGGCCCCTTGCCGCCTAGGCCTGCTCACCGCGAGGGCGCTGGCGATGAGGTCGGCGCTGAAGTTCTGCGGCGCCGTCAGCAGCAGCCGCACGCGCCGCCGGGGCGGCCACACAGCGCCGCCGCCGCCAAGCCAGCTGGCGGCAGCCGCCGGGGAGCCGGGCGCCGCGACGCCCGCCGCCGCCAGCAGCTGAGGCGGGAGGCAGGGGGGCGAGGCATAGGATGAGGCAGTGCGTCCAGGGGTTGGGCACTGAGACAGTCTACGGTAGGCCCAACCTTCCTCCGTCCTTCCCTACACACGCAGATACGCGGTCGCAGCCTCGCCCACACAGGCTCTCACCTGGAGCGCTGCCTCCACCAGAGTCACCGTCTTGCCCGTGCCTGCATACGTGTGTTGGTTGATGGCATGAAGTATGGCACACTCGCTTCGATGTCCACGTTCCCCGAACTACTCTCCCCGCATCGCAGCTCCCTGTCCTTATTGAAGCCCTTGATGTCGAAAGAGCCAACTCACCCGGTGGCCCGAACAGCACGAATGGCAGGTCCCGGCCGGCGCCGCCCATAACCGCCGCAACCGCCAACCGCTGCTCGGGGTTAAGCGGCGTCGGCCCCGCCAGCCGCAGCGCCGCCGCCGCCGCCGCCATCTCGCCGTCAGACCACTGCAGCGGCGCCGCTGCCGCCGCCGCGGCGGCGGCGGCCGAGTGCAGCACACGGACCCGCGCCACCGCTGCCGGTGCTGCTCCCGCCCCAGCCCCCGCTCCAGCCGCTGCCGCCGCCGCTGCCCCTGCCGGCTGCATCTGCCCGGTGCCGTTCGTGGGCGGGCCTGTGTACAGGTCCTCGGGAAGGGCAGGCAGCGGCAGTGCCGGGCGGCTGGCGGCGCCGTCGGCGGCCGACGGCGGCAGCAGCAGGTCGAGCCGCAGCGCCGCACGGAGCAGCGCATCGTGCATGCGGCCAAACGGAGTGCGGTCAAACGTGAAACAGCAGTGCACCAGCGGCGGCGCCAGCGGCGCCGCCACCGCCGCCGCCACCGCCGCTCCCGTCGGCTCGGGCTCCGACGCCAAGCTGTTTGACCTTGATGACGTCGACAGGAGGGGGTTGTACTCCTCGTCCACGTCACCCGGTACTGCGGGGGCCGGCGTGCCGGCGGCCGCCGGTGAGGTGGTGGACGGGCGGGCCCGCTCGGACGCCTTGGGCGTGGGCGGGGAGGGAGTGGACTCGCCAGAGGGCCCGGCGGCGGCCCGCTCGGACCGCACGGCGAGCGCCTGCGGGCGGAATGAGGTCAGGGCCGGACGCGGAGTGAGGCGAGGCGGAGGCTAAGGAGGGCGTGGTGCTCATGCGCCGCATGCGGCCCCACCGACACACGTGGCCCCCCCGCCTCACGCCAAGCACGTGCCCCAGCCCCCTGCCCCCTCACCCGTAGCGCGGTCCAGAAGCTGGGCGGCATCAGGAGCAGCACCTGGGGGAGGGGCGGTCGGGTGTGTGCGTCAGAAGGGGCTCACCGCATCACACAGGCTCTCTCCAAGGCGGCCGCGTACAGGCGTCCCACTGTTTCGGGCCCGCCCGCCCACCGCATGGTCCTTCCGTCTCCCTGCCTCACATCTGCCCTCGATAACTCCACCCCGCCCCATCACCGCCACTCCGCCCACCGCCAGGAGCTGCCCCATCAGAGCCCCGCTGATTTGGCCAACCACTTCAGCCCAGACTGATAGTCATGATAATGGCAGACCATGCCCCACAAGCCGCCTCCCACCACCCCTGCCCCCTCACCGCGCCCCCGTCCACCGCCAGCAGCTGCCCCAGGTACTCCACGCCCGGCTCCGCCGCCAGACGCAGGTAGGCCACATCGCCCGTCACCAGCTGGGGCCGGCCCTGCAGGAAGAAAGGGAGGATGGAGCGGACGGCGTCTAGGACATGAGTCAAGGCCCAACGGCAGGCTCCTGTATGGTAGCCGCTAGGCTGAGGCGCGCGGCGTGAGAAAGAGTGGAGGCCCGATAGGATGAGAGGATGGTGCGGACCACGTGAGCATCGAGTGGAGGCCCAACAACATGCAGGCGTAGCCATGCTCCTGCATGGTGTCCTGGAAGCTAGGCACATGCGTTGTGCACGTGCGGGCCCTCTGTCAAGCCCCATCCCAGAGGCACAGCACCCACCCGGCGGCCTCTCCACCACCCGGCCCTCACCTCGAGCAGTCCGGGCACCGTCACCCATGCCGCCAGCAGCGGGCTCGCGTGCCGCAGCCACCGCTCCCGCTCCGCCCGCTCGCCCTGCCGGCTGCTGGTCGTAACCTTGGAGCTGGTGGTGGTGGTCACTTTGAGCATCTTCTTTACCTTCTTGCTCACAGTGTTGCCGTTGCCGCCGCTGCAGCGATCGGAGTCGCCGTCAGAAAGGGCGTCCACCGAGGGGAGCAGGTAGAAGCCCACGCGCTCCCGCCACCAAGTCAGCAGGCGGGGGCCGCGGTACGGGCGTTCTTGGGATGTGGCGGTGGCGGGAACGTCAGCGTCGGCGCTGTCGGCAGCCGCGGCGGGGGCGGAAGTGGAGGCGGGGGTGGAGGAGCCGTCGGCGGGTGATGGGCCGGTCATTGAGGCGGTTGGCGGTTGTTGGTCGGCGGGAGAGACGGGCGGCGGCGGCGGCCAGGACGTCACCCGGTAGTGAGTCATGGCCTCGTTAAAGACCGCCGTACGCACGCGGGCGTTGTACAGCGTGAAGGTCCTGTGGAGAGGCGAAGGAAGTCATGGGATTAAGCCTTGCATCCCACCCTTCTAGGTGAGCCACGACACTCGGCACAGTAGCAGGGCAGTGACTAGCTGCATGTGCGGCAGACACGCACCCACGCACGGGCCCACGCACGCACCCACGCACCTGACGTCACGCTCCATGACCGCCTCCTCCTCCTCCAGCAGCCTGCCGTACCGTACGAGCTCGTCCCGCTGCGCCGCCAGCAACCGCCGCCGCCGCCGCTGCGCCTCCGTCGCCGCCTCCCCGCCGCGACCGCCTGCCGCCGCCGCGGCGGCCGCCAAGTGCCCCAGCAGGGACACGGCCGCATCGTCGGGGGTGGGGGTCGCGTTGGCCATGGACTTTGGCTTCGGGGAGGATGGGTCGCTGACGGCGAGAGCCTGCAGGCGCGGGCAGGGTAGTGCAGCCTTTGATGAATCAAGCAAGGTCTACAGGGCCAGAGGGCCTCCTCGAATGTGACAGAAGACTACCCGAGCAGCGCCGCAGGGCGGACCGCGAGGATCACCCGAACAGCGCAAGGCTCGTTTACGTCCAGCCCTGCCCCAGCACCCCTCGCCATGGCCCAAGCTCAGCAACGCAGCACGGGCTTGGGCCCTGACCTCAATGTCCGGTCCCAGGCCCCCACATCCCACAGCCCACCTTGAGCTGTGTGGCCCAAGCGCTCTGCTCCGCGAGCGCCTGCCCTGAATTCGCCGCCGCCGCGTACGACTGCGCTGGCGCAGACCCCGGGTACCCCTGTCCGGGCATCCCTGCCGGGCCCGGCACGTGCAAGTACCACCCGGCCCCATAGTACGGGCTTCCGGGGTGGTAGTAGACGGTAGGCACCCCGCCGCCGCCGGCCCAGTCGCCGCCAGCGAAGCCCCCGTTGCGGCCGCCGCCGGACGCGTTGCTTCCGTTGCATGCAGAACCCTTATCGCGGTCGCCTCGGTGCCAGGTCACCACGTCGCGTAGGCGCTGCAGCGCCCAGCGGCCCACGCCGCCGCCCCCAGCCCATCGCCACACGCCCGCCGCCGGCCGCGCGTAGGACTGGGCGGCGGCGCCTAGCGCCTCGTCCCCCTCCGCGCCTGAGCCCACGTTTGCTGCTAGCGACGACGAGTCCTGCGCCTGGGGCTGCGAGCTCCTGGCTTTGGGCTTGAGCGAGGTTGAGGTGGCGGTGGCGGTGGAGGAAGAGGCGGGCGCCGGCGCGCTGGCGACGCCACTGGCGATGTTGAACACCGGGAGGGGCACGCAGCCCAGCCTGAGCATGGCGGCAAGAAAGGAACGATGAGAGGTGGGCACCGCCTCCTGAGTGTTAACGACAGCGAGACAGAAGATAGTATGCTGACCTGACCAGCCTCGGCGCGTGTGGGGATGCCGCCAGCCACGCTTCAGGGATACAGCAAAAAGCGAAACATCCACCTGCCCAACTATCGTTCGTCATGAAGACGCCCCCTGTTGAGACCCCTGCTCAACCCAGCACCCACCAGGGGACCTTCGCTCCCGAGGGCGCCCTGGGCGGCTCCGTCAGCTCCGTCAGGGCCAGGGCCAGAGCGCGGAAGGCCAGCGCGGCGGGCGCGGCGGCGGCGCGGGAGGCGGTGAGGGCGGCGGAGGCAGCCTCCAGGGGGAAGAGCGCACCCGCCACGGGGCAGGGCGGCGCGTGCAGCTCGGTGGGCAGGGACGTGAACAGCACCCTGCGTATGGGCGGAAAGGGGCCACGGGTGGGCATGCGCACAGAATCCATTGGAGCATGAGCGGAGCAAGCGGGGGTAGGTGCGCAGTTTGTGCGCAGTCAGGGGAGAGAGGTACAAATTCTACGGGCTGGGCTATGGCCTTCGCACCTGAGGGTTTCCGGGATGAACGGGGTTGCGGTCGCCTTGAGCGCCTTTTGCGTCGCCGCCAGTTGGCTTCGGTCCACCAGTGCCGCACACGCCCTCCGCCCCAGCACCAACAGGTGGGAGGGCCCAGCGGCGGCGCGCGCCGCCGCCGCGGCGGCGGCAGCCATGGCGGCGGCCGCCACCGCCTCCGACCCTGGCGGCGACCCTGCCACCGCCGCCAGCGCGTCAGACGTCGCCGCCGCCGCGGCGGCGGCGGTGGCGGCGATCTGGCCCTGGGCCGGCGGCAGCAGGTCCAGGAGGCGAGGCCCGGCTGCGTCGGCGGCGGCGGTCATGCTGCCGTCACCGGATGTGGGGGCTGCGGCCGCGAGGGCGGCTGCCGCCGCGGCGGCGGCGGCACAGCCCCCGGAGGGAAGCAGGCAGACATTGGGTGGCAGGGCAGCCGCCGTCGAGGACGAGGCAGAGGAGGAAGAGGCCGCCGGCGATGCGGGCACGGGGCTGTCTGTCGCCAGGGTGAAGAGGAGGATGGGTGCGAGGAGGCCCCGGTCCACGTGGGGGGAGATGAAATGGTTCTGTGGGCATGGGAAGAGAGGGGGGCAAGGGAAGGGACCAGGGTCCAGGTGAGAGGGACCACGGACCAGCGGCCAAGGGAAGCACGGTTGAGGCACGGTTGCATTTACGGTGCAGCAAGGAGGTGTTGATAACGTCTGCGTGACAAGCGAGACGGTGCATCACCGACGGGCTGGGGCCGTACCTTGTCAACGTCGAGGATGACGTCAACTCTGTACTGCGACTTGGGCGGCAGCAGTAAGGCAGTCGACGTGGAGGCGGCGGCCGGCGAGCTGCCGTTCACGTGTGTCGCCGGCACTGCCGCCGCCGCCACGGCGGGTCGGCCTGCGCCAACCTTGGCGGCGGCGGCGGCGGCCGCCCGGGCGGCGGCGCGGGCGGCGTTGGCGGCGGCGGCGGCCCGGCGGCGCATAGCCTTGGGCGGGTCCTGACAGACCACCCCTGCCTCGTCTTGGAGCCTGCAAGCCAGAGCGAGCCCAACAAGCAGCTCAGCTGCTGCAGGAGTACAGGCTCCTCACTAACACGGCTAGCTAGCAGGGTGCAGCTTGCAGCTGGAGCCCGCCCCTGACTGCCAGCTGCCCTGATGGAAGCGTCATTGACCCATGGAGCAAGCACACCCCGCACCTGAAGCAGTGCGCGTACGGCGGCAGGGCCCGTACGTTGACGAGCAGCACCGCCTCCTCGCCCTGGTTCTGGATCCAGATCGAGGCCCGGGCCTCCGTGGGCCCGGGGCCCGAAACCACCGCGCCCGCGCCCACAGCCGTGCCGCCACCACCGCTTCCGCCTCCGCTCCCGCCTCCGCTGCCAGCGCTCCCTGCCCCGGGGCCCGCCGCCTCCACGGCAGCGCCCGGCTCCGCGGGTGGTGCAGGGGCGTCCTTGGGAGACACAGCGCCGGCGTCCGCCGCTGCCGACACGAGCGCGGCTCCGACCAACCGCAGCCTGTGTGTGTGGCCAAGGGTGCAGGACACAACTCACCATGCAAGCCTCCGAGCTAGCCAAGAAGCATTGCAGGAAAGCAAGCTCCCGAACTAGCCAAGAGGCAATGCAGGGCTCTGGCTCCGCTGCTGCATTGCTGTGACCGGGGTGCCCCGGGTCGCTCTAGAAGTCTTGGAGCAGCAATGCAGCAGCCAGCAAAGGGTCCGCATCATCCACACGCCTAGAGGCCCTGCCCCGGCTGCTGCATTGCTGCAGCAGACATCCCCCGCTGGGCTAGCCGGGCCCCCAGGTCGCTCACCCGAAGTCGACCTGCTCCGACAGCACCACCCGCAGAGAGGGGCCGCTGGCCAGGCTGCCACGGAGCACCGCGGAGGGGCGCTCCAGAGCCGAGGCCTAAGGTGGCAGGAATGGAAATGCAATGGGGAGAGAGTCAGGGCACCGACGTGGGTTAGGAACCACGCAGAGCCTAGAGCATGGCACCCTGCCGCAAGCCCGCGTCCCTCTGCCCTGAACTTCCTTTACCCTTCCCCACCCTTCCCCACAACTTACAACCCATCACAAGGCCCCCGCCACCCGCGCACCTGCAGCTTGTCCAGCCCTCCCTCCAGCAGCCATGAGGCAACGCAGGGCGGAGCCAGGCAGGCCCGAGGCTCGGGCCGGGGCCCCGGGGGCAGCGGCCACAGGAATCGCAGCTCCTCCTCCGCCCGGGGCTTGGGTGTGGGCTTGGCCGGCGGGCCCGCAGCCCCCGATGCCGCGGACCCAGATCCAGATCCGGGTCCTGGCGCGCCGGGTGGCGCGAAGTAGCTCGCCATGTACGGCTGGTTGAACATGCCCGGGCGGGGGCCCCTGCATGGGCCCAGCATGGGCCCGGGCGGGCCCATGTACAGCATCATGGCGGCCTGGCTGGCGAAGCGCGGATCGAAGCCCGGGTACGGCGTGTACGGCATCCCGGGCCGGGCGTGGACGTACGGGTTGTACGGCAGGCCGTTGGGGCGGGGCATGCTGGGCACCATGGCTTCGATTGGCGGGGGCTGGGGCTGGCCTTTGGCCTCCGGAGGCGGCCTGCCATGGCTGGAGCCGGGCCTACTTCCGTTGCCGGTGCCGTTGCCATTGCCGTTGCCATTGCTGTGCCCGTTACCGTTTGCCGTAGTGCCGGATCCCACAGGGGCTGGGGCTGGATCGGGCTTGGCGGCTGCGGCGCCAGCATCAGCCGGCGAGGCCCCGGCACCCGCAGTAACGCTTGACCAAGACGGCCGGGGCTTGGCGGCCACTCCCGGGGGCCCTAATGAAGCCCCCGCCCCCACGGGCCCGTTCCCTGGTACCAGGACGTATCGAGCTCCCGGCGGCGGCGTAGCATCGGGGCGGGGCGGCAGGCCGGGCCTGTGAGCCCCCGAGGCTGCTAAGACAGGACCGCTTGCCGGCCCTTGTGTGGGCGTAGGCGCAGGTGCGAGTGCGGTTGCGGGCTCCGCAGGCCAGGACCCAAACTGCGGTGGGGCTGCAGGCACGGCCTGATTCTGGCTGCTGAGGCCCTGCGTCGGCGTAGGACCCGGCGCCGAGGCGGCTGGAGGGTGCGGGCCGGGACCCGGTGGAGGCCCTGGGGCCTGCAGCAGCGGCGGCGGTAGGCTGGGCCCGAGTCCAGGTCCCGGCCCGAATCCGGGCCCGAATCCGGGTCCTGGTCCGGGCCCAAATCCGGGTCCTGGTCCTGGTCCGAACCCGGGACCGGCTGCATGAGGCGCGGGCCAGGGGGCGGGACCTTGGCACCAGGGGTGGCCCGGGGCCGGGCCGAAGCTGGGGCTCGGGGGCCGAGCCGGACCCATCTGCCCCTGCCCCGGTCCAGCGCCGGGCCCCGGACCCAGTGGCGGCCACACAGCCATGCCGGGGCCCTGCCATGGACCCTGTCCAGTGGCGGGGCCGGGGCCGGGGCCAGGGCCGGGGCCGGGAGAGAGCCCTTGCTCTTGGAGCAGCCCGTAGCCAGGCCCTGGGCCCGCCGGCACGGGCCCATGGACCCATGGGCCCAAGTTGCCTCCGGGGCCAGGCCCGAACCCAGGGTTGCCGAAGCCGGGGCCAGGGCCGGGGCCAAAAGCGTACGCGGGCACCGGCCCGGGCCCTGGCCCGGGCCCAAAAGCTTGCCCCTGCGGCCCTGGTGGGGGTCCCGGCGGTGGCCACATGGCGCCAGGCGGGAACGGCATCGGCGCCGGCGGCATGCCGTACGGCAGATCTGGTTGGCCGTACGACTGGTACGGCATTGGCGGCATCATCTGCCCGCCACCGGGGCCCCAGCCGAGGGGTCTCGGAGCCATGTGGGTTGGGCCCAGACCAACCACGAGGGCTGGCTCGGGGAACGGGCCATGAGGACCGGGCAAGCCGCCTGCTGCTCCTGGTGGGAAGGCTTGAGGAAGCCCTTGGCAGAGCATTTGCTGTGGCTGCATCGCCCCCTGGGTCATCGGGCCTGGGAAGGGCCCAAGCTGCAGTAGAGCCTGCTGAGGGAGCGGCGGCCCCGGCAGACCTGCTGCCGCCAGCTGCTGTTGAGCTTGGAAGTCCAGCTGCAGGATCCCGGCTTGGACCTGGTGCCTGCCTGCTGCTACCGCTGCATAGGAGAAGCCGGTAGGGGCCAGTCCCTGAACCTGCCGCTGCGGCGGTGGGATGCTTGCCCCCGTGGGCAACCCCCCGCTGGGATGGCCCGAACCCGACATGACCCGGCCAGCCGCGCTTGGCCTCGACGCGCTTCTCTACCAGCAGGTATCTGCCTGAGAGGTGCTTGTGGCCATCGTGCGTGCGGTGACTACTCCAGCCCCGTTAAAGAGCCCCAACTGAGGATCATTTCTAGGGATTGCTTGGCAAGCCGCCGCGAAGGCCTGGGCTTGGCCAAAGCAACGGTGCTTGTATGATGTCAGTTGTGTCTTCCGGGAGTCAAGGCAGCTGTAGGGCTCGCGCTAGCGCTTTGGCTCGGTCAAGACAGCTTTGCGGTGCCTAAACCATGTCAACAGGTAGCCATACAGGCCTAGATATGACTGTGAAGCAACAAGCGGATCGGAGTGGGGCATCGGGGGGCTGTAGGCGCTGCAAAGGGCCGTCGTTGGTTCGTCCCATCTTGCGAGCCCGCAGCCATACAGACCAGGGCCAGTGACGGCGAGAGTCATAGCCGAGCCTCAAACATAGAGCACTCTCACTGCACCTGCGGCACACCCTGCGCCTGCTGAATGGCGCTGCGGCGGGTCACGCACGCCACTGTCTCCAGGTACTTCTTCCCCAGCGATCACTACGCACGCAGCGGGTGCTCACAGGCCACTTGCAATCGGCAGTCGGCTGGCCTGCTCGCGGACGCCACGGAGGGCTTTCCCCGGCCATCGAACCATGCTCCCCACCCACCAACGCAGGTCCGTCGCCCGTGCGCCCCGTCGCGCCCTAGTCGTCACCATGTCCCAAGCAGGCGCCGGGGGGACGCCGGTAAGGCCAGGGGCTGGGAGAGCAGGCAGTCCCCGAGGCAGCGGGCGTCACGACACGGCGTCTCGACGTGCCCGCTCCCCGCCCACCAGTACCCATCGGGGCACCTGCCGGAACGTATCCAGCCTCCAACGGGCCTCTCGTTCAACTCGTTGAGATCCTGGCCTCGCCCTATTATCTGCATGCGCTGCAGGTGTCCCTGCGCGAGGGGCCCCGCAACGTGCTGGGCGGCATCCTGCACTGCTGCTGCACCAGCCCGCGGACCGGGTACTTCCGGGACGGCTTCTGCCGTACAGGTGCGTGCGTGTACGGGTGCCGTACATATAGGCACTGCATGCCGTGCCGTGAGTTCTCAACCTGTGCGAGGTTGGGCCACGCAGGCGGCACCCTTCAACCCGCTCCTCCCCGAACCCCCAGATGAGACGGACATGGGGCGGCACGTGGTCTGCGCGCAGGTGAGGCAGCGAGGCAAGCTTTACGGTATAGAAGCTAAAGGAGGTCTATCGCGTGAGAACGCTGAGTACGGGCCTGCACCTGGGTTTCTAACAGTTCTGTACGGCACCGCGGGCCGGCCGTGTGGGGCCGTGGGCGGTGCCTTCCCCGCCTCTACCCGTCCCACCTCAGACTCACCTGCTTGCCTCACGCCCATTCCGCCTCCTTGTCTCACTCCCCTGGGCCTACCCCGACCCAGATGACGATTGAGTTCCTGGAGTACACTCGCTCCATGGGCAACGACCTGTCCACGCCCGCGCCCTGGTGCGAGGCAGGGGGGCGGCGGGGAAGGGGCCCTGCAGGGCACACTGTTCTAGTGGAAGCTTTGGGGATCGGGAGGGCGGGACTGCGGTGACTCCCTGTGTCAACCCTGGCACCCCGCCCCCTCTGCCCCGCCCAGGTTCAACTTTCCCGGCCTTAAGCCGGGGGACAAGTGGTGCCTGTGCGCACTCAGGTGCGGACCGGGGCTACCACCGCCTGCGCAGGACACGGAGCTGGCGAACCAAAGCGCTCATCAGCGGGCACAGCGGGGCGATATGCGGTTCTTGGCTGGCTGGGATACCGGCGTGCATGACCACCACTCCCGCCCCCACTTCCTCAGGTGGAAGGAGGCGCTCCAGGCCGGGAAGGCGCCCCCCGTGTTCCTTCGCTGCACGCACCAAAAGGTGCGCTGCGGGGTCCGGCATGCTGAGGTTCGGCATGCTACCGGTAGCTGAGCCGTCCACTGGGCTTGAGCGCTCCGTTTGCGTTGCCTGAGCCGTTACGTGCTTGTACGTGCTTTTGACAGCAAGCTTCCACCCGACATTCCGCCTCTGCCCCTACCCCTGCCCATCCGCACTCCGCAGGCGCTCGAGTACGTGCGGCTGGAGGACCTGCAGCGCCACGCGGCGGACCTGGCCGAGGTTAACGCGGAGAACAACTGAGCGAGGGTGCAGTCGCTGGCGTTCGGTGCATTACTGCATGCGCGTTGGAAACACTGGGCTGGATGGAGTGGCTTTAGGGTGGACATCTCAGCAAGAAGCAAGGAGCTAGCTAGCTAGCTAGCTAGAAGGCGCTCGAGGTTGGAAAAATTATTGCTGATGCTGCGGCTGTTGCATGCAGCTCATGTGGGGCAAGGTAGTTGCATGAGGAAGTGTGCATGTTGACATGGCGAGGACCACAGGTATGTAAGCGGTGGCATGCCTACGGTATGGCTGGCCGATGCGCTGGATTTGAGGACCACAATGGGCATTATGCAAAGCATGCATGTCGGGCTTCCTTCCATGCATCCGGGGACGGAGCAAGAGGATCTCGACACCCAGATGTCCCCCTGCCTAGGAGGGCGCGATGGCCCCCCTTCGTCTGCCCCCCACGCCCTACGCCACAACCAAGCGCTTCGCTTCGTTGATATCTTCTAACCCCTTGCCAAGGGTGTCGGTTTATATGGAACAACTATTCCTCGGCCGAAGACGCAAGAGTAAAGTTGGCAAAACCGTCGTCAGAAATGTTGGTCGATTCCAGCCGACTCCGAAACGACTAATCGACGATAGATAAGATAGCAACAAGTGCTGTAAGCTGCAAGATGGACAGTGGACGATAACCACCTCTCGTGTTACACCGGCCTCCGGACACATGTGCTGCCCCAGTACCGCAGCACGTGCTTAGTGGTACGGTATCCGAGGATGGAGCTTTACTGACCGGGCCCCTTCTGCCGAAGCCGTGAGAGCTCGGCTTCAATCCGTGCATGAATGACTTCGTCCCAGCTCTCATCGGGCAGCTCCTCTCCGCCGTGGGCCTCCTTGTACCTCATCCTCTCATACGCTTTCAAGCGAATCACTGTGTTGCGAAGAGCGCCCTGCAGATAGCTGTCCTCCAACACGTCCTTCAGTGAGCCTCCGCCCAACACAAGGTCCCTCGTGCGCCTGGCAAACTCCACCAAAGCATACCAAATCGGAGGGGGCTTGCCCTTGCGAGTCTGTGGGGGCATGCACGTGGAAGGGCAGCTTCCCTCAGACCAGGGTTGCAAGGGGCTCTTCCTGCCTCCCCTGCAAAGCCCTTCGAGCCCTACCTCCCCACTTCTTCATCACAAACCCACAACACGCACCGCGGCAAGGTTGTAGGTGGGGTCAATGGGGTGGATGATCTTCACCTGGTGCTCGCAGTAGACTGCTTCCATGTTCCCATCCTTACCCTCCTTCAACCACGTCCGCGTGGCCCCAACAGACAGCCACTCAAGAAATTCGGCCTCTGTGGGATTAGGACCCAAGTCAGGGCGTTTAGGCTCCCAGCAGTGTTTATAGTCGAGGGGGTGGCGGAGGGCCCCACTCCCCGGCGTCCACCGTCACCACCTCGCCCTCCCCTGGCGCGGCAATCAGCAGCCGCAGGGCCTCCGCAAAGAGCTGCACCGTGTAGATGTTTTGGCTGTCCATGTCGCGCAGGTCCTCTGCCCTGCATGCATGACGGCAAGAAGGGGCGTCGGAAATGCACAGTCTGGCCGTGAGGCGCGCAGGTGCGCAGGTGCCCCAACGTGCCGTACGTTCCCCAACTCAAGCAAGAGCACACCTGGGCCTGAGCTTGGAGTGAGCTGCCAGCACCACCACCTCAAGCATCACACTCGTGATGCCGGTTCCCCCTATGACTCCTCCCAACTTGGCAGCTTCATCGGTTATGTCTCGCCAGGCCTGTGGGTGTGTGGCGACGTGGGACGCGACCAGCAGTTCTACCTCACCATGAGCACTTGCGTTCATGCGATGCTCACGTAGAGCGCACGTCCCGTGACTCATTACCTTCAAGAGCTGTGTGACCAGCTTGACTTGATACGGCTGTGCCCTCATGAGCAGAAGGAACGCCACAGAGGTGGCCTTCTCTCGCCAGGGGCAGTACACAGACGTACTGGGGTTGTCGTACACAGGCCGCATGACAGCTTTAAGCTGAGCGCGCGCCCAGGCCACCACGCTTGGAGAGCACCCAGGCACTGTGCAAGCGGAATAGGGTAACCAACAGAGTACGGGGTTTGTACGGCCAAGCTCAGCATCAGTTGCAAGCTCACTCCCACTGGCGTAAAGTGCGCATGAATGCATGCCTTACACGGAGGACACTGAGGGGCCAGGTCGGGCAGGAGGAGCAGGTCAACATCCCTGCCATCGACCTTCATCTGCATGCATGGGACGAAGCATGACTCAGCCGAGCCCATTCAGAGGTCGGCGTAACGCTCAGCATGGTGACAATGCCACGCACCTGGATGGCATGGCGGCCCTCCTCCCTGGCCCCCAGCTGGATGGCCCCCTCCCCCTGCTTGCTCTGCAGCGCGCGGTAGACCTGCGCCAGGGGCAAGCGGATATCCTTCATGGTCGGTAAGAGGTTTCTACTCAGTCCAGTCAGGTCCTTCTCTCGCGCTCGCCAACCTCCCCTTCCGCATCAATGCACCTGGTTTCTCGTCTCTGTCCTCACGCCCCCCCGGTCGTCCCTCCAGTCCTCGAGGGTCAGCTGCTGCCGTCTGTCCTGGACGAAGGCATGGAGGTCTGTGGGCGGAGGCCACACAGGGCAGGGGCGCATGGATGGGGTGGTCATTAGCCGGCAGAAACATGGTGAATACGCATGTGACCAACCGTCCGGCGCGGGCTCGTCTCACCAATGTCGAAGTTGCCTGATACGGAGGTGTCCCGCCCATAGCTCCCCACAATGACCATGTGGGACACCTGCGTGGGGCGGGGGCGCAGCAGGTAGGCGGCCTGGGCTGTCCCTACAAACCCCAGCCCGCCGCACCATAAGGTGGCTCGACAGCGTCTCCAGGACACTGACAATCTTCTGTGCGACGGCAGCTGTGTGCTCCTCTTCCGTATGTGATAAAAGGACAGCAGCAGCAGCAGCGTTCACGAAACGTTCCGCAAACAAGGCCTTTTCGCCTTTCCTGGTCGAGGTGAATCTAGCCTGCGCGGATGGGGGCGGGGGCTGGGACCAGCGTTAGACACGAGAAGACCGGGTAGACCGGGGGGAGACATGAGAGGCCATTTCTACACCCACATTGCGTGATGGTTTGTCTCCAAAGATGGCGTACAGTTCCATAGCTCGTGCCGCCGAGTCGGGAACGTCAACGGAAATGGGCTCCACCGCTGCCTGGCCTCCCTGACCTGGACGTTCAACGGACACCGTGGGTTTCCTGGCCTTCAGCCTCCCGCCTCCCGACTCCATTTCGGGTTGTGCCAGCGGCTGCTGGGCAGACGTTCCGCCCTTGGCTGCACCCTTTCGCCTCTGCACGTGGCCAAAGCCACGCTGTTTAAACGAAGAGCTTGGTGGGCTAACAGGGGTTGCGGCGCCTGAGGCATAGGGCGATCCCGCTGGGTTCTTGGGTTCCGCTTGTGCGTCAACCATGGCACCAGCCTCCGCCCCTGCCCCCTCCATCTCTACGTCTGAGCGCCGGCGCCGTGCGCGGGGCGTGAGCTCAGCGGCCGCCTTGCCGCCGGCCTCCTCTGCGGCGCCCTCCGGCCCCGCGGCTGAATGATTGCGCTCCGAGGCTTTCCGACCTCGCCCACCCGCGCTTCTGGGCTGTGTGGCTGCCAGTGCCTGCAGCAGCACCGCGGCCCGCTGCAGGGAGGCGCGCCGCTGGGGGCTGGCGGGGGCCAGCCGCGGCCGCAGCAGGGGCTGCGGGGGCCGCGGCAGAAGGCCGGAGCGGGAGCTGAGGAGCATGACGGCTGCGGGGCAGGGGCCAGACAAGGCGCTTTAATCACAGCCTCGTGCTCGTGGGTTGTCTGTCACATGCCGCTGTCTTGGCCCCTCCGCCCCGGCTACCCGGACTTGCCTGTGACCGCTCACGTCCAGCTCGCCGTCACGTCGGAACTCAAGCACACATGACGCTGCGGCGAGGTGAGCCTAATAGTACGCCTCACAGCTGAGGGGTCGGGCACCTGGGGTTGACGGGGCACGAGAGGAGGTCCTGAGCTAAGGGGCCCAACGCCCACGACCACTCACTCCTCCGCCCAAGCAGCACTTCTCTATCAGTTCACGGCCTTGTTCCAGTCCAGCACAGCTGATCACGGGCTGGCCAGGGCCGCGCGCAAGAATGGTCGAGACGAACCAGCTTTGCACCAAAGTTCAACCTCTCCTACTTTTGAAAACTTAAGCTGAAACAGGCCAAGTTGCTGGTAGAAGGACAGGCTGTGTCGCAGAGCTACCGATTATGTCGAGGATGCTTGCTTGCTGCTTGCCAAGACGCCGTGATGCAAGTGCGTATGCTGGAGCCGCTACCTACAGCTCATGTGTGCATTGGCCTGGAGTTTCTAAAGGTACGCATTGCACGACGCGGCACGACATGCCAGCTTGGGCCCTTTACCCCCTTGACCGGCGGCCGCGGTAAGTACTTATTTAAGTACACCTGCAGCTATACTGTAACTTATGTTTGCCGGCCCCACAGCACCACACACCATGCCCCTACCCCCTAGCTATGCCGTACTGTCGTACCGTCGTACTGCCGCCAGTGCGGTGTGTTGCCGTGTCCTTATAGTACTCGCTTTCTTGGGTAAGCTTGGACCGCATTCGCCTAGATTTGAACCTGCACAGACCCCGGCTGCACCCGCTGGCCTTCAGTCGCCTCAAAATCGCAGATCAAATCCAGGCGATGTCATAGTAGGGGTTCTGTAGGCCCACACCACTCGCTAGGTCCCGCCCCACCCTACCCGCAAGCCTCCTTGCCGAGAGTGACACGTTTCAAGCATCCACGCCTTACAAGAAGTCTGCTGGGCAGGGCCTGCAAACTTGTGGGCGGTTGCACTCGGGGTCTTACAACTGTCCTTATACCACCCCAGCTTGGGCCCTTTACCCTTTACCTTTACCCCTTTACCACGAACCCCGCCCAGCCAACCCGCCCTCGTGTGCTGCGCCACCAGGCAGATGCGGTGGGCTAGTGCCGACTACGACGACCGCTTATGCGAAACGACGTGACGTGACACGAACCCCGCGCAACTTCCCGCCAACCTACGCACCTACAGAAAGGCCCTCACTAGCGGCGGGTCAACACCGAAGGCACGCCAGACTAGAGCGCTTTCTGCCCTCTGTACCTACGCACCCATCTCTACTCTATAACTGCCGCCTGCGCCTTCACCCCCCCTCCCGCCGTCCGCCGTCTCCCGCCTCGCCCCGCTCGCTCTTACTCCTGCTCCCGCGAGGTCCAAGCAACACGGGGTATGCAGATGCACCACTAATGAAGCGCAGACAAATAAACAGCAGTGCTTTCTTCCCCTCATGCCTTCATGCCTCATGACCTGGACAGCCCACGCCCTATCTACTGGCTCGGCCCCCCCTGCTGCTGTAGCCGAGAGAGCTCGGCCTCTACTTGTGCCAATACCATCTCAGCCAAGCGCTCCAGTGTAAGCTCTTCCCCGTGGGTTGCCTTGTACCTCTCCTGTTCAAAATGCTGCAAGCGCCCCACAGCGCGTGCCAGAGCATACTGTAGGTAGCTGTCCTGGAAGACGTCCTTGAGTGAGCCGCTGCCCAACACGAGCCCCTTCGTGTGCCTGGCCAGCTCCGCCACTGCTGCCCATTGCGGACGCGGCTTGCCCTTGCGAGGCTGTGGGGGCATGCCCATGGTAGGGCCAGGAAGAGGGCAGGCAAGGCATAAGTGAGGTTGACCAAACGAAGCTCCATGCACCACTCCCCGCCCGCCAAGTGCAGCACCCCGTGTCCTTGCGTTCAAGCCAGCTTACTCACCTCCGCCAGGTTGTAGGTGGGGTCGATGGGATGAATGATTCGAACCTCATGCTCCATTAAAACTTGCCAGTCGCGGTGCTCTAGGTGCTCTAGGTGCCCCTTCAGCGCTTGCAGCAGACTGGTGTCGACAGTTATGTTGGGCATAAGTTCTGTCCAGCAGTGGCGGTAGTTGAGAGGGCTGAGGGGCGGTGGGGGGCCCCACTCCCCCGCGTCCACCGTGATCACCTCGCCCTCCTCCACCGCGGCATCAAGGAGCCGCAGGGCCTCGGCAAAGAGCTGCACCGTGTAGATGCTCTGGCTGTCCACGTCGTGCAGGTCGGCCGCCGCTCTGCATACATGGTGCGGATCAGGATCGTGCATGCATGGTAGGTTGCGATTTCGTTGCACATGCTTCCTCGGGAGCTTAGCTTGTGCTCCGTCGCACCTGGGCCTCAGCTTCTGGTGGGCCGCCAGCACCACCACCTCAAGCACCACACTCGTGATGCCAGTTTCCCCAATTCGACCCTCAGACATAATCCTGCAGCACTCATCAAGAATGTCTCGCCACGCCTGTGGGTGTGCGTGAGACAGCGTGGACGGGGGCTGCTACAGAAAACTGGTATCCGCGGATGACGGCGGGCCAGTGCTCGTGCGGGCGGCATCTATCAAGCCACCGTGACAAGTACGCGCCAATGTCATGTAACAGACTGCAAGTTGCGCACCTTGAGGAGCTGTGTGACCAGCTTGACCTGGAAGGGCTGGGCCGCCACGAGCGCAAGGAACGCCACAGAGGTGGCCTTCTCCCGCCAGGTGCAGTACACAGCCGCACTGGGGTTGTTAGGGTTGTCGTACACCGGCTGCATGACGGCCCTAAGCTGAGCGTGCGCCCAAGCCTTCTCGCTGGGGTACCCGTCAGGCACTGTCGGGAGGGAGAAGCAAGAGAGTCCATCACAGGCACGGGCAAGCGCTCATGAGCAGGCTGGTGTCAAACGCATGCCTCACAGTGAGGGGCCAGGTCAGGCAGGAGGAGCAGGTCCACGTCCCTGCCATCGACCTTCATCTGCAAGCATGGGACGAAGCATGACTCAGCCGAGCCCATTCAGAGGTCGGCGTAACGCTCAGCATGGTGACAATGCCACGCACCTGGATGGCATGGCGGCCCTCCTCCCTGGCCCCCAGCTGGATGGCCCCCTCCCCCTGCTTGCTCTGCAGCGCGCGGTAGACCTGCACCGGGGCCAGAGGGCATCTTGCTTGGCTGGGGGTCCCTGGCAAGGTGATAGCCTCTGATCACGGCATGCGCACCTGGATCGTGATCTCTGTCCTGACGCCCCCCCTGTCGTCCCTCCAGTCCTCGAGGGTCAGCTGCCGCCGCTGGTCCCGGACAAAGACATGGACGTCTGCGGGTGCGTGGGGGCCACACAGGGCAGGGGCGCATAACGCACGGTGGCATGCGGTTCATAGCTTCCAGTGTGAGGTGTGAAGCTACGGCCAACGCAAAGGATCTCACGGCCTCACCGATATCAAAGGTCCCAGATACGGGGGTGTCCCGCCCATAGCTTCCCGCAATGACCACGTGGGACACCTGCAGTCGGGAGTCAGCACACAAGTAGTCAAGTGGCTGGGCTGCTGCAAAGTTGCTCTTACCCCGAGAGGGCCAAGTAAGGGCTTGGTACGCACTGGCAATCACACGCACCCTGCTGCCCCCTCACTACCCTCACCACCAGGTGGCTGGAGAGCGTCTGCTCGAAGACACCGACGAGCTGTAGTGCTACGCCTGCTGTGTGCTCATCCTCCTTATGCGATAGAAGGACAGCAGTCCCAGCGGCATGCAGAAAGCTCTTTGCAAATGTGGCCCTTTCAGTCTTCTTGGCCGCACCAAATCTTGCCTGCGTGCACGGACAGGCGGGGATATGTGAAGCAAGGCTCGCTCAGGAGGCGACCCCAGTCTCATTTTGCTCACCTTGAGAGACCTTTTGTCCCTAAACAATGTGGCGGACAGTGCCATCCCTCTTTGGATTGACTCTGGTATGTCCACGGGTATGGTCCTCTCTGTTGGCGGACCTCCACTGCGTGCCTTCTTCAGCACCAAGCTGAAAGATGACCTGTGCTTTAGCACGGAACCAGCAGTCTCCTCGCTGCTGCCTTGCGCAGACTGGGCGGAGGATTTGGCCTTGGCGACACCCTTCTGCCTCTGCACATTCCCAAAGCCCTTGAAGCCCACGGTTTGTGAGGCTTTCCCTGAATCTCTGCGAGGGTCAGACCCGACCCGGCTGCGGCCCTGCTGCTTTGCCGACGGCTTTGGGGCGCTGGTAAGACTCGAGGCACCCTGAGGCTCCTCCACAGCCTTGGCGTGGATCGATTTCGGCTTCCTGGGTTCTGAGCTCGCCTCCATGTCAACCGCTGGCTGGACCTCTTCCGTTACGGCGGGTGGTTGTGCCCCAGGCTGTGCGGGTCCGTCATGAAGCGCCCTGCTGGCATCTGTCACTTCGGCCGCCGCCCCTTGCTGTGAAGGCCGTGAGGTTGCCTTGACTGCAACCTCCAATGCCATGCCTGTTTTGCGAGGCGGGCCGGCATCAGCCTGAGGCTCGGAAGCGGGGGCAGGGGCGCCCGCCGCTGGGGCCGTCAAAGCCGTACCGGACCCGGTGCTGCGGCCAGCGGCTTTGGGCTCGGCAGCGGAGGCAGGGGCGCCCGCCGCTGGGGCCGTCAAAGCCGCTCCAGAACCGCTGGGGCGGCCGGCGGCTTTGGGCTCGGCAGCGGAGGCAGGGGCGCCCGCCGCTGGGGCCGTCAAAGCCGCACCGGACCCGGTGCTGCGGCCAGCGGCTTTGGGCTCGGCAGCGGAGGCAGGGGCGCCCGCCGCTGGGGCCGTCAAAGCCGCTCCAGAACCGCTGCGGCGGCCAGCGGCTTTGGGCTCGGCAGCGGGAGCAGGGGCGCCCGCCGCTGGGGCCGTCAAAGCCGCTCCAGACCCGCTGCAGCGGCCAGCGGCTTTGGGCTCGGCAGCGGAGGCAGGGGCGCCCGCCGCTGGGGCCGTCAAAGCCGCTCCAGACCCGGTGCTGCGGCCAGCGGCTTTGGGCTCGGCAGCGGGAGCAGGGGCGCCCGCCGCTGGGGCCGTCAAAGCCGCTCCGGACCCGGTGCTGCGGCCAGCGGCTTTGAACTCGGCAGCGGAGGCAGGGGCGCCCGCCGCTGGGGCCGTCAAAGCCGCTCCGGACCCGTTGCGGCGGCCAGCGGCTTTGGGCTCGGCAGCGGAGGCAGGGGCGCCCGCCGCTGGGGCCGTCAAAGCCGCACCGGACCCGGTGCTGCGGCCAGCGGCTTTGGGCTCGGCAGCGGAGGCAGGGGCGCCCGCCGCTGGGGCCGTCAAAGCCGCTCCGGACCCGGTGCTGCGGCCAGCGGCTTTGGGCTCGGCAGCGGAGGCAGGGGCGCCCGCCGCTGGGGCCGTCAAAGCCGCTCCAAACCCGTTGCGGCGGCCAGCGGCTTTGGGCTCGGCAGCGGAGGCAGGGGCGCCCGCCGCTGGGGCCATCGAAGCCGCGCCGGACCCGGTGCTGCGGCCAGCGGCTTTGGGCTCGGCAGCGGAGGCAGGGGCGCCCGCCGCTGGGCCCGTCAAAGCCGCACCGGGCCCCCGGCGGCGGCCGGCGGATTTGGGGTCCCTTGCAGGGGTAGGGACGCCCGCCGCTGTGGCTGTCGAAGCCGCAACGGACCTGCTGTGACGGCCGGCGGCCTCGGGGTCCTTAGCAGGGGCAGCGGCGCCGGCCGCTTGGGCCGTGGAAGCCGCAACGGACCCGCTGTGAAGGCCGGCGGCTTTCGGCTCCGTAGCAGCGGTAGGGGCGACCGCCGCTGGGCGCGTTAAAGCCGCACCGGAACCCCGGCGGCGGCCGGCGGCTTTGGGGTCCTTCGCAGGGGTAGCGGCGCCCGCCGCTGGGGCCTTTGTCGCCGTGCCTGTTGTGCCCCGGCGGTGGCCGGCGGCTTTGGGCTCAGCTGCAGGGGCGGCTTTGGTCTCGGCAGCAGAGGCGCCGGCGTGCACAACCGCGCCCTCCAGCCCTGCTAGCTTGTAGTTTCGCGCCTGGATAGGGCTGGTCGGCCCTGACAACGTGAACGAAGCAGTCGATAAGCCCGGCTGGTTTGGCTCAAGGAGATTGAAGGAAGGGTCGCGGGGCTGGCCGGTGGTTCCGGATGAGATGCCGCTCGCTGCACCCTCCGGTGCCACAGCTGACAGCCGTGCGGGGTGCTGAGGATGAGCAGGGGCCCGAAGGCCCTCCGGCGCCGCACCCTCCGGCCCGGCGGTGGCCGACCGACCGCGCCGTACGGCGGCGGGGCGCTTGGACTGAGCGGCAGCCTCAGCGGCGTCCGGCACTGCGGCGGCTGACCGTCCTCGCCGTGCGGGGCACTTGGGCTCAGCAGGAGCCTCAACACCCTCCGGCGCTGCGCCCTCTGGCCCGGCGGTGGGTGACCGACCGCACCGTTCGGGGTGCTTGGGCTTAGCAGCAGCCGCCACGCTGGCTTGGCCCGCAATGGATGGAGGGTCACTGTTGATGGCCTCCGCCCCCTTTGCTTTCCGAGTTCGCTTGCCAGTAGTGGTGCTGGGCTGTGTGGCTGCCAGTGCCTGCAGCAGTACCGCGGCCCGCTGCAGGGAGGCGCGCCGCTGGGGGGTGGCGGGGGCCAGCCGCGGCCGCAGCAGGGGCTGCGGGGGCCGCGGCAGAAGGCCGGAGAGGGAGCTGAGGAGCATGGCGCCTGCGGGGCAGGGCCAGGGGGCACCCGGCGTCCTCGATGCCTTCATCAGCGTCGCGCATGCCTCTGGTTGCACGTGCAGAGCGAGTTCATGCCCGTGCATAACCCCTCCCGGCTACCCATACTTGCCTGATCTACCCAAACTGTGACCGCTGACGCCCGGCGGGCGGATCGTCACGTCAACACCCAAGCGCTACCCGGACTTGCCTGTGACCCCTCACGTCCAGCACGCCGTCACGTTGGAGCCCGAGCACACATCCCGACGCTGAGGCGAGGTGAGCCTATCAATACGCCGCCCCACAGCTGAAGGGTTGGGCGCCTGAGGGTGATGGGGGCACGGGAGGAGGTGCTCAACCAAGGGCCCAACGCCTAGGCGCAGACGGGGCTGGGAGGGCCGAGCGAGGGGGTCGGGCACGAGGACCACTCACTAGGGTTCACCACCTCGCGCCCAAGCAGAACTTCTCTATCAGTTGTACACTGCCTTGCTCCAGTCTAGCACAGCTGATCACAGGCTGGCCAGGGCCGCGCGCAAGAATGGTCGAGACGAACCAGCTTTGCACCAAAGTTCAACCTCTCCTACTTTTGAAACCTTATTCTGATACCGACTAAGTTGCTGATAGAAGGACAGGCTGTGTCGCAGAGCTACCGATTATGTCGAGGATGCTTGCTGCTTGCCACGGTATGGCTGTGAGAGCGCATGCGGAAGCAGCTAGATAGAACAGCTCAGTGTCATCTGGAGTTTGTGAGGGTACGCATTGCACGACGCGGCACGACATGCCACTCACCCGCCCCTACCCGCCCAACTCCCCGCCAGCCCGCGCTCGCGAGCTGGACCATCAAAGGCACAGCCAGACTACAGCGCTTTCTGCCCCCAACCTACCCATCTCTACTCTGTAACTGCCGCCTGCGCTCCCTCCGCCTGCGCCGCCCTCGCCTCTCCCCAAGCCTCCCCTCCTTCACACACACCCCGCCGTCAGTGTTGCTATCTTAGTGCGGAAGTACGGGGGAGTGAGGCCATCCCGCACTTTTGGTGACGGAAAGAGCCTCAAGTGCGGAAGCTCCCGCAATTTTGAAGCAAAGTTTGGTTGCGAGTGCGGCCCGCGGTGGGGGAGGTAGGCCGCTACCGTGCTACGTGTGCCGGAGGAGTGAAGCGCAACGAACATTCTGGTCTGCAGGACAGCCCTTTTCCCTGTCTTGAGGACAGACACCCTTGTTGAGCCTTCTGGCCCCTTCACCCCTGGGGGGCCACCGAACGGGCGCGGCCAGCGCGGGGAGGCAGTCCCCTTCCCACCCCCACCGTCCAGCCCGCATCACATGCACTTGCAGCATGCACGACGGGGTTGCTGCTGGAATTCATTACCCCCAGTTTCCCGCCTACATCAGCTCATGCGCTAGGGCGAGAGCCAGGCAGACTCATCCGCTTGAAACAGGCCTCCAGAACGCCGCGCCCTCCGCTACACTCCACCGCACTCTCCCCCACTTCTGGGCGGCAAGCGCTTGCCAAGTGCGGCCGCACGTTTTGGGCCGCCAAGGGCCACGAAGTGCGGCCCGCTTTCGCACTTTTGGGCTTGGACCCGAGGTCCGGGTGCGGGACCTCCAGCACTTTGGCCCAGGGAAAATAGCAACACTGCCCGCCGTCCGCCCTCTCCCGCCTTATACCCCTCGCCCGAACCCCTGCTCCAAGATCAAATATCTACAGAGCCCACAGGTCCACATCCACCCAGCCAAGAGAACTAATCAAGCAACTTCGCATCCTATGCACTTCAAGGGGTACGCACTGCACGACGCCCGATGACACGTCAAACTCCCCGGCCCCCGCGCCAAACCAGCCCAGCCGCGTCGTGTGCCCAGTTCCAGCTCGCGCGAAGCATTGGGCGAGGGTCAATCCTTGCTTGCCACCAAGGCAACTCAAACCAACCGAATCGAACCAACCCCCACCTCCCGCCAACCCAAGCTAAATCCCCGCCAACCCCCAGCTCCCGCCAACGAACGCATATACATCAGCCTCTGCAGGCTGTGTGCATGTCACACCAGCTTGTGTAAAACACCACCAACATGATTTAGCCTTTCACGCCTAGCAAGGGCCCGCCTCGGCAAGGGAACCAGGCGAATCATAAAGTGACAAGCGCAAACGGAGAGCGACGGGGGCGTGCTTCCTCCGCACTCCGAACTTGCGGACGGGCGTACCGGTACCGTACAAATCGTGAGAACCGCACGTCGGACACCTGGTGCCCGCGGTGCGCCCGCCCGCGGTGCACCTGCCCGTTCCTTCGCCGCCAGGCCATCTTGGCCTCCCGCACTTGTGCAGCAAGGAAACCCTTGAATAGCGAAGGCGAGAATGCCCGCCATGCAATCTCGTGGAATCGTGTGAGACATGGGAAAGCGGAGGGCGGCCACCGTGATGCGCTCTTGTGCCCAGCACCGAGGCGCTCGAGCAACGCCAGCTCTTCGCCGTCGTCTGTCGCGCGTGTATTCTTGGCGAAGCTGTAGTAGCGAGCTGCCGCAGTGAGCAGAGCGAGCTCCAGAAAGCTGTCTACCAACACGTCCTTCAGGGATCCACCTCCAAGAAAGAGCGCCCGCACGTGCCTCGCTAGCTTCGCCGCTGCTGCCCACTTGGGACGGCGCTTCCCCTTGCGCGGCTGAGGGGGTCGGGACATGGGCGGACGTGTAAAGAGCGCTCAGCAGCGAGGGGCCACGCAAACCCAGTCATCACATGCCCCAGGGTGTCCCGGCTCACCCGCGCGAGGTTGTAGGTGGGGTCGATGGGGTGAATGATCTTGACGGGATCAGCCTCCCAGCAGTGGCGGTAGTCGAGGGGGCTGAGGGGCGGCGGAGGGCCCCACTCCCCCGCGTCCACCGTGATCACCTCGCCCTCCTCCACCGCGGCATCAAGGAGCCGCAGGGCCTCGGCAAAGAGCTGCACCGTGCAGACGTCGTAGCGCTCGTAGCGCCGTCGTAGTGCCATTCTAAGCAGAGCAAAGGGGGCAGAACATGTGAGATGGGGCTTGGCTGCTCAATCAAGCTGACACGCTACCGGTACCCAACCAAAAAGCTGTACGGCGAAGGTCGACCCACCTCAGCTTCTGGTGGGCCGCCAGCACCACCACCTCAAGCACGACACTCGTGACGCCTGTCTTCCCTCCCAGCACTCGTCCCGCATCGAGGTCGTCTCGCCAGGCCTGCGGGCGATAGCGGGAAGAGCACGTCACAAACCGTCGGATGAGAGAGAGAGGGGCCGGGGTCATAGGCTCGGTAGGATCTTAGACCCAACTACCTTGAGGAGCTGAGTGACCAGCGTAACCTCGGATGGCTGTGCCCTCATGAGCTCCTTGAACGCCCCTGAGGCGGCCTTTTCCCGCCAATGGCAGAACACCGCTGCACTGGGGTTGTCGTACACGGGCTGCATGGTGGCCTTGAGCTGGGCACGCGCCCAGGCCTCAGGGGTTGGATAGCCGCCGGGAACTGCCGGTCATGTGGTGTGGGAGCGTAGTGAGAAGGAATGGAGGGCCGTACTGGAATGCTCATCTGGGGGAGTTTGGTGCGTTTCTCACCCTGAGGGGACACATCAGGCAGGATGAGGAGGTCCACCGCCCTCCCCCCAATTGTCATCTGGAGGGACAGGAGGGGTGCGCATGAGACGGGAGAGTACCGGTATGTGGATAAATTAGTGTTGTCCGTCACACCTTTACGACATCGCCCTCCTCAAGGCCAGGAAGTTGAAAGCCTTCGTCCTGCTTGCTCCTCAGAGCTCTGTAGACCTGCAAGAGGGCCGCCAACGGGAGGGGAATCGCCCTGGAACTCTTGCCCTTGCTAGCTCGCAACCTGTCCCTGTTGCGCACCTGATTCCTCGCCTTGGTCCGCACGCCCCCCCTGTCGTCCCTCCAGTCCTCGAGGGTCAGCTGCCGCCGCTGGTCCCGGACAAAGACATGGACGTCTGCGGGTGCGTGGGGGCCACACAGGGCAGGGGCGCATAACGCACGGTGGCATGCGGTTCATCCAAGCTAAAGTGGGTATGGCACCATCCTTGATCAGGTTGCTTGATCAGTAATGACTGGCAAGCGCGGTGTATACGTCTCACCGATGGCCTGCTGCTTGCCAGGCTTAACAGCGCTTACCAACATCAAAGTTACCGGAGACGGAGGTGGACCGCCCCAAGCTCCCCGCAATGACCATGTGGGACATCTGCGTGCGAAGACGCAAAAGGTAGGCAAAGGGGCGGATCACTGTGTCCGATCTATCCTAACACCCATCCCGCTCAGCGGTCTGATTACATACTGGGAAGTCCCCATCCTCACGTACCGCAAGGCCGTTGCGAAGCGCCTGCTGGAGGACGCCACGGATGTTATCGGCAATCCTCACCGCATGGACAGCCTCCTTCTCTGTCAAGAGGAGAGCAAACTCGGCGCCTTGCGTGAAGCCCGCCGCAAAGAAGGCCTTTGCGCGTGTACTTGCCGAGCTGAATCTTGCCTGCAGCAAGCAAGGGCAAGTAGGGCAAGCGTGTGCCTTAGTCCGCCCAGGGCACAGATCACATGAACAAGTAAGCTCAACCAGCGTATCCAGCTAGCACTGGACAACAAGGAGATCAGGTGTATCCCTCTTGCAAGTGATGAGACCTTGGGGTAGGCAGGCGACTTCGCCACGGCCGACCGCTTCCGTCGAGGGACCCCCTCTGGACGGGCGCTCCCCGCCGTACGGGCAGCAAATTTAGTGACATGAGGAAATATGAGGCGAGACATCGGTCAAGCCTGTGGCCTGCAGCTGAAGCGCCTGGATGTCGGTCAAGCCTGCGTAGCTGGTCCGCAGGTGAAGCGTCTGGACAAGAGAACTTATAGTCGCGTAACCACAGAGAGCCTGGGCGTCGGCTTAGGGGCGGCGGCGGCGCGGGCGGGCGGGCGGGCGTCACGAAGATTGCGGGGGCCCTTGACGAGGCGTTGACGGGGTCCGCAAAGCGAAATTGTTATATTCCAAAGGCCGATGCGGCCAAGGGGTGGACGGTTGCCAAATACCGGGCGGGCTGGGAGAGCCGCCAGGCCAGGGCCTCTGATGATGCCTTGGCGCCTCTTCCCATGCCCGCGCCTCTTGGCGCTCTGGCTGACCGCCTGCGCGGGACAGGCGGCTGGGGCCGAGCAGGAGCCTTGTCGGCCCCTGCTGCCCACTCAGCCCCTGCTGCAGGCGGGTCGGGGGAATTGGACAGCGTGGCCGAACCGGTCGGTGCGCCCGGTTGACCTGGCCCCACAAGCCGACCAGCAGAGCCGCGAGACTGGCTGGGGTCACCTAGAACATCAGCGCCCGCCCCTGCTGCGCCCCTCTCCGACTGCGCTGATGAATGATGTTGCGGAGGGTGGGCCCCGCCGGTGTCCGCTTCACCGTGCGACCCGTCCATAGCCCTCGCTTGAGTGCTCACGTCCTTGCACCCCCGCCGCGGCGCCCTGCCCGTGCTGCCGGGCTGTGTGGCTGCCAGTGCCTGCAGCAGCACCGCGGCCCGCTGCAGGGAGGCGCGCCACTGGGGGGTGGCGGGGGCCAGCCGCGGCCGCAGCAGGGGCTGCGGGGGCTGCGGCAGAAGGCCGGAGCGGGAGCTGAGGAGCATGGCGGCTGCGGGGCAGGGCCAGGCAAGGCGCAGGTCAGCACAGCTGCTTGTACCGGTACGGCGTCGGCACGCACCATACATGGCACTCTGCGCCCTTCTACAGAGCCGAACGGTGCCCGCGCATCGACCAGCGCTCGGAGTTGTGCCCCCAACCGACAACCCCCTGACCTTGGCTGTATCAGCCGTACGACACTGGACCGTCACGTCGACGCCCAAGCGTGCATCCTGACGCCGCGGCTAGTTACGCCTGAACGCTAAGCCTTCCAGCTGAGTTACTGGGCGTCTGAGGTGCAGGTACGGAAGGAGGCGTTGGGAGGACCCCGGGGCTGGGAGGCCCCAGCGACTGGTCGGACCATTACAGTTAGGGTTTACCACGCCACGCCCGCAAAGGTGTCTCCTTGTGTTTCTCACTGGTATGCTGTTCTTGCGCTGGCCGGGCCAGGGCCGTGCTCGAGAATGCCGCCGCGAGATTGCGGGCCCGTTTTACGCAACTCAAGCTACGAGCTACGTCTCAGGTTCATCAGGCACAAGATAGACTGTGTCACAGCTATCGTTACGTTACCACTACAGCAGTAACTGCCGAGGATGCTTGCGAAGAGCACTGCTTGCTGCGTGTGCTGCAAGGGTGCCGTGACAGAGAGGACGCATGCGGGAGCTGGAACTGTAAGCCATTCGTGTATTGCAGCATGTCTTTCGGAGCGTACGCGCTGCACGACGATGGCGTGCCAAACCCAGCCCAACGCCCCGCCGACCCACGCGCCAACCCAGCGCGCGGAGATATGCCAAGCCGGGGTCGAGAGCAGCACTACCGCGGCTGATTCTGCCAGGCATAGTAATCCGGTTATTGTGTGCGCAAAGGTATCGTAGATGCCAAGACCACGCCCATCGAAGCCTACCCATCGGCCTGCTGTGGCTTGACGTCTGCCCCTCCACAGCCCTGGTCACCCAGCCTTGCCGTCCGTGCCCACCGCCGCTTGCCCTGCCTCCTGCACCTCCTCCATCTGCGCTGCCCTTTCCTCCCCGTCCTTCGCCAACTCCGCCCCCTCCGCTTCCCCCGCCTCGCCCCCCTCCCCCCTCTCCCCCGGCTCCGGCAGGCCCCCCAGCATCTCCAGGAAGGGCTCGTAGTAGTCCCGGTTGTCTATCGCACACTGCAGGAACGACTTGAACTGCGGGGTCGGCAGGGAGGTGTGGGCGGAAGGGTGAGTCAGTCAAATGATGGCGATGGCGATGTACGAGCGCACGCCTCCACAGGGGTAACCAGGGCTACAGCCGTGAGGCCAGTATGCGCACGACTGAGAGGGGGACTGAAGCCTGTCGCGGTTTCCAGGGCGCCCCGCTGACTAGGGGCAGCTGCAGTTCCAGGTCGCGCCCCCGGAGAAACGCGTGACTGGCGCCGGATTCAGCTTCCAGGGCGCCCCCGACGGGGCGCCCCCCCTCCCCGCACTCACCCGGTCCTGGCATTCGTCGATGTAGTCCTTGCCCGCCGCCTTGGCCTCATCGCGGCACGCCACCCAATCCTGGGAGGGCGGGGGCACGGGGGAGGGGGCAACAGCGCCGGGGAAACAGTGAGGATCTGAGGAACGAGGAGGGCTTGGGGCAAGCAGCGGGGAGCATGGAGAGATCGGGACGTGCACTGGGGCCCCGGGTTAGGGTCTCAGGTACGGAGCTTGCGGGGCAGCGGGATGACGGCGCTCTGGCACGTTGCGACCTTCCCGCTATCCCCTGTGTTGGCCGTGGTCCGGAAACCTCAGCCAGCCCGCGTCTGCCTCCCCTCCCTGCGCTTATACCGTCCCTGGCGCAAGCGTATCCGACCCGCAGCCCCAACCGGTCATGCCCGAAGGCATTCGTTTCGGAATTTCATGCAGGGTCTATCCCCAGGGCTAGCGGTTACTGCAATACGGCTGCCATGCCACCCAGTGCCGCAGAGGCCCAGTGCGCAGACAAGTGCAGAAGGCCCTGGGCCCCACACTCGCCCACGCCGGCGCCTAAGCAGCATTCCTTGTCCGTCCGCCGGCCTTCCGGCCCGCCTTGCTGCCCCTGCCTGGCGGTCCAATCGACAGGTGTGCACGAGCATACACGCTGAATACCCCGCCCGCGCCCGCAGACACGCCCGTGCCGCAGGGTCCCGACATCCGAGCCAGCCCTAAGCCGCCACCCTTTTGCCTAGCCTCCATCCTCGGCCTATTAACCCAGGCCAAACCCCACACCTCGAGGCAACTTGGAGCCTGTATGCCGCCCTCCACCTCGGCCCTTTATCCCTCTCCTCCCCCCAGCTGTCATTCCTCTCCCGTACCCGCTACGCCTGGTGCCGGAGGGTCCCCTGACCCAGACATTCGCCTTCGTGTGGAGGGCCGACCGGGAGCCTCCGCCCCTTCTCCATCCTCCCCCAGCCCTACTCCCGTAAAAGCACCAGATACGCCTGCCCCCCCAGTAACCCCCTCCCAGAACCCCTGACCCAGACATTGTGCACTGCGCCACGCACCTGGTGCGCCTCCTTGCACGCGCCCGCCTCGATGAATTGGCAGATGGGGCACCGGGATGGGTCCCCGCCGTAGGGCCCCTCCTCCCCCTCCTCGCCCTCTTGACTGCGAGCCTGCGCTGGCTCTGCAGTAGCTGGCTCCGCCGGCTGCGGTCGCTGAGGTGAATCGTCGTTGGATGGGCGTGCGGCTTCGGACTCAGCGGCGGGCATGGCTAAGCTGTCAAGCTCTTAGCCACGACTCTGTGTATAATTCGACGTCGCTGGGCGCGCTGTGTGGTGTTCGGTGCGTGATGTTGGATGGTCGAGAAGGAATTGCGCAGAGGCCGGGGCGCTGCACCAGCGTGTGAGGTGCAATGCTTCTATTGCTATTGGATGCAGCTGGTGCGGCAGGGGGAGGTCGCTTCCTGCTCTGGTCTCTGGAGCGACTCGCGGGGGGCCTCCGTGGCATGCAAGTCGCGACAACCGATCCGCGACACCCAAACCCACGTTGCCCAGCGCAGTCCACACAGTCTATTCAGCAACACCACAGTTGTGCATCCCACTTGAGTTGCGTCTGGCCCAGCTCAACAGTTGCATTCAGGCCCTGGGCCCTGCGAGCGGAAGGCCCCGACTGATCTAGCCTTCGCTACGTACGCCATTCCAGTCGCGTGGCATACTCATCGGTGTCGGAGGTATCCGCTCGAGGCCTAGCGCGTCCCGGGTCGCCCCCGGACATCCCTTCGCTCGCTCCCCCAACCTTGGTCGCGGGCGCACCACATCACCCCAGCCGCACGCCGCCCCCGCGGCCCGCCGCCATGGTGGCTGCAGCAGGGGCCGGCGATGGAGGCGCTGCCGGCGAGGACCACGCGGCAATGGAGGCCCTGCAGGCGAGCATGGGCAGGGGGTTGCGAGCGGAAGGCAGGCACCGCGGGTCTGACCCGGGGCATCCCGCGGCAGCTGGCCTGGCCTCCACCCCCTGCCTGACCTGAGATCCTAGACACCTTCCCCCGCTGTATCGCTAGTTGTTGAACCCCTCTTTCCTCCGCCCTCAACCGGCAGGCCGAGATCCAGGGCCTGAAGGGCGCGCTGGGGCGTTCCCTGCGCCTGCACCGATCCACCCCCGCCGAAGCCCCGTCCACGGCGCCCTTCCCCATCACGCTCACGGCCGAAGTCGAACCGCCGGAGGACGCCGCTTCACACTATGACGTTAGCGCCATACGGGTGCAGATCACTCTACAACGAGAGGCCCTGCGGCTGCTGGCGGGGGGCAGGCAGACAGCTCCAGCGGGGCCGGCGGCCCACGCAAGCGCAGCCTCCGACGCTGCGGGTGGCACATCGGCAGTGGCGCCGCCAGGGACGAGCGTTGCCGTACTCTCGGACGACTTGCCGGCGGCGCTCACAGACCGGATGGCCGCGGCGCTGGCGGCGGCATGGCGGCGGGCCTTGGGCTTGCTGGCGGCGTCGGCGTTACCGCAACAGGCCAAGTCTGTTGCCGCCGCCGCCAAGGCAGCACTGCCGTCAGGCCCGGCGGCGCTGCAGTTGGGGCCCTTCAAGCTGGCGGCGCCGCTGACTGAGCTCCGGTCACACTTCGTCGACCTGGTCACACTTATTCCCGAGCTCGTGGAGCCTTACCAGGCGGAGAATGAGTACGGCGCAACCGTACGGCGCTACGCCATCATCAACACGCCCGCCGCCAGCGTCACCGCGGACGCGCCCTCCACGTCAGCACCCGCCTCCGCGCCGTCGGAGCCCACCCCAACGTCAGCCACGACGGCCGGCAAGGCGCCGGCAGCTGCAGCCTCGGCCCCGTCGACGTCAGCGCCGTCAGCACCAGCGGCGAAGGCCCCGGCGGCGGCCAAGGCGCCGGCGGCATCACCCTCGTCTCCCCCGACGAAATCGGCGGCTGCGGGGCCGTCGGGAAGGGCCTCGTTGGAGGCCAAGGGGCCAACGGCGGGGGCTGCGGCGGTGCCGTCGGTGAAGAAGGAGCGGGCGGGTGGGGCCGCGGGGGCCTCCGCTTCCCCTGCAGGGCCGCCTGCACCGGCGGTCCTCAAAGCGCCGTCGCCACAGGCCCCGCCGCCACCGCCACCGCCGCCATCCAGCTCGCTGCTGGCGGCGGCTGGCGCAGGGTCAGCGTCAGCGGCAGCTGCACGTCCACCGGCAGCCGAGCCCTCCGCCGCCACCTCTTCCAGCGCCGCGGCTGGCGGTCCCGAACTCGGATCCGGATCTGGACCCTCGTCATCAGCGCCGGTTGAGCTGGCACCTCAGCGCCCACCGCCGCCGCCCGGGCTCCTGTCGTACGACGTGGCTCTCAAGGACCTGCAGTACCTACAGAAACGGTACGGGCAGGTCTTTACCGTACGGTTACACCGCGAAGGTGGCGGCGGCGGCGGCGCAGGTGCCCTCATGGCGAAGGGCTGCCTAACGACCTTCGAGCTGGACTTACTGCCGACAGATCCGGATTGGGTACGGCCTGCCGTACGGGTGGTTGGCCAACTGATGCCGGTCAGCGAGTCCGCCTGGCTTCCGTCCCTCGGGGTGGCGCTCGCCTGCCGCCTGCCGCCGCCGCTGCGGGCGGCCCTGGAGGAGGCCATGGCGGAGCAGCTGACGGCGGCGGCGGCGGCGGCCGTGGCGGCGGCGGCGGCAGAGGCGGCAGCAGCGGCGGCGGCAGCAGCGGCGGCGGCGGCAGCGGCAACTGAAGAAGCTGCACGGGCCGCCGCAGAAGCGGCGCCGGCGGCGCCAGCTCCGGGACCGGAGGCCGCGGCCCCGGGGTCCGGGGTCGCGCTCTCGCCCCTATGCCGCGGCCGAGGAAGGGCGGCCCCAGCGGCGGCGGCACCGGGGCAACGGCCGCCGGTCGGCAGGGGCCGGGGCGGGCCTGGGGGCCCCGGCGGCCGGGGCCCGGGAGCGACGGCGGCGGCGGCGACGGAGCCCGCCCCCGAGGGCACCGTGTGGCTGCCGCTGGGTGCGCTGCGGAACCTGTTCCGGTATCTGGAGAACTACGCAGGTGTGCACTACTAGGGGATGGGGATGGGAAAGCGGGGATGGGTACGGTAAGCAAGGTGTGCGTGTGTTGCAGGGAGGGCGCAGGCGGTCGTACGCTGCAACGCTAAGCAGACAGACAATGTGGGTTTGCGGAGGCAGGGAATGGGAAAGAGAGACTCGGTGCTTGCGTCCTCTGTTGCCGGCCCGCATCCAGCGGCCTTCTTTTCTGGAGGAGGTCGCTACGATACATGGTCCTTCCCGCAAAGCATTGTCCCTCACGCTTATCCGTCGCCGTTCCACCCCTCCCCCTCCCCTCAATCCGTCCAGGCTCCATCTCGCGGGCCGCGGAGGAGCAGGCGCGGCAGCAGCGGGCCGAGGAGGCGGGGGCGGCGGGGGCGGGCGCCGAGGAGCCCGGCGGCGGCGCCGACGGCGGGCGTTACGACGATGACGGCTACGGAGACGGCACGCAGCGGCGCGGGCAGGTGCTTGGGCGGGATGAAACACGCAGGGCTGCCCCAGTATAGTGTGGTCCTCTGCGGCAGGTGTAGGGTGCAGGTGCAGTTGATCGGAAATGCGCTGTGGCAAACGCGCCTCACCGCACCCGTACACACTTGGTGCAGGGCGGCTCCTCCGGCGAGGACTCGTCGTACGACAGCCGGGACGAGGACGATGACTCATCGTCGTACGACAGCGAGGGCGAGGACGGCGCCGCCGACGAGGTTGGCTTCAGCGGCGCAGCGGCGGCGGGTGGCGGCGGCGGTGAGGACCTGCCCGCAGCCTTCGCCGTGGTCCTCGAGGTAAGGCGCCGCCCCCCCCCTGATCCCCTTCACTCGGTGCCTCGTTGTTGTTCCTCACTTCCTTGCGCTAGAAACCAGGAACGAGAGCCTTGGCTGTCGCATCCGGTACCTGTTGCCAACCGCTAACCGCTAACCGATAACTCCCAACCGACCGCAGGGGCTGCAGCTGGACAACCTGGCCGTGGTGGAGGTGCTGAGGGCCAACCTAGAGGTGGGGGAGGGGGCAGGGAGGGGGCTTACAGGGATGCAGATGGCGACGGGGGACAGCCGCGCTCCAGAAAACGCGACGCGGGCGGCCCACCTTCCTCCCACCTTCCTCCTACCCTGACCCCCACTTGCCCCCCGTGCCGTACGCCTCCAGGTGGCCTGCGCCCGCTGCGGCGAGCGCGCCCCCGTCACCCTGCACTCGGCGGCCGTGGCGGGGGGGGCCGGGGGCGGGGGCGCCTCCCAGCAGTCGAGCGCGCAGGGCTCCTGCGCCCGCTGCACCGCGCCCTGGAGCCTGGCCATGCGGCCGCACTACGTGCACGCCACCTCCAACAGCCTCTGCGTCATCAAGCCGCAGGTGCGTGCGCCAGGGGCTGCCGCCTTGCCCCAATACCAACGATGCCATGAACGCCATACCCCTTGTGTGCTTTATACCCCATCCCGAGCCTGAGCTCTTCGTGCGCCTCTGTGCCCAACCTGCCGCTTCTGCTTTCCCCCTCTCTCACACCCACCCTCTCCCGCCCGCACCTCCACCCCACCCCCCGCTCCTCCTCCCCCCCACCCCCAGGGCTGCCGGCCGCTGGACCTGCTGCCCAGCATGATGGCGGGGCAGTGCTCGGAGTGCAACGCAGTCATGAGCCTGAGGGAGGTGCAGGTGGGCGGCGGCGGGGGGAGGGGGGGAGGGGGTAGAAGAACATCAACGAAGCGAAGCGCTTGGTTGTGGTGTGGCGTAGGGCGTTTTCCGCATACTACGCAGGCGAGGAGGGAGGGGGGGAGCACGGGGGTGCTGGGGCGGCGACAGGGCGGCCGTTGCTGGGGTGGGAATGGGGGGGGGCAACATATTTCGGCGCGCCGACTTAGATCCCAGATCCCACCCGTAAGCAAACTACCAAAAGACAAGTACAACCAGCTTCACAGCACTGCACAGCGCGTCCCTCGAGGTCAGCCCAGCCCAGGCTTGCGGCGCGTGTTTCCGGTTGGAACGCGTGGGGCGGCGACTAGGGCCACACGGGACTACGCAGCCGGTGTACGCTGTGAAGCCTGAGTGGGGCCCTCAGGGGGAGGGCGCGAGTCTTGGGCTTGGGGCCACGCCAGGTCACAGTGCCCCCCCAGCCCCAGCCAGGCAAACTTGAGGATTGTTGCAAAATGAAATAAGAAGTTCACCCATCTGAATGCCCCGAGCGCCACCCCACCGGCGGAATGAAGCTCGGCGGGGCGGTCATCCAGAGCCGCGCGTCCGTGCCAGCGGCACGGCCACTGCAGCCTTACGTAGCGCTCAGGCGCCGGGGCTCCGTGTCTTCGTCTGGGTTGAGAAGCTTGTCTGAGTTGAAGAACGCAGACAGGTGTACGACCTATAGAACAGATCCTGTTCGAGTAAAGTCGTGCCCAAAAGATCTGGAATTGGCCGGATTTGAAGCTCGCGTGGCGGCGCGATGGTGGGCCCATTGGGAATCCAGCCGCGAGCCACCTTTAAATTGATGCCAAACGCTTGTGCCAGGCTTCTAGGCGCAATTGGAAGCAATTGCGAACACGTCCGGCGCGACGGCTCACGCGAAAGCGGCGCGACGCGTACCCGGTTCGGGTACGCAAGTGTTGTCGGCGACACAGCCGAACTCGCATTCTCGCGTTGTTTAGCTGTTAGCATATCAAAGTTGCCTTAAAAGATGACATATCAACACAAGCTGGTGTTCTCGCGCGACTTCCCGCCCCACCGACTTTCCGCTTGACACCATTGACCACCCTCCCTCCCTTCCATCGCCACATGTCTGGTGGCCTCCAGGTCGGCCTGCCCTTTACCCGCTCCTGCAGCGCCTGCCACAAGGAGCTGCTCATCTCCATATCCGCCGTCTCCTTCATCCCGCGGGGCCCGCCGGGTGGCGCCCGGGGCGGCGGCGGCGGTGCCGGGCGCGCGGGCGCCGGCGCGAGCGCGCAGGCGCGGAGGGCCCGGCGCGAGGCGCGGGCTGGCGGTGGGGGTGGAGGCGGCGGCCGCGGCGACGTGATTCAGCCCGGCCTGCCCCTGCCTGGGCTCGGCACCTGCAAGCACTACCGCCACTCCTACCGCTGGCTCCGCTTCCCCTGCTGCGGTGGGTTTCATGCATTGCGTCCAGTGCTGGTGCTCCACATGCCGTTGCCGTGGCCAGCCCTGCGAAGTCAGGCTTCTAGTGCAGTCTCTCCAGCCGGTCCAGAGGGCGAGGAGAGCTTGTTTCAGGCTGACCCTGATGCCTGAAACTGTGCCCCCTGGCCCCCTCCCAGGCGCTCGCTTCCCGTGCGACCTGTGCCACGAGGAGGCGGTGGCGGACGGCCACGAGGCGCGCTGGGCCACACGCATGGTGGGCGGCGGTTGGGCGGTTTGGCAGTTGGCAGTTGGTAGTTGGCTACTCGCTCTGTCAGCTGAAGAGGACAGACCCGGGACCAGTGCGCATGCGCACGCCTTCTTCCACCCCTTTCCCTTCCAACACTCTCCTTTCCGCAGCTGGCCTCTTCATTGATGTGCTGCGCCCGACCCTTCCTTCTCTCCCCCCTCCCCTCCCCTCCTACCCCCACCCCTGCCCACCCCGCCCCCCAGGTGTGCGGCTTCTGCGCCACGGAGCAGCCCATCGGCCTGGAGTGCAGGGCGTGCGGCCGGCGCCTGGCGGGCAGCTCGGCCAACCCCAGCGGTGAGGGAAAGCGGGCGCAGGGAGCGGGGAGCGGAGTCAGAGGGGCGGTGGTGTGCTCCGGGGGTGCGTGAGCCCGCCCCTGGACCTGGGTTTTCTGGCCAGCGGTGACCTGGGCGGGTATGGCCTGCTTACGCCATCGTACACGCTCCCCTCCATCATATCGTCTCACTGGCGTGACGCCGTATCCCGGGTGCAGGCCGGCAGACGCGGTTCTGGGAGGGCGGCGCGGGGTGCCGGGACGTGCGGCGGCTCAACAAGAACGACCCCCACAAGTGGCGGGGTGAGGCGGGGCCCGAGGGCGGGGACCGGGCGCTCGGGGCCCTGACGTGCAGGACTGCTAGGGGCATTCGTCTCATGCGCAACAAGCATGGCAGGGCACACCTGCGCTTCCCCAGGCTTGCAAAGGGTGGGGACTGGGGTTTGACCGTCCATGAAGGCAGGGCATAGGGCAGGGCAGGGTTGCCAAGGTTCTTGGCACATCGGTGCGCCAGACGCCAGACGCCGGACGCCGTACATGACTGAGACGCCGTTTGCCTGCCCCTCTCTGTCGCCGCCCCAGGCAAGAACAAGACCCAGTCAGCCAAGGCCTCCCGCGTGGGGCCCAAGCCCTGGAGCGGCAAGGGCGGGCTGGGCGGTGCGGCGTGAGGCGTGGCGCGGGGCCGCACGACTGCAGTGGCGTCCTCCATCCCCGCTGCGCCGAGCGAGGGGCACCGCTGCTGTTGAGGGAAGGGGGAGGCAGGTGGAGGCACGGCGGCGTGGCCAGGGCCCATGGGGACCAGCAGCGCATGTGCCGAGTGCAGCATGGGGAGGCGCGAGAGAGAAGCCATAAGCGGAGGCATGACGGAGGACGAGCGCTTGGAGCTATACCTTTAACTAACCGAGGGAATGTAGCCCGGGCAGGCTGGCCCGGGGACTATCTCGCCTGGCAAAAGGGCTTTAGGGATCGGGAGGAGGGCTGCCGAGTGCCTACCCTGCCGTGTGCCGTCGTAGGTGTGGCCCGTTGTGGCCCCACCCGTGGTTGAGGACTTTATGCTGTGCCGGCGCGGTCCTGCGCAGGCGCGTACGGGCCCACAGCCATTTTGCGTAGAATTTGTGGCGGGGGAAAGTGGTATCCTGGGGCCGGCTGGGCCATGAGCTGGAGCGCCTCTCAGACAGGTGGTTGAGGGGATTACTAAGGCCTGGAACTTTGGACGTGGAAGCAAGATGACGAGTTCGTGGAGCTGGGCGGCCGCCCACGAGATATCGTCATCGGACTCATCCCGTGACGGCATGGGCTTATACACGCCGGTCCGCCCCCTAGGGGGACTCGGTCCCCACCCTCCCCATACCCCCCACACTCTCTACGCACTGCAAACGACGCAGTCATACACGACTAGAACGCTTCAGTTGTGTCCTCGTAGTCACCTACAGAAATCCACGAATTTAGGGCTCGTCTTAGGCATCCTCCTCTCGCGGACTAGTTTCTCGCCCTGATGGTTGGATGCCTGGCCTTCTTCAAGCGGAAGGCAAGAAGGGAGCCGTGCGTCGTCGCCTTGGCGCCCAGCCGAGCATGCCGAGCAGCCACACCGAGGGCCGCGTTGTTTCTGGGTTGGAGTAGCTGTTGTGGTTAGCTTATTCTTCTGCCTGGACGAAAGCGCTGGGCCAGGAAACGTCGGATACGTGCGTAGGAAGGCCGGGCCGGTTACACCCGACTCCAGCGTCCATCGGGGCTTCTGTGCAACAGCAGAAGGATGAAAGGTGCAAGAGACACTGTCAGAGCGCGACCCAGAGCACGAGAGGACGAGAAGTGCCGACCACTCAGCGTCTGACTTGCCTGGCAAAGCCGGCGTTTCACGGCGTGACCGACGCGTCAAGGGTTTCGTGTTGCTGCCAGGAAGGGTTCGCGGCTTACGCTTTACGGAAAGGCATCCCAGACCTGGGGCCGAGTGGCTCCGCTTGCCTCCAACAGGCCGCCGCCCCCCCCCCCCCCCGTCCTTCTTCGCGTGTTCACGCCCAACGCCCGGGGGCTCTCGGTCCGCCCCTGATATCGAGACAGGCACCTCCCTGGTGCTTTCAACCTCGCCCAAACCCACAGAAGGATAATGAAGCGGACTTACAGCCCACAGCCCGCAAGACGCTGGCCATGGTGGCGGTGGACCCCCTGCTCAGTCCGGACTGGGCGGCCAAGAACGCAGCCTACGAGGCTGCCCGTAAGAAGGAGTGGGTGCTCACCGTCAACAAGGGCCAAGGCAACGCAACTGAGCAGCAGATCATGAAGCTCAGGCGGCCTTCAGTCGTGGGCGGTCCGGACGCCAACGCGCTGCCCTCACACCTGCGCAAGCAGCTCGGGCAGGAGGGGCAGGTGGGAGCTGCTGTGGGGGCGGGGGTCGGACCGTGGGGCCGGACGTAACGGCAGGTTACGGCACCCATGCGCGCCTGCGCTGCCTCGCCTGGGCCTTGCAAGTCCCAGCCTGCGCGCGTCTGCAGTCCATCCCGCTCCGCACACACCACGCTCACCTCCCACTCCACTCCATTCCACAGAGCTCCCGAGCGTCCTTCGGCGCCCACGGAGTGCAGTCGCGGAAGGCCTCCACCTCCAGCATGGTGCGTGCACAGCTGCGGACGTGCTCCACCGTTCGTTCCTCGTGCAGGGGCTGCCCGACGGAGCTTCTCAGCATAGCAGGGCTGCATGTAGCATAGCGGAGCGAACGCGAGCGGGCTGGGGGCCCGGGTTGCATACGCGTGCCTTGCCGAGTGGAACTTGAAGGACGATGGCTGACCAGCTTCATGCTGTTGCTCGCAGGTGTCCATGGACACCACGCCGCACGCCGCGGCGTCCATCGCTAATGGGGCGTTCGGGCAGCCCTCGGACCGCCCCTCCCTGCAGCCCGAGGAGCGCATGTCACGGTGAGGAGGCTTCCCCGCCCGCCCCACCCTGCGGTCCCGTGCTCCCCAACCTTTGTCGGCGAGCTCCCATACCCCCCACTGCACGTAGCTCCCTGCTTGCAACCACCAAACCTGGCTTTCTCACTCGCTTGCTTGCTTCCTTTCTCGCATTCTGTTCCCCCTCAGGCGCCTACGTGCCAGCAGCATCAACCTCCGCACCTCAGCGGACGCCGACGGCCCGCCCAGCCGCCACGTCAGCGCTGCCTGGGAGGCGCCCGCCCACGCGGCCGTGCTGGCGGCGTGCGCCGCCTCGGGGGCCTCGCAGTCGCGCATCAACGTGCTGGGGCCCAAGGGGGACCTAGGCTCCATTGACGGTGTCTCGGTAAGCAGCTGTCTCGGGGCAGTGGTCCAACCAAAACCTGGATCCAGCCAGAGGAAGCAGGGCACAGATCTCCAAGCGGCCAGAAGCTTTACATCATATCATAGAAGGTACCCGATTCTTTTGAACTGCACCTTGTGCAGGTCCACGACAACCTTCTGGCGGACGACATATACGAAGACACAGCCTCCAGCGAGGACGAGTCAGGGCCCAGCGGGGGGCAGCTGCCGAGCCGCTCGCAGCCGGGCGGCGCCGCGGCGGCGCAGCTGTCAACCGGCGGCGGGGTCCAGAGCGGCAGCCACCACGGAAGGCATAGCGAGCGGCGGGACTGGCCCAGCTTGCTCTCGGACGCAGGGGAGGCAGCGGCGCCGGGGCCGTCTCGGTCGCCGTCGAACCTGTCGGTACGACATCGGCTCAGCACCGGCGCCCCGAGTCCGCTGCGGACGGCTGGAGGCAGCGTGAGCGTGGGCGGGGGTGCCGGGGGTGGCAAAGCCGCGACACGAAACAGCGCAGGCGGTGGACTGGAGGGCTGCTCCGGAACGGCCCTCAATGGGTTGCTGCGAGCGGGTTCCGGGCGCCGAAGCCATCACCAGCTGATGCCATCTCAGCACCACAACTACTCCCCGCAAACGAGCTTCACGAAGCGCGGCACCAGCTTCCGGCGCCAAGGCTCAAACCTGGACGCCGTCGAAGAGTCGGCGCCAGCGCCGGGATTCGTGGGCCCCGCGGACGGCCCTTCCGCCGACGGCCGAAGCGACGAGCCGCACTCCGGTGCCGTCATGCAAGCACGCGGCAGCGGTGACTTCAGCGGGCGGCCTGCCCTTGCCCACGGCATGTCGTCGCCCATCGGCCGTCCTCCTCCCTACCGAGCGTCGACGACAAGCGGCCTCGACTCCCCGGGTTCCGGCCACAGCCCCACGCATGGCCATGCCGCCGGCCAGCCTGGAAGCAGCGTGGGAGGCGGGCTGGCGTCTGGACGGATGGGAGTGCAGCGCTCGGTCAGCCATATGCCGAGTCCACTCGGCGGCCGAAGCAGGACGGGCAGCATTGCTACGACGGCGGAACCTCAGGGCTCCTACTCCCAGCTGCCTCTCGCCCCCTCCCCGTTCACGCGCACGAGCCGCGGGCCTACGGTCGAGCAGCAGCAATACCACCTGCAGCAACAACAGCAGCAGCTGTACCAGCAAATGCTTCAGCAGCACCAGCAAATGCAGCAGCAGCAGCAGCCGCAGGGCTTTCTGCGGCACAGCTACGGCCAACCGTTCCTGGGCCAGGAGGCGGGGAGCGGTGGTATGGGCGGGTATTTAAGCCATCCGCAACCCATGCTCCCCCCCAGCGGCATATCGGCGAGCGTTACATGGAATCGGCCATCTGGGACTGCGAGCGGAGGGGTTTCGTACATTGCTGGATCGGGGGGACCGGGCTCGCCGCTTGCCGCCGGCGGCAGTGGCGGCGGAGCCACGGGGGGTCACATGGATGCCGTCGCCTGGCCGTCGGGGGGGCTGTCATCGTACGGCAACGGGATGGGGATGACTCAAATGCCGTACGCGGCAACGGGGCTTGGCGGCCAACACACATCGGCGTCTTGGCTGGCTGCGGGGGCACAAGGCACCGGGCGCTGAACTGCTGACAAGGAACAGGGACGTCATGCCGCGCCCGCGAACCATTTATACGCATTACCCTAACTGCAGCCGTTATTGGTTGGTCTTGCTTGATGGGGGCAGGGCCTGTGCCACAGGCTCTGAGCCCTTGAGATTTTGACACACTGCTCGGCTGCATTCCACAATAGGCTCATTGCCAGCTTCATTGACGTGTCCCGCTGCGAAGTGGATAAGGCAAGGCTGGTGTCAATTGTTGGGAATAATTTATACACCACTGCGTTTTCCATCCGCGCTGAGATGTGTACGAAGCGTTGGCCGGATCAAATGGCGGTCTTTTGGAGTGGTCCATGCGGGTCTGAGGAATTCTTACTTGCGTGGGGTCATGAGGATTTCTTTCTTGCATGGGGGCGCGCTGAGTGCTGGATGACTGACGGCGAAAGCTGGGTTCGCCGGTGTCTAAGTGTGCATGGACTCAAACTGAGGCGAATGCCTCAAGGACGCCATAGTTGTTATGTCGGGGCCAGCTGGGCTTGCTGTTGGAGGCTGTAGACAGCGAGCCCTTCATGCGATGGCGCCGGCCTGTAATGGCCCCTTGCCCTGAGCACAATTACAACACAGCATCCGTGAAACGCCTTGCTCCGTGCGGGCACAATCAGCCCTGGGCCCGCAAACAGCAGGGCAGGGCCGCTCCTCAGCCGTCGCTTTCAACCCAGGCCTTCCGCCAGACTCTCGAGAGCCCACGACCAGTCCACTGAGGCCCTCCCGCTGCGAAGTTGCTGCTCCTGCGGCGGCGAGCAGCACCAAGGGGATGCCGCGCTCCCGACCTCCCGCCCGCGCATTCGCCATTGCCCGTCACTTGAGCTCCGCCGTGCAACGCCGCCCTCGCCGTTGCGCCCGCTCTCCTCCATCCTGGAGGCAACCGCTGCCGCGGCGGCCGAGGCGTGCGCTGCCTCCCAGCCGGGCGCCGCCCGTCCGCCCCACTTCCACTTCCACTTCGACTCACTCCTGCATCGCGCTCCAGCGCTACTGTACCTCCCGCGCCGGCCACACACACCCGCCCGCGTAATCGCTCACTCCTGCATGGCACTGCCGCGCCGCTGCGCCTCCTGCGCCGCCACCGCCTCCAGGAACTCTGGCTCCAGCATGTCCCGCAGCGCCACGCCGTTGTCCGCCGCCGCCTCGTACACGGCCAGTACGGCGGCCGGGTACACGTGCATGTACAGCCTCGTCAGCACCCGGATCGCGTTACTAAGCCGGCAGACCACCTCGAGCTGCACGCGCGACGGCGGAGGCGGCGGCGGCGGCTCGGCCCCGTCGGCGTCGCCGTCGGCGCCCGCGCCCGCGCCGCCGTCGGCGCTGGCGGCGGCGCGATCGGGCCGCAGCGGCGCCACCCAGACCAGGCCGTTGCATCCAATGATTAGCTCCACGCCGAGCGCCTCAATGGTGTGGAAGTGCTGCTTCTGGCGCTTGATGAGGTTGGGCGGCACCTCCACCAGCTGCCCGCACACCAGCTTGCCGTACTTGGCGCTGCGGGTTGAGGACAAGGATAGGAAACGGAATGATAACGATTAGAAAACGAAATGATTAGGATATAGAATTACGCAGTTAGGGTAAGGATTGAGCTTGCCGTACTTGGCGCTGCGGGGGTTGGGGTCGGGGTAGGGCGGAGGGGGGGTGAAGGGGAGGCGTTGGGACAGGGCAGAGCTGGCGCAGCTCGGGCTGCAGTGCCCATGTGCGGTCGGCATCACGGCCTTCGCTAGCTCTAGTGCAGCACAAGTTGTTTGATCTGGTGGAGAACTGTAGGCTCCCAAGGCGGTAACCAGTAGCAGCAACAACGGCAGCACCTGCAGCCGCCCGTGCGCACCTGCGGGTGTGCAGCGCCACGCTGCCGTCGCCGTGCACCGACTGCACCTCTGCGCTGATGAGCTCGCCCTCGCGGAAGAAGGCGCGCATGTTGAGCTCATCCTCGGCGTTGCGCCGCCGCTGGATGCCGCCCGGCAGGTGCACGGCCGACAGAAGCAGCTTGGCCTCCTGGCGGGACTTGAGGTCCACACGCCAGGCCTTGCCTGGTCAGGTGCGGAGGGGCAGGGGGTAGCGGGGGTTGGGGGACAAGACAGAGCGCGACGGGGGCACGGGACTGGCTCGCCAGCCGGCGAAGGCAAGGAGTAAGCGCGAGGGTAGAGTGCGTGCACAGCGGGCGAGCGGGCGCCGGTATACCACGGCGTTTGGCATTGCCGGCGGCTTAGGGTTTAGGTAGGGTGACGGTTTGGGGAAGGCTGAGTGCCCGGTTCCCTGGCGGCGCGGAGGGGGAGTCAGGCACAGGAAGCGTGCTCACCTGCTACGTCCGCCACGCGGCCCACCACCACGTCGCCCTGCTCCGCGTTGTATCTGCTGTTCAGTGTCTTAACGTAGATCAGCTTGTTGACCCGCTGCACCAGCCCGCAAACCGTCGCGACCAGCTTGCCATCCACGACTTGCGTGCCATGGCCGCGCAGGAACCCCTCCTCGCCCTCAGTGGGAATCTCGTCGCCCACGCACACAAACTGTTCGCTGTTCGGTGCGTCTTGGACGTTGAGAGCACTGCACGGGCATGTTTCCGTAAGGCACGCCAAGCTGATGTCCGCCTGCGGAGGCCCTAGGGCGTGACCCGGCACCATGCCAGCGGAGGCGCCCTGAGGCCTCAGCCGTTGCTGCTGGCCCAACGCTGGCCCCCCAGAGGCCCATTTAAGCTTGAGTACAATAGACCGAGCCGCCTCCGCCAGCCGGTTCTCACCGCTCTATGAGGGCAATGTCTGCGCCAGGTTGGTGCGCGCGCACCCGGACGGCGGCGTCCATGTCGTCGGGGATGCAGTCAATGTAGTGTAATCTACAAGGTCAGAGGTCAACGATAGCAAGCCCCGTGGCGTCTGGGTTGAGAAGCAGCGAATGGTCGGCTGAGTGCGCCGCCCGCAAAACAGCAGGGATAGTTTGATAGCACGCTAGTAACCGAGCATCAACGATATAGGTATGCCTCTCGTGGGTCAAGCTTGCGCCGCGAAAGTTTGTGCTGGGAATGCACCTTCGCGCCCAGCGCAGTCGCTCGGCAGTGGAATGCAGGATGTAAAACTTGTTTCATATGTAGGTTACTGCAGTTGCGAGGGCAAATTGGCGGGGTGGGGCGAACCGCGATGCCGACCGAGCAGCATCCCCGTGCGGCTCGGCCGCGCATGGCCTCCCTGGCAGTCGGTACTGTTGATAACATGAGCGGGGGAGGGGGAAAGGACTGAGGGGTGACCTTGGGCGACAGGCGCGGCCCGCCGGGTTAGCTTGCCGGCTGTCGGGTCCGGCATGCCACTCTCCGCCATCTTTGCCCGAGCTCTCGCTGATGCATCTTGTGCAGAGGCAGGACAGCTAGCTCTCCCATGAAGAGCTGGTCGCGGGTCCCCCCCAACGCTCCCCAACTACCCAAGCCTCAAGGCGGGCAGCTTCCACCGCCCGTACCCACTTGGCCCTCACGGCCAGTGGATAACTGAGCACACTGTGCGCTGTACTGTGTGCACGTCTTGGCCAGGCCGGGGTGTGGTTCCACACATTACGCAACTCACGGGATGAGGCACCCTGCGGGAAAATGAGACGCCGTCGACTCCCCTTCGACTCTGTTGTGCTTGACTTTCTTGTGTATTTACGGCTGGAACTCGTTGGACGCAATTTTGACACTTACTGAACGCTTGCCGGCATTCACAGTGCAAGTCACCCTGTTGTCGCGAACTTCATTCATCTGGACCCTTGCTCGGCTCTAAGTATATGTACTAAGTATACAGATGGCTGAACCATCGCAACAAGCGGGCGGAGGCGCTTTGGCGTGCTGCCATGGGCTGTCGAGCGGCTACACGAGGGGAATCTTGAGGGTGCAACGAACCCTCGAACGCTGGACGGGAGAAACTGGAGCGTTCGCGGCGCGTCGGGTGAGCTTCGGGCCCTTGACCGACCACACACATGTCGTGCTACCCATCAGCGACGGGCCCTACCCGCATTCCCGCACGGGCGGAGAGGCCCGTTGGCCCGCACTGAGCGGTGCTTGCGCTTGGACAGATCCCTCCTGTAGAAACTACGGACGCTATGCTTCACACGGATACAACTAGCTGTCTAACCTTTGGCCCCCACCTTCCTGCCGCCTCCGCCTCCGCAGCCGGTCCTGGTCACGGTCCTCTCTGTCCTCTTGGCGCTCTTATGCGGAGCGGGCTGGCTCCGATTTCGGATTGAGAGCTCAGGGGATAAGCTATGGTGCGTGTTCTAGGGGCTTCGGTCCGTCTGAGAGGAGACACGCAGTCACAGCGTGGGCCGGGGGCACGCGCGCTCAGTGCAGAACCTGCCCACGCAGTTCACACGCGGGGTGCCAGGGCCCGGAGGCCTGGCTCACCCTCTGTCTGAAGTCTTGACATACACCAATGCCTTTGTTGCTGTAGGGTGCCTCAAAACTCAAAGGCGAAGACCGATGAGAAGTGGGTGGAGGCCGAGTACGTGAGCGGAGGGGGCTTCGCGCAGGTGCGTCCCCGTTGGGCCGTGATTGGAGCCCAGTAAGATGGAAATGGCTCGGGATGCTTGGCAGTCAAGCTGCCTGAATGCTGTCAGAGAGGTAAGTATATGGGCTGATATGGTCCTTGCCCGACCCACATGGATCCTTCCCTGTTCATGACCTTGCTCAAAGGCCTTGCTGACTTGCTGCTGCCATGCGCTTGCGTGCTCTTGCAGTTCCTAGCAACGGTCCACCCCAGCCGTACGACGGTGTACGGCAACAATGCACTGCAGCTAGCGGTGCGCTGGGCTTAGCTGGGGTCGACGAGTACGGGAAGCTCAACAAGGGGGGCGCAGCATGTGCCGTGACGGTGTGTGGGGGGTGCGGGGTGATGTGGGTCGGCATGCCGTACGCACCTGCCGGTGAAACCGCTGTGTCCTTCTCTCCTCTTCAATGCCCCCGACCCTGGCAGATCTTCCATGAGGCCTTTGCCGTCGACACGGCAGTACGAGCGATAACCGTCAGTCATGGCGGGAAAATGTACGGCTGGAGCGATGTGTGTGAGCTGAACTTTGAAGGGCAGTGCAAGTACGGCGGTCCGCTCAACTACTGGTCCATGAACTTTACGGAGTACCTGGCGGCGGTTAACGGCTCGGCAACCGACCCAACGGCCGGCAGCCGTGACGTGCTGATCTCAACCGTCAACATGCCCACCTTCCCCGACGGCGGGTGGGTACGCTGAAGTGGCGGGTCTGATCTCCGCTGGTCCCGGCTTCACCACATGGCCACCCCTCCTCATGCCCTGCCTCTTGCCTTCCTTCCTCCTCCACCACTCTTGCCCCTCTTGCCCCCAGGTCCGTCTCTACGCTCTCCATATTTGGGGGCATCACACTCTCCCCCCTGCTTGGCACTGTGCCCCCCGGCGCCCCGCCGCTCTTCATGTCGGGGGCCAAGGTGCTGGCCTGCGGCTACGGCCTGCGGGACGGACTGGGGGACGCCACGGACAAGTGAGTACGACAGTACGACTGCCGTACGATGCACGTGCTATGAACGCGAGATCGAAGCTGGGATCGCCCGGCCGATGTGGCGCAGGTGGTACAACAAGTTCCTTGACGTGCTGGAGGCCCGCGCGGCGTCATCGTCTTACGCCTCCCTGTCGTACATTGCCGGCAACAGCGTCGATACCGAGATCGGGCGGTCCGTCACCGCGGATCTGTACCTGATCGTGATCTCTGTGGCCATCTTCGTGCTGGTCGCAATTATGGGCATGAGCCGGTGGGGGAGGGCGGCGGGGGACAAGGAGGGTAAGGCGCAGCTGTGTGTCACCTGCCCACTCTACACCCCACTTGACACATCAGCTGTATAGCGTGTACCCTGCACACAGGCTGCCCCAGTTTTCTAGCCTGCCTGCTGCCCTCACGCTTCCACCCCCCACCCCCCACCCCGCACCCCCCACCCCCCACCCCCCACCCCCCACCCCCCCACCCCCCACCCCCCACCCCCCACCCCCCACCCCCCGGCCCCAGGCTCCACTCCGTGGCCACGCGCTCCTCCCTGGCGCTGCTGGGGGTGGTGTCGTCGCTGCTGGCCATGATCGCGGGCTACGGGCTGTCGCTGCTGTTCGGCTGCGCCTTCACCACCCTGTCGCAGGTGGGTGCACGGGCCGAGGGCGGCGGGCGGGGCGGCGGGGCGATGCGGATGCTGCGGGAGTGAGGCGGGGGCTCACTTCTACGTGTGCGGCTAGCAGTCGCCCCTCGCCCCCTCGCTGACCACACCATCATCCCGTGCCGTACCGCCCCCGCCCCCGCCCACCCGCCCTCGCCTGTACGACAGACGCTGCCGTACGTGCTGCTGGGCCTGAGCGTGGACTGCATGTTCATCCTGACCAAGGCGTACGACGGCCTGGTGGCGGCGGATCCGGGGCTGGCGCTGGAGGAGCGGCTGCGGCGGCTCATGGGCTCCGCGGGCACCTCCGTGGTCATCACGCTGCTGGCGTCGGCGGTGGTGGGTGGAGGGGCGTGGTTTAGAGCGAAGTGGCAGCAACTGCGCCCTTGCCTGCATTGCTTACCTGCATGGGGCTCTGCATCCTCCTCCTGTTCCCTTTCTGTACCTCTCTCAACCCTGACGTGTGCCCCGCTTTGCCCTCCCAACCCCCACCCTCAGGCCTTTGCGCTGGGCTCCATCTCCGAGATGCCCGCCATCCGCTGGTTCAGCGTGTACGCCACCATGGGGGTCATCTGCATCCTCGTGGCCACGGTGGGTCGATCGCGAATTGACTGCAGGGCCGGGAAAAAAGGGGTCGCCAGTCGAGGTGCTGAACAGCAAGCCACGGTTCCCTGTCCCACGCTCCTTCCAATCGTATCCGTGTCATGTGTGCTTGTCCCAACGCCCCAACGCCCCAACGCCCCAACGCCCCTTGCAGCTTACCTTCTTCGCGGGAGTGTTCGTGCTCACGGAGCGGCGTATCGCGGCCAACCACGTGGACTGCTGCTGCTGCGTCGTCTCCGCCAACCCGCCCGTGCCCACCGCCGCGCAATGCCTCCTCTCCTCCGACTACGCCTCACCCGAGCCGTCCATAACCTTCGCCCACCAACCGCCGCCAACCGCCGCAACTGCCAGCTACCAACCACCGCAGCCCGCGCAAGTGCCATCGCGCGGGCCCGTGGCCGAGGCGGTTGAACGGTCGGGCAGCGCCGACGCATCTACTGGCGGTTACGACCAGACAGCTGGGGCGGTTGCAACGGTAACAGCAACGGACAACAGCCAACGACCGTACAGCAATGGGTCGAGCGGCGGCTCCTCGGGGCGACAGGCGCGTCTCGCATGGGAACAGGGGAGGGAACGGTCAGCTTCTGTCTTGACTCTTGTTCTACACAATGATTGCGACCTTCCAAACCCTTCCGGTGCAAGACCTTCTACCCCTGGTGTTGCCGTCCCTTACCAATTGCACCCTGGCTCCCTCTTCCTTACCTCCTTCCATTCCTCCTCTTGTGCAGACCGCCGGCGGCGCCGTGCCGCCAACCGACGAGCGCGGGGCCAAGGGTGGCCCGGACGACGGCCTGGCGCCGCGCCCGTCCATCCCCTCGGCCTTTGCGGACCACAGCGCGCAGGACGCCGCCTTCGCGCCCTCGCGCTCCCCCACCTCCGCCGACATGCACCCGCAGGGCCAGGGCCAGGGGCAGGGCCAGGGCGACGCCTCCAAGGGGCTGGGTGTTGTGGAGGAGGAGCCCAACCTGATGAAGAAGATATTCGCCAAGTACTACGTGAGCTGCGTCAGCGTGCGAGGGGGGTTGAACGTATGGGGCAGCGGTTGCCGGGGCTGCGGTGTGATGCCCAATGTGAGACCGTAGTCGAGGTCGTCGGGGGCACAGCAGGCAGAAGTAAGAGCCTCGGCCAAGTACTGTATGAGCTTACACACCATGGGGAGCCCCCGGCCAGCCTGGAGACCCTTCCCATTCCTTCCCTTTCTGTCCCCTCGGAACCTGCCTCACCTCTGCCCCCCACCTGCTTCCCTCCCCTCCCCACCCCAAGGCCCCCGCGCTGACCCGGTGGTGGGTCAAGGCGCTGGTGCTGCTGGCGTTCGCGGGCTGGGCGGTGCTGTCGGGCGTGGGGGCGCCCCGCCTGGAGGAGGGGCAGCCGCTGTCGGAGCTGGCACCGGACGACTCGTACCTGCAGGTGGGGGCGGGGGAGTGTGTGTGGGGGGGTCTGGGGGCGAGGGAGGGAGGCGTGAGAGGCGTGGCTGGGATTGGACGGGGTTGTGTTCTGGTGCACGGGCGGTCGAACCAAACACGCTCTGTCTCTCTCCTCCCCACCCTTCCCCCTGCCTCCCACCCTGTACCCTGCCTCCAGGGCTACGTGGCGGTTACGGAGGACACGTTCCAGCAGCAGATCGGCTCCCCCACGGAGCTCTACTTCCGCTGGGTGGACCCCTCGCGGCCCCAGGTCCAGGCCGCCATGCTGGCCGCCCTGGGCACCGCCCTCGACAACAGCTACGTCAACTCCACCGTATCGGCCTTCCAGGGCAACTGGCTGATCGAGTTCACGCTGTGAGTATCCCAATCGTGTTGAACTTCTGCATGGTTAAGTTTGCCGGATGCGGATGTCCTGCAGCACGGACCGTGCTTGCTTTGCGACTAGGGCTGTCATGCAGAGGGTGCCTGGTGGACCCAGGCAACCTCTTCTGAACCCTGTCCCTCGTCTTCATCCCCCTCCCCCGTCCTTTACCCCGCAGGTGGGTCCAGGACACGCACCCCAACGTCACGCTCGTGCCCGGCTGCGCCAACCCCTTCCTGGGGCGCGTGTCGGGGGACCTGGGGCTGTTCGTGCAGCCGCGGCCCTTGGCCGGCTGCGTGCCACAGGCGGACTTCTACCCGCTGCTGCACGAGGTGAGCGCGCACGTACGGCGTGTACGGCATGTACGGCAGGGGCTGGGAACTGTCGGAGAACGCGCAGTTGATGGGTGTGGATGGGTCATCATTTTCTCTGCGCGTGGCCGCCAGGGGCTGGCGGTGAGATGAGCTGCCTTTCAACCACGCGTCCCGCCCGTAGTTCCTGGCGATCGCACGCGGCTTCCAGGACGACATGCGCTGGTCGTACCGCCTCACCCTAAACGGTACGGGCGTACGGCACACGGACGTGGCAAGGACGCTGACTCTAGTCTGCCCGTATCCCCTGGCATGCATTCCTGGGCATCCTTGGCGCCTGCATCCCTCCCTGAATCTCCTCTTCGCCTGCCGTGTGAGATCCAGGCACTGCCGTACCCAACATGGTGTCGTCCAGCCGCTTCCCGCTCATCCACACGGCCGCCGCCGACAACGGCGCGTACGGCAGAAAGTGCATCGGTGCCGTACGCCGTACGGAGGACGACATCAATGATGGGCCCTTCGCGGCCGAGAATGCGTACGGCTATCCGGATGACGTGGCGTTCATGCTCAACGGTGAGCCACCACTCCTGACGGTTTGCGGAAACTTCTGTGCCCAAGAGGCCTCAGCCCTTCACCCACCAAGCCTGCACTAAACCCCTCCGTTCCTCCCACCCGTGCTTCCTCCCTGCCATCTTCCTGCGCTCAACTCCTCCACTCTTCCATTCCTCCGTTCCTCCCTGCCCTCCTGTTACGCCCCAGGCGACTACATCTTTGCCGAGGGTGATGCCATCCTGGGGTCCATGACCATCGAGTACATCCTGGTGGGTGCCTGGTGCCGTGCGTGCCGTGCGTGCCGTGCGTGCCGTGCGTGCCGTGCGTGCCGTGCGTGCCGTGCGTGCCGTGCGTGCCGTGCGTGCCGTGCGTGCCGTGCGTGCCGTGCGTGCCCTCGCCACTCGCATGCTGCTCATCCATAGAGTACATCCTGCTGGGTCGGTCGGTCAGGGGCCACGGCTTGCCGGTGCAGGCTTGCTCGCTAAAACGTCATGTCTGTGGGCCGACCCGTTCATCAATCCTCCCTCCCACGCTACCAACACCTCTCGCCCTCCCCCCTCCCTCCCGCACGCAGCTCGCCGTTGCCGGCGTGGGCCTGGTGCTGTGCCTGACGCTGCCCTCGCTGCGGGCGGTGCTGTTCATGATGCTGGCGGTGGGGCTGGTGGACTTCTTCCTGGTGCGTGGGGGGGGGGGGAGGGGTAGGGGAGGAGGGCGAAGGGAGGGGGAAAGGGGGAGTTTGTTGCTGAGCGGGATTGCGCCAACGCCAGGGGATGGGGGAGCGGATGGGGGAGCGGCAGAAGTAGGGGCACGCGTGGGGCATGGGGCATGGGGCATGCGTGAACGGTTTCATGATACGGTACCCGCTTGCTGACTCGACATGCTGTCGTCGGTCCCGCAGTTTGGCGAGATGTTCATCCTCGGCATCAACTTCAATCAGGTGTCCATTATCAACATGTAAGCTACCAGCTTGGGCCAGAGTCCTGCCGCTGCGCAAGCAAGCCTGGCCGTCAGAGCGCGCTACCCCCCAAGGCCCCCATTGACCCTGGCCCTTCCCTCCCCCCCGCCCCCCGCTACATCCCCAGGATCATGGCCACGGGACTGGCGGTGGACTATTCGGTCTACTTCGCACAGCGCTTCGTTGCGGTGGAGGTGCGTGGGGCGGGGCGGGGCACGTGGATGGGTGGGTGAGCCTAGGTACGGGCCTCGCCGCGTCTGCCCTCGTGATCCTCCAGGCCGACGGCACGCTCAACGGGCGCATGCCCCTTGCTGTTTCTGCCGTACACACAGAGTGCTGCCGTACACGACACGTGCACACACATTTCCCACCCCCGAACCGCAGGCCGACGGCACGCTCAACGGCCGCATGTCCCTGGCGCTGGCCGACACGGGCTCCTCCGTGTTCGTGGGGGGGCTCACGGCGCTGGCGGGCACCATCCCCCTGGCCTTCAGCTCCTCCACCATCCTCCGCACCTTCTTCGCCCTCATCTTCGGAACCATCGCCTTTGCGCTTCTCATTGGTGAGGCGGCCCCTGCTGGTGTCCGGCGACCGGCCTAGCAGCATGGGCTTGGCCTGGCTTGTAGGGGAGTAACCTGTTGGTTGCGCTCATGCTCAGCTTCGGCCTGGACTGGTGGCTAGGAAGGAAAGGAGGCAGATCGGCACAGCACGACGGATGCGGCAAGGCCGCATGTTAGGCCCGCCTCACTCGCTCAAGCCCACCTCCTTGCCCCCCCCACCCCCACCGCAGGGCTCATGCTCATGCCCGTGGTGTTCTCGCTGGTGGGGCCGCCGCCGCTGCGGCAGGGCGCCGCGCAGGGCGCCCGCGTCAGTCCCGAGCAGGAGCCGGGGGCGGCGCAGGGGCGGGGGCAGGGGGACAAGGGGGTGGAGCTGGTGTAGGACCGGGTAGCTAGATGCAGGGGCGACCCACTGGGGGGCGCCATCCCCACTCAGTCGGGCGGTCAGGAACTAGGTAGGCATAGGGGGCGCCCCACAGGGCCATCTGGGACTGGGCGCGTATACATTACGTAATGGCAGGCTTTTGGCATCACAGGGCTCGGCCGTTGGGCAGGCCTATGTCAGAGCTTGGGCCGGAGCTCTGGGGACAAAAGGCGCGCGAGCGGGAGGCGGCAGCAGTTGCCGGTATTCTTGATTGGCGCATTGCTCGTTCTGAGGGCCTTGGAATGGGCACATGTTGCAGAAGTCGACGTGGACTGAATTGGGTTCAAGTGCTTGGACGCCTCCAAACCGGGGCAGACAATGGGGGTGAGGCAGGGCTGGCGCCTTGTGAGAGAGGCGCGCGGGGCGTGGATGCAATGGGAAGGGGCAATTCTACATCTGGAATCATACATCGTTCTTCATGAGCTGTCGGGGCTGTTTACTCCGTGACTGGGTGTCCAGGAACACCCTCGTTAAGCGGCTGGACCTCGTGATGTTGTGTTGGGGCGTGGCAGACCGTATGAATGCATTCATTCCTCGGTGGGGGTGTCAGTTAGGGGCCTTCACAGAGCCCAGATCTTAGGGGGTGCACAACGTGTGCCCCCATGTGTTTCGGCGCATGGGAAGCATGGCACTGCAGGGGTGGAGTCGTACAAGAGGTGAGACGGGCTGCTTCACGGTCGGCGGCATCTTTGATAGAGGCTGCGCCGCGGCAGTGTGTGATGTGAATGCCAACGTGGACATGCAGGAGCGGACAGAGCGGGCAGGAGCCTGATAGTGTAACACGGATCCATCCAATCCATTACACAGCAACTCTTGCCTGTCCTTGGGGCCAACCTGCCCACACGCTTTCAAGCCCCATCATCCAATCCATCACGCCCCCGTACACAGTTGTCAGCTCAGCGAACTGCAATTCAGTCGAGCTCACTCGCCGCATCTGCCTGTCCCTTTCCAGTGCGACCCCACTCCCCACCCCCAACGCAAGCCAGACGCTAGCCAGAAATCGGTCCAGGTGCTCTTCTTCCTAAGCTCAGTCTACATCCGTCCACAACTATAACAACTATAGAGCTCCCAACTCCATGCGATGTTCGGACTAAAAGGGTGAAGCATGCATGCCAGCAATGGCGCGAGAGGGGTACGGTGGGCGCTAGGTCACACCCACAATTCAAGGTACACCAGCGGACAGTGGCCGCCAAAGAAGTTAAGATGAAAGCTACAGCATACGGGAAGAAGTTCCATCGGCTGCAGGTCATTAGAACCCGCCCTAACAACAGGTCCTCCTGGGTCATCCGATCCTAGCAACACCAGTTCTTCTCCCGCCTAACCTCAACCTCACGTGTGTCCCGCCGTCTCCAACACCTACTCCCCTACCGCCCAGCCGTAGCGCATCACACTGACTCTTCCTGCTTACATTAAGCCCCTGCTTTTGCTCACAACGGGTCGCCCTGCGCCTCCATCTTTGCCAGAGCGCTCTGCGCCTTCGCAAGCAGCGCCTGCGCCCGAACGGCCCGCTCTCCAGAGGACATGCGGCGCCACACCGCCGCCGCCTGGGCCCTCGCGCCTCGGACCCACACGGCCCCCGCCTCCTCGCCGTCGGGACCCGCCGGTTCCGCCGCCGCCGCCAGGTCGATCGACAGGGGCCGGCGGGCAGCGGGCGGCGGCAGCGCGGGGGCAGTGTTTCCTGTGGAGGAGGCGGCCTCGCCACTCCACGTCGAGGAGCGGTTGCTGATGCCAGCGGCGGCGGCGGCCGCGGCGGCGGCAGCGGCTGCGCGCTCCGCGGGGCCGCTGGCGGCGGCGACGAGGCTGGCGGCGCCGCTGGCGGCGTCGGAGCCCGCCCGCGCCGGCCGCCGGCCGTACACCTGGATTGGCGGCGGCGGCGGCCGCGGCGGCAGGGAGCTCCGCTGCGGCGAGAGCACGCCGCTGGGTGACGCCGACAGCGGCAGGCCCGGCGGCGACGTCAGCGACCCCTGAGTCCTCAGACCTGGTGATGTCACTATGGATCCAGATCCAGATCCACGCTGGGCCGACGGCGAGCTAGCGCCGTGGCCCCAGGCGCGGGGCCGCCGGGGGCTCAGCGCCGGCGCTGGCGGGCTGGTGGCGGAGTTGACGGCAGGCACCGCCGCCGCCAGGTTCCGTGGGGCTCCGTTGGTGGCGTCGCTTCCGGTGCGGGCGGGAGCTGCGTGACGGTAGGCTGGGTAGCTGGTCTGGTGGTGGAGGGCCCGAGGCGGCTGGCGGAGGGGCGCGGAGCTTGGCTCTTCCTCTGGGAGCTGGCCCGGCGGCGTCGCGGGAGCCTGGCTGGGCAGCGCAGCGGCGGCGGTGGCGGCGGCGGCGGCGGCGGGAGGCAGGCTGGGACTGGGTCCGCCAGGCCCGGCGCTGGTGGTCGAGGGCCCCGTCATGTGACTGATGGAGCGGAGCATTGGCCTTCCGGCGGCGGCGGCGGCGCCAGGATCGAGCCTGCCGCTGACGCCGCGGTCGCCGCCGCTGAGGCGGCCTCCGTCGGCCCCGCCACCGCCGCCGCCGCCGCCCCGGCCCCTGCCGTATACGGCTTGGCTGCTGGTTGCCCGCCCCAAGCGGGGCACCGCGCCGACGTCAGCGACTGCAAAGCCGCCGCTGGCGCTGCCGCCGCCGCCGCCGCCGCCGCCGTCATCTGCTTCCTCGAGGTCCTCGACCTCCTCCAGAGCAGCGCTGGCAGCGGCGCCACCCGAGTTGCGGGCGTGCCAGTTGGTCGCAACCATCTGTACGACCTGGTTGAGAGTTTCGGGGGTTACGTTAGGGTAACCGCTCTGTCGCAGATCATCGAGGAGCTTCGACGAGGCCGTTGGCGTCGTGAGCACGGACAGGGTGTTGGCGCTGAGCCCCGGCGGCGGGCCCGGCGTGAAGGGCGGGAAGTCGGGGTAGCCTGGCGGCAGCGGCCGCTGCGGCATCCAAGACAGCGGCTCCGACGCCGGTCCCTTGGACGCCGCCGCCGCCGCCACCGCCGCCTGCCCGGCGATGTACGACGCGAGCGTTACGCCTTCTTCGATGTCGACGTTGGTCTCGGTGCCGCGCCGCCGCCGTTGGTCGCTGGAGCGGGCGGACGTCTCGCCGGCGGACCCAGGCGCGGCGCCGGACGGCGGCGGCCGCGATGGCTCCAGAGTTGACGGCGACGGCTGGCGGAGGATGGGGCGGGGCGCGCGCAGCGGCGAGTTGCCGGCGGCGAGCGACGCCGCCGACGCACCGCCGCCGTCACCCATCCGCGCGGGAGCGGATGACCGGTCCCTGCCGCCGCCGCCGCCGCCGCCGGCCCCTGCCTTGCCGTACGCCTCGTCACTCGAGCTGTCCGGGTCCACGTCAGAATCACAGTACATGGCCATGTCGTTGTCGTACGTCTTGTCGTACCCCTTGGTGCCGGCGGCGAAGGAGACCGACGGACCGCTGCGGAAGGCCGCCGCCGCAGCGCGCGGCGTGCCCGTGCCGCCAGTGCCCGTTCCCGCGCCGCCTCCGCTGGAGCAGCCGGGCGCGGTACCGTTCCTCGACGCTTCGAAGCGGCTGGGGCGCCGGGCGGGGCTGGTGACCACTGCTGATGCGGCGAGGCTGGTCCGGGAGTTGGCGGGGCGGAGGGAGGTGTGGGCCCACGCCTCGGTGGCGATGCTGCTGCACCGGCGGCTGGCTGGCTCCAGAAGGATGCTGCTGGGGTGGATGGTGCTCCTGCAGGCGGGGGTCAGAAACAGACGGCGTTATCACTTAGCGGTGCCATGCGCGATTAGTGACATGGGTGGGAGGTGGGAAAGCCCTTTGGTGGAGAATGGTAACCTGTTGCGTACGGTAGTTGACCAGGGCGGGCGGGTGTGCATATCGGGGCAGCGGTACCGGCACGCGTTAGACACACGCGCTCGCTGGAGGCTCCACATTCCACAGGCCTCCATCCCTGCCCTCCACAGGCCCAAGACCGCCGCTCCCAGCCGCACCTGGAGTCCTCTCCCTCCAGGTCATCTCCGGGGAAGGAGCGGTCGGGCGGCCGCAGCGGGCAGGGCTGCGAGGAGCGTTCGAAGGGGCGGGGCCGGAAGGAGCCCCCGTCCCGGAAGGAGCGCTGGCGGGGCTGAGAGCAGCACGGGGCACCAGAAGGGGGGCACATTGTGGGGCATCAGTCACGGCAGTCACGGGGGTCCCATGGGGGTCCCACGGGGGTCCCACTGGGTAAGGCCGTGAGCTCGGTCCCCGCGGACCCCACCCCACGCTCACCACGCTGTATAGGTTGCCGGCGCTGGCTCGCCGCCGCGCTGATGCGGAGACCGGCAGTCCCGGACGCCGCCGTGACTGCAGGGGCGAGGCAGGGTGGTGGGGGTGGTGCAAACCGCGGTGAGGCAGGGGCTGGCAGGAGTTGAAGACGGAGGGTATGCATGCCTCCTGGCGCCAGACAAGGCACGTGCCAGCTGAAGCCATGCGCTCCCTCCCATTCTTCCGCGAGTTCCGCACCGCCACCCCGCCTACTACGCACCGTTCCCAGCTGCTTTGCAATGTGGGAGGGCAGCTCGTAGAGGCCAGCGGCGATGGAGGGCGCGCGCAGGCGCAGCTCGTGCACCTCGGTGGCCTCATGCCCGCCGCCGCCGCCGCCCGCGGCCCCGTGCCCATGGTCCACCCGCTGAACCCACACCAGCTCCTTCCGCCGCGCCGCGTCCAGCGCCGCCTGGACCTGCGAGGAAGCCGGGCAGTTGCGGGGGTTGGGGAAGAGGTTGGGGCCTTGCACAGGGAGTGCGAAGCGGTTTGGCTGGGCAGGGGACCAGGGGTACGTTGTTGTTCGGGCCCGATGTCCACCGGACTAAGCCATCGAGGCTGCGGAGCAGGACTTGAAGAGCCTCACCTGCGCCCACTCCGGCTCTAGCTCCGGTACGCGTGCCACGGGCGCCAGGCGGCTGGCGAGGGACGCCCCCACCGGCAGGGGCTGCTCCTGCAGGGCAAGGGCCGGGAAGTGCGACATGTGAGAGGCATGCAATGGATTGGTGGGGCTGTCGCCACGGGTTGCCTGCTCGGCATGCATGGCCGCGTGAGTAATGACTTGCACCAGTGGTCGCGCGCCGTGGTGTCGCGGTCGAAGTGACCGCTGTGCACGTGCAGATGTCGGGGTCCGCGTCCGCGGCTTCCATCACCCAGAGCGCTGCTGACAAGGTGCGCGAGCAGCCGCCGGCACCCATCACCAATTCATGACCTCTTGTTCTGAGACATGCTTGCTCGGCGTCGAGCCCACGCTCTCGGCCGTCCCCTCGTCGCGCGGGCCTCGTCAGGCCTCCCTCTGGCCGCGCCGCGCCCCGAGCGCCGACGCGACCGGAAACGCTGTAGGCCTGATCCCACCATTCCGCTGACTCTGACACACAGGCGCATACTGAGCCCCTAGGCCGCTCGGGCGAGGAGCCTGTAGCTCGGTCGCTCCAGTCCATGCGCGTCGCCCGACGGACGGGCCCTGCCCCGCGCCAAACACCCATCGCACCTTGCGTCGGAAAGCACATATGACGACCACTGCTGGTACCAGCACCGCGACGACCGCGACCGCTGCAACCAGCGCGAGGACTTGCATCTCCATCGTGTAGTGGCTTCTACCTTGTCCCTACCTCCAGTGCTATACGTATGGGTACTTCATAGCTCATACGAGTTTGGTTTTGCTGTGGCGCTGTGGCCAGCGCGTTTTGGACCGCGAAGAATTAGAATTAGGACTGGGGCTCGTCCACCGCCAACGACCTCAAAGGCGCACTGATTCCGGTTCTTCTGGCTCCCAGACGCTGAACAGTCATGTAGGACTTGAAGCGATAGTTGCAGCCCTACAGTTACCGCGAAGGGCCTCGGTGACTTGGCAGACCACATGCCGACCTCAGAACTTCCATTGACGAGGCAGAACACGCACAGTTCATCTAAGGAGGCATCGCGTGTGGAAATGTGTTGCTACAGGCTTGCAACTTAGGGGGCACAGGTGCTGTCAGGACACGGCACGCCTCTCATCCCCCGCAATGCCCCGGAAGTCCACACGTGGGTCCACAGCCTGTCCCCTCGACCAAGCGCGCTCCGCACGCGAGCCTTGCGCTGCTTGCTCCCACGGCAAGCATACTGTCTGGAGTCATTGCGTTCAACACGCTACAACACGCCCCACCAGTGCCAGTGCCCTGCCGCCACTCCGGCAGGCTGCCTCGTGCCGGCGGGGCTGATGCCTATCAACGGTGCGGACCCGACGTCTCCGTCCATTACACCTTCCCAAGGAGACCCCACGGTCCAGCTTCCTGAGGGACCCAACCCTGACCGCAAGGCGCATGCAAGAGTGAGCGTCACACGGGGGCAGCCCAGCCACCGCAGGAGCGGTCCTTAAATGCGGCACAGCCCCCCGTCGGAGTGCTGCCTCGTTCACAGCGCAACGCGCTCGCACTCGGACCCCTTCGCTCGCTTTCTCCTCGGCCCGCCCTAGCCCCCGTATCCAACCCCCCGACCCCCCCCCACAGCGTCTGAAAGGGCCCCGTGCTCCCGCGCACTGCCTCGTGCGGCTCCGGCCCATGCGTTTCGTCCCCACCCGTTCCCACAGTTCCCAACCCCTTCTTCCCTCGAAGACCCCCAATTACCAGCGCCTGAGTGGCCACCGTCCCTCCCACACGATCCTCGTGCGGCTCCACTCTCCAACTCAGAACAATCCGTCTCAGCCCTCGGCATTCGGTACGTTTAAGGACCCGTGGGCAGCACCGACTCCCGAGCCGCCGCCGCAGGCGGAAATGCGCCCGACGTCAGGCCCTTGAGGCCGGCGGATCGCCCCTGCACACGTCCGCACCCTGCCGGCTTCACCCCGTCCGTGCTCCACAAATGAGCACATCCAGCTTCGAGGGCTCCTGCCGTGCGCCATGCGTCCAGTAGCAGCAGTAAGTCAGAGCCCCTTGCAGAGGTACCGCGCCCGCGGTAGCTCCCGGCAGCTTCACTCCACTACCGCCGCCGCGGCCCTGGCGGCGGCGGCCGCGGCAACGGCGGCTCGTCGCCGTACATGCACACAACCGAGAGGTCCGCTGTGTGGTCGTACACGGACGGCTGCACGTCCAGGCCCCGGCAGGCGCCCGGGAACACCTGCATGCAGTACAAAGCCGTACGGACGAGGCGAAGAGGCGATGAGCTCAGTACAATCGGCATGTTTCTCACCTCATCATCAACGTTGCCCATGGTGATGCCCCTGTCACTGTTCTGCTGCCCTCTTCCCAGGGCCCCCAGTCCCTTCTTTCTGCCATCGTCCTCCCGTTATCTCCCAAAGAAAGAGGCCCAACCAAACCCACCGCGCCCATGCCCCCGGGCAGCTCCCTCCGCGACAGCAGCAGGGTTGCCGTTACGTTTGCGGTGCCGCGGTTGCAGATGGCGGCCGCCTCGAAGACCAGCCCCCGGCCGGGCCCAAAGGAGCGGGGGTAGTCCATGTGCCTGGGGGTGAGGGAACAACGCGGTGACCGAGAGCGAGTAAGTCCCTGTCTCCCTGCCCATGATCTAACACGCGTCGACCTTGAAACCTGGCCGCACTGGCCTTCAACTACCCGACACGCCCTGACGCCGCCCTCACTTGGAGTACAGGTAGCCCAGCCGCGTGCACACGGCCGCGGCGCGCAGCGCGTTGGCCACTCCGGTGCCGGTGCCCCCCGCGGCAGCGCTGGGTCGCACGGTGCCCTTGCGCGGGGTGGGGTCGCTGAGGGTGGCCTCCAGGTGGGTGGTGCCCGCCATTGACAGCGTGCCCATGTAGCCACACCTGGTGGATAATGGGCGGGAGGGCGGAAGGGTGGACAAGGAGTTCACACCGACTGAGGTTCTGTCCCAGCGATTCTCCCGGCTAGCTACCGGCAGCTCGCACCCTCCGGGTTCCAACTTCCAAGCTGTGTGTTCCCCGGGCCAGGCCCAAGGTTTCCTCACCAGCTCAGCTGCACAATGCCCGTGCGGTTGGGCAGGGGCCCGTCCACCAGTCGGAGGGAGCCGTGGGGCAGCTCTGCGCCCAAGGGGTGACAAAAGAACGAAGTTTATACTAACAGTAACCTTTGTGCGAGGTCAGTCCTGGCCTGGGAGCTGGGACGGTCCCGCATGCAACCCTTCCCTTCGGCCTCGTCATCCCTCCGCCCTTGTGCCTCTCACCGGTGCGGTATCGCGTGAGGTCCCGCATCCATTCGGGTACCGGCGGTAGCGGCGCCGTGACGCCAGCGATGAGACCCTTGGGCCCAGTGCCGCCGGCCTTGGCGGCCGCATCCAGCCAGTCCGGGCCCAAGCCGTCGTCGTACGGCTCGGTCTCAGCCCCTTGCGGCCACAGCTCGAAACCCTCCTCCTCCTCCTCGCCCCCTTGCCGCGTCCCCGGCCCGCCTTCCTCGCCGTTTGGCGGGCTTGTGGGGTCCGGAGAGGGCGAGGAGGAAGTGCCCGCATCGAGCAGACGCCGGTGGCGGAGCCCCGATGGGGACGCTCCTGGAGGCCCAATCGTCCCTGGAATCATTACCTCTCTCAGTCGGCTCAGTCCCTCGAGGAATGGCCCACACTCGGCTGGGAGCGGCTTCGACGGCGCCGCCGGCGGGGACGGCGGCGCAGCAACACCCGGCGGCGGCGGCGGGGGCCGGCACCGCACGCCCGCGGCGGCCCCGCCGGGGCAGACACGGGGCGCAATGCCGTACGCCTCGCAGGACAGAATGCTGCCGGGAAGTCGAGGGGTCACGTACGACAGCGTGGCGGTTGGGCCGAAGCTCGAGGCCACGGGGCCGCCACGTGGGCTGCAGTCCACGCCGTCCGCCCACACGTGGGACCCCTCGGGTGCCGCCCACTCCGTGGACGCCTCGGCGCCCGCCGCCCCGAACCCCAGCTGGGCGCACACCACCGACGCCTCCGTGGCTGTCCACCTGCGAGGAGAGGAAAGGAGAGGAGATGGGTGAAGCAAAGCGCAGTACCCGCTTATGTACACGCTAGACGGCTAGTCAACATCAACATCACACACTTCCTCACATCGGGCTTTCGGTTCCGTATCTAAGGCCAGCCGGCTAATCACCGCGCCTACCGGTACGCTTTTCTCGGCCATTACACGAGCAGCCCCCAACACTTCCTCCCATCCCTGGAGTACGGCCGCAGCGCATGGCCCGCTTCCAACCGAGTTTCCCCCCTCTCACCTGGCGCTGCCACACACGATGCCCCAGCGGCCCAGCACCTGCAGCTCCAAGCGCCCCTCCCCCGGGTGGCCGCCGTCCAGCAGCCGCAGAGCGCCCGAGGCAGCGGGGGGCCAGGGAGGGGGCTGCGAGGCGGGGGGCGGCGGCGGAGGCACGGAGAGAGAGGGGGAGGAAGGGGCGGCGGGCGGCGGGGGCGAGTGCGGGGAGGCCGGCGGGGGTGTCGAGGGTGGCGGTGAGGAGGGGGGTGGGGTGGTAGGGGGTGGGGAGGAGGGCGGCGGGTAGACGGGTGGAGGAGGGGAAGAGGGAGGCGGTGGGGACGGCGGGGGAGAGGGTGGTGGCGGAGACGGGAGCGAGGGAGGAGGGGGAGACACCGGCGGTGAGACCGGGGGCGGCGGCGAGGGAAGGGTCACGGGGGGTGGCGAAGGGCTGGCCGCTGGGGGGGTAGGAAAGGAAGGAGGGTCCGAAGGCGAGAGCTCGGGTGAGGGTGAGGCCGAAGGGGAAGGCGTGGGCTCCGGGGTGGGTGCGGGCGAATACGTGGGAGGCGGCGAGAGCGCCGGAGAGGTCTCCGCAGGGGGAGGAGGAGAGACGGCGTCGGATGGCGGCTCGGCTGGAAGGACAGGAGGAGGGGATACGCGGAATGGTCTCAGATGCAACCAGTCGGTCCTGGACACCATCTTCACGGCTAGGTGAGGTTCTCTGGCTTAGGGCCCTTGCTTGCCCCTTTGAAGACCTGAAGTTGATCAACACCAGCCAAAGAATACCCGGGGCCCACTCACGTGCTTGGCAAGTCATGATTGCAAGGTGTTTGCACGAGCCGCCAAACATCAACTGCGCCGTACAGCTGCCGATGCTGACAGCGCCCACGGGGCAGCGTACGGCATCCAGGTAGCCGTTCCAGGAGCTGTACGCTGGTCCTGAGAGCGCAAAGCCCGCCACGCCCGGGCCGTACGGGATCGCGTTCGTACGGCAGGCCAGGTCCGCGATGCGATCCGACCAGGCCGGAGATTCGTCGCCGCAGAGGGGCATGCAGGATGACATGGAGAGGGTGGTCAGGGACGACTGTGTGGGGGGGGAGGGGGAGGGGGAGGGGGGGGGGCAAGGGTTGGACCAGCGAAGTCCCGAGTGCAGGGAGTGTACGGCCACTCAAGCTACGCCCTTGCCCCTGCCCCCTTGGGAGGCAAACACTCGCCCCCTGGACACGGCGGGCCTAACATCATCCTCTGTGCCTCCCCTTTTCGTCTCCGTCGAGCCATCTGCAGCCACCTTCCCACCTTCCTTCCCACCCCGTCCTCCTGCCCCTCTCCTTGCACCTCCCCGTCCCCTCCCTCGCCCTGAACGCCAAAAGCCGTCCTCCTTGTCATCCCCCACCCCAGCGCCCCCGCCTCAAGCGGCCCCTCACCGTCACGTCGCACGCCACGACCACCAGGTGGCTTCTCTCGACGGCCTCGGTACCCCCAACCAAACCAATCTATCGGACACACGACCCCAAAACCTGCCGGCACCCCACCACTCCACTCACCGTCACGTCGCACGCCAAAAGCACCGCGTTCTCCCCCGGCGCCGGCAGCGCCCAGGCCCCCGTTTCGGCGTCGTAGCGCCTCAGGTGCAGCCCCCCGTCAAAGGTCTGCAGAGGCACCCGGCCGGCGGCTGGGCGGGAGCGAGTGGGGCAGGAACAAGCATTGTGATGCCGGTACCGGTACGGACGGTTGAGTAGGCAGTAGGTGCTGGTGTGTGAGTGTGCAGATGAGGGCATCGACAGGGATCATGGACTGCTGCTAGCGGCGTGCTGGCACGTATTTGTTATTTGGCAGGAGGTCTCGTACAAAAGCAAGGCAGGTTGAGCCTCACCTGCTGGGGGCCAGGGCGTCAGCGGTGGGGACCGCGGCTTGGGCGGCCGCAGCGGCCACAGCCCCGCCGCCGGCGACGGCGACGGCGGCGTTGCCACGGCCGGTGGCGGCGGTGAGGCCGCCAGCACCGCCGGAGGGGGCGGGGACGCCGCGGCTGGCGAGGGCGGCGGCAGCCCTGTCGGCGTCCCTGCCGCTGCTGGCGGCGACGGCTCAGCCGGCGCAGGCGGGTACACCGAAACCGTCGGCGGGGAGGCTACGGGCGGTGCTGCCCGTACGGGCCATAACGGCTCCTCATCGTAGTACGGCGGCGGCGGCTCTTCATCTTCCGGCGACATGGGCGTCGGCGACGGCGGCCGCGCTGGCGGCGGCGGCGGCCGCGGCGGCGGCGACTTGACCTCCAGCTCCCACCACGGCGGCGGGGCGGCCTCCTCTGGCGACTCTGGCGGCGGCACTGGCGGCGGCGGCGGCGACGGCGGTGACGGAGGAGAGACCCACTCCCACATCGGCGGCGGTGCGTCTTCCGCCTGAGTCCCCTCCTGCGCCTTGGGCGTAGCCGCCACCAGAAGTGGCGGCGCCGTCGGCGGCGATGGCGGCGCCGACGACGCTAGCGGAGGCGGTGGCGATGCCGCCGCCGGACTCGACGGTGACGGCAACGCCACTGGCGGAGGCGGCGAGGGATGGCGCGGCGGTGGCGCTTTGGGGGCGGGCACAGGCGGAGGAGAGGCCGCAGGCTGCGCCGCCGGCCGCGGTGGCGGCAGGGGTGACGGCGGTGGCGGCGGCGGCGGAGACCGCTTTGGCGGCTTGGGGCGCGGCGGTGGCGGCCCCGGCGGCGCCGCCGGGTGCGGCGGCTTGGGCGCTGGCGGAGGCGGAGGCGACATTGGTCGCGGAGCCTTCCGCGGTGGCAGCGGGCTCGTTGGCGGAGGCGGCGTTGGTGGGGACCGCTTTGGCGGCTTTGGGCGCGGCGGGGGGGGCGCCGACGCCGCACGTGGCGGAGGGGACGATGCGGGCTTGGGGCTTGCACCTGTGGGCGGAATGCAGAGCAGACCGGCCAAGAGCTTGAGACTTCAAGCCTGTTAGGGCCTACCATCCTTTCCCGTAGCTGTCACGGGGCTAAGCGCTGCTTATGCTGAGCCCTCGTGTCAAGCCCCTAGCTCGTGGAGGCCAGGGTAAGCGACCTTTGCGTGGGGCTCCAATTTGCTCGGCGACGCGTGACTCACGCTTCCAATTAATTCCGCAACCGAGGTTGGCAGTAATTGCTGCCGCTTAGCCGTGTCCCGTGTGACGTGTGCATGCAGAGCCCTGACGGCGGCTCCGACGGCTCCGTAATCCACGCTTGATCTTCCCACAAACGCCAAGCTTTTGCACCAGACCAGAGGCCTCCCCAACCCTCCGCATTGGCACTACGTTCCCGCCGTGTTGTTAACTTGTTATCGTGGCCGTGGCCCAAAGTCTTACCTTGTCCAGCCTCGTTAGTGCACTGTACAGCTGCCACGCTGCGGCACTGTCCCCGTGCCTCCGTGACGTAATCCGCCGTACAGTCCGACAGGCCGTGGGCGCCTGCCGGACACGTGACGCGGGTGAGGATCCTGCTGGACTGCGTGCGGTTGAGCCGCGGTATCCCCGTGTCGCCGCCAACCGCCATCGTCCATCCGTTAGTAAACCCCGCCTGTCGGCACGCGGCAGTTGCCGCAACCGACGCCTGACTCATGTTCCAGCCTGGCTGACAGACGGGGAGGTCGAGGAAGAAGAAGGGTGGCGGCGGAGCTGAAGAGCCACCGTGTGTGTTGGGGTCTTGGCCCGCTGTCGGGAGCGGCCGGGCAAAGATGTAACCAACGTACGGCGGTCCCCTGGGTGCCGATGGGCTGAGGTGCGACAGCGCCTCATTGCCCGTACGTGATGGGTCGTACACGTACGGCACAAGCACAAAGTCCACGGTGCCGACACGGAGCGCGTCTGGGAGGAGGGTGTGGGGGACGGTGGGGGGGAGAGGGACAGCAGCAGTTTGACTCTTCCGGTAGCCGGAACATGGCGCCGAATATTCGACATCCTGCTGTGGGTGGTGACCTAGTTGGGCTCCTCGCTTGCGCAACTGAACAATGTCCGAGGGTAGTGAGATCAGACGCCTCACAGGGGCCGCCGGCAGAGCCGGGTAGAGCTGGGCAAAGCCCGGCAGGCACGCTGCGTGTGGTGCCAAGATCATGGAGGAAAGCTCATGACTTTCCCAGAGTTCCCCGTACCCGTGACAAGGCTTACCGACAGAGCTGGCTACCGCGCCTGAGGGTAGTACCGCGACGTGGAGGGAGGAGGGCCATGGCGCCAGGTTAAGTCGCAGGGTGTATGTGTATGTGACCATATGAGCACGACAGTGAAGTTTTCCTCGCCCACCTTGTGCAAGCGCCACGAGAGCGAGGAAGGCGACGCATGTCCATTGGCGGGCCCAGGCCCGATAACGGACACCTCGCGCTGCCGTCAGAGCGACTGCCTTCAAGTATGGTGACATTCGCTATATGCAACTGATGCCCCTGCGCTGCTTCTGGGCTGCGTCGGCTTCTCCACGAGGAACCATGGTCTAACCTCACTCGCGACGACCTCACATGTTTGCCTTCCTATGTCTACTCATGAAGGTATACCAGCTGAGGTAACTAGGATGGGCGGCGACTCACGAAGCTCGTCGCTTGCGCAAGCGCAGTCGGCCGGTAACTTCGACCGCGTTGGTCAACCCGACCGAAGCCTTCGGCGCGTATGAGAGGCTGATCGCATAGTGTATACAGAGTAAGACACTACGGTGTGTGCGACGGGCGCAGAATGCAAGCGCCGGGGCGATTGGCGGGCGGGCGACAAAGAGGTACCGCGGTAGCAGCCCCACGCCCGAGTCGCGGTTTTTAGCTCGTATGCATTCTTGGAGGCCTACTCGCCAGGCTTAGCTGCACCAGGCCGCGTGTAGCATGCGCGGCATGGTACGTCGCGCGCCGGCACGAACCATGGGAGCATCTCCCGACCTCTCCCGAGTCCCGACCTTCGTCTGGATCAAGCAAGGGCAGACCAATGGTCCAATTAATGCAAAATGGTGGCGCCAATGCGGGCACCACGCGTATACATCCGCAGCCCTCCATGCCACGGAAAGGTCTCTAGCCCCCGCCGCCGGCGGCTGTATAATCACTCTCTCTCCAACTCTGTCCACCTCCGCCCATCCATGCATCCGCAGCAACAGGGCCCAAACGCATGGCATCACCCTGGCACGCAGTTCGACCAGATCTTCTCTTTCTCAAGAATCTGCCGTGCAAGTTCGGCTCCCTTGACCTTAACCCCGTTCTCAACCTTCCCATAACCATTCAACACCCTGTACGCGCACCCCTGGCGCAAGCTTCCACTCCAGCCCTCCCTGAAAGCACGCGGTCGACCGGTAAGCTTTCTTATCAATTCCCTCACACATCAGCCCCGAAAAGGTGCATGGCCCCGGCCATCCAGCAACCACAGTGCCCAAACCCATGGCATCACGTATCCATTACTTGCGGTCCGGTGCCCCCTTCCCCGCGTACGCCCCTACCCTAGCATGCACCCCTGCCGCTACCCTACCCGCGGTCCCGCACCCGAGAACCATGTCGGGACCGGCTGCTGCTGCTGCCCTAGCGCGCCGTCCGGGCGCCCCTGCTGCCCCTCCTGCTGCGACTCCTGCTGCTGCCCCTGCTGTGCCATCTGCCCGTGCACTGCCTGCTGAGCTATGAGGGGCATGCGCTCCATGTGCTGCTGGATCCGCAGATGCTGCTGCATCTGCACCTCAACCATCTGCTGGTGCGAGGATGGCTGCTCCTGCTGCTGCGGGTAGTAGTACGGCTGCTGCTGCTGCACCTGTCGCTGCTGGAAGTGCTGTTGTTGTTGTTGCTGCGCGGCGAAGCGGGGGTGCGGCGGCTGCAGCGGCGTCGTGACCGCCGAGCCGGGCGCCTGCTGCCCCGCGCCGTCTTTGCTACCCGCACCGGCCAACTGGTCTTGGAACGCCTGCAGCTGCTTCTGCTGCAGCAGCGGAATGTCGTCATCCTCGCCGGGAACGTAGCTTGCTCCCATCGCGGCAGCTGCGCCCGCGCCCGCGCCCGCGCCGGCTCCGTTGAAGCGGCTGAGGTGGCCGCTAGCCGACAGCTGACCAAAGGGGTTGTCGGGATCGTTCGGGTGAGGCTTGTCCGCATCGGGCCCGTCGCTGTCCGAGGCTCGCAACATGAGCTGCAGCAGCACTCGCTCGCGCTTCGCCTCGGCAAAGTCCGCCGCTGACATCTTCCGTTTCGGGAGGAAGAGGTGGGGGAAAGGCGAGCACGTCACGTGCCAGGCGGTGTCACGTGCCTTGGTCTTGGTTCTCAACCCTCTGAACTGGTACGCCTTCCCAACGCCCTCGCAGACACACCTCCGCCTACGCAAGCAGCCCTGCACACACCTCCGCCCAGCCCCCGCCCCGGCCCCACCATGAGCAGGAAGGACGCGCCCGCCCACAGCAGCAGGCAGCCCGCCAGCACCGACCCCAGGCTGCCCTGCGCCTGCAGCGTGGCGTCCAGGGCGGCGTGCAGGCGCGTGGCGTTGCACACGCAGATGGAGCTCTGGGGGGCAGGCGGGGGCGGCCGGGGGCCAAGTGGGGGGCCGGGGGCAGGCGGGGTTAAGTAGGGCGGGGGCAAGTGAGGCTGGGGGCGGGGTCAGGCGGGGGCCGGCGGAAAGCGGTGAGGGGCCAGGGGGTGAGGCGGAGGAGCAAATTGTATCAACGTGCGCGCTGCTGCAACAGAGGCGGCGAACCAAGATGGCCCAAGCAAGACGAAGCAAGACAAGCGGATCAGACCAACAACGACGACGGGGCTTGCGGTCTGGTGTGAGCTCACCCCGAGGACGTACTCCAGCAGGTCCAGGCTGAGGCAGGAGTCCGGGCAGGAGGCGCCGTTCACCGAGTCGTTGAGGAAGGCTAGGTACGAGGGCCGGGCTGGCGGAGGCAGAGGCGGCTGGAGCAGCATAGGCGAGGCTAAGGGCAGCGGCGGGGGCGGTAGCAGGGGTGCTGGAGTGGGGGCACCCCCGACTGGAGGCGCGGGTGGGGGCGGGTTGGGCGATGGCGGCGGCTGGGCAGTGGCGGGAGCCGGTGATGTGTTGGGTGCGCCTGACGTGTTGGTGGTTGGCGGGACCCCCGCTTCAGGGCCGCTGCTGCCGGACGGCAGCGGCGAGGCAGGTCCGCCAGCCGCCTGCCGCAGAGCCCGCCGCCGGCCCCCGGGAGCTGACCCCGTCGTCGGCTGCTGCTGCGGCGGCGGCCCTGCCGCCCCTGCTCCTGCGCTCGGGGGTGGCCGCTGGCCCTCTCCTGCTGCCTCCGGCTTTACCAGACTGCTCAGTAGCTGGCTGAGCGGGTCTGCGCCGGGCGGGAAGGGCGGCGAGGGCGGGGGCGAGGGCTGCGAGAGGGCGGCTGAGATCTGGGCCACTCCGTTCACCAGGTCGTTGGTTGTGTTCCGGTACTTCGACGCGCCCGCGATAGCTTTGTCCACGGTGCGAACGCTGAGCTTTAGGACTCCGGCGCCTGCTGCTGTCATCCCGTACCTGCAACACGGAGAAAGCAAGAGCAGCACCGGGAAGCAAGGTTAGGTGGGCGGACACCAGCGAGCAGGCGGGCGCCTGTTGTGTTGGCAATAGGCAGCGGCATAAGCCACTATAGCAAGCCCCAGCCCTCCGCCAGCGGCACAGCTCCCGGCACGCAGAGAACCCTCTGCCGCTGCCAGGCCCCGCCGCCGCCCTCTGCTCCCGCCGCCTCACCACACGGCGCTCCCTAGAACCACGAACATGAGCGTGAACAGCACCAGCCACCACAGCGCCTGAAGTAGGGGCGCATAGCCGAGACAAACCGGTGGTCATGCAGATTGCGGAATGCAGGATGCAGGGCGGACAGCGGGTGCCGACCATCCCTAGGAGGCAACGCCGCCACGTACAGGCCCCTCTGTGCCCGGCCAACACCTCCGGGCCCACCGTGAGCGCCGCCGAAGCCGTGTACCAGAACAGCTGACCCTTGTACGGCCGGCCTGGGAGGAAGGAGGGGGTGGCGGAGCTGCTCCCATTCACAACTTCCCATTCAGCACCCCAGCGCCCGCGCGCGCGATCCTGTCCCCTCGCGCCCTTCCCCAGGGCACCAGCACCTCCTTACGCCGCGTCCGCACCCCGACCCTCAGTCCTGAAGCCCGCCGGGGAAGCACCCCGCCCAGGCCTATTCGGGCCCACTCAGGCCCGCTCGGGCCCACCTTTACGGTCCACGCGCCGCCTCGTGCGCGCCCGCACGCAGCCCATGACCGCCATGGTCAGCGCCAGGGCGCCGCAGCACACCACAGACGCCACGCAAGCGCTCTTGACGGTGCGGATGTAGAGCCCCAGGTCGATGTAGAGGCTGTCCATGGCGCGACGGCTGGCGTCCAGAGCGTTGGAGGCGCCGACGCCCCTGCGGGAAAGGGTGCCAGAGGGTGGGAGGGGTGGGAGGGGTGGGCGGTGGAGGGGTCAGCAAGAGGTTGGGTGGCGAGAAGGCAGCACAGGCGGGAAAGATGAGGCTGGATTGGCGAGCGCACGCGAGGAGAGACATCACAAATGAACCTGGGAGGAAGCGTGAGCTGCTATGGAAGGCATGAGGGGGCGTGGGCATGAGAGGGGAGCCGCGGGGGCGCTAGGTGCTAGCGGCAGTCTCTGGCAGTCTCGGCCGGCAGGTAGGTGAATGTCGCACAGGTAGGAGGTCTGAAAGAGATCTGCCCATGGTTCTGCGCCTGGAGGCGGTTGTCTGGCAAGCCAAAGGTTCGATCCCACTCGGCCCGGCCCAGGGGTGACCGACCACCTCTGGCCCGGCCACCGTTCCTGCCAGGCGCCTGCAACCCCCCTCCCCCAGCCCCGGGCCCCTGCAGCCCCAGCGTCAGCCCTCCCAGGCCCCTGCAATCCCCCCCCTCCCCCCGGCTACCTCAGGCCTCCGCAGACCTCTGCAAGCCTCAGCCGCTGCTGCACCTCGCTGCCTCAGCTGTTGCTCTGTCGATTCGCGGCTGCAACCCTCCCAAACCAGTTTCACGCGCCCGGCCCCAGGCTCAATCTCGCGCTTATCCATTGCGAAAGGTGCGACTGAATGGGATTCGAAGACATCGGGGAAGACTGACAAGACTGCTGCAACATGCGATTTCCGCGCTCGCCGAGGGCTACGTCTTAAGCCAGCTGAACCCGTACCCAAGTGTTTACCAACATATGGTACCGATTAACACCAGCAAGAAGGAGAAGAGCGTGGCCCAGGGGACGTAGGAGACGCATTTCCTCTCCACGCCTCGGAAGCGGACTGTCGGTGCCATGTCGCCTGCTTCAGTTACAATTGTGGGCCTTACTTGAGGGCTATGCAAGTCCCGAGGAAACACTAAGCGCCCGCCGAGTTTCAGACATCTCTTTAACCGTGGGTCGCTAGGAGAGAAGAGGTCTCATGAAGCAGACAGTAGTTGGGGGTGACGAGTGAATGCCACACCCAGGCGGGAAGCTAGAGGGGTTCCGGCGTGTCGGTGCCGTATCCCGTGCTGTCCCGCGAGTCTCCCCCCCAGCCCCCCCCCTTCCTACTGGCCACTCCCAGGCAAAGAACTGCCGCGCGGTCGCCGACTCGTAGTGTCGCTGGCTCCCGGTTCTCCCCGCCCAAACGTGAACTGGGCGGCAAGCAAGTCTGACCTGATTTCTTCCGATAAAAGCTTGCGTCCTGCCAGTTACCAAGGGCAGGGGCCTTGCCATGGCGTGGACCGAGTCCATGAGCCCGGGAGCTTGCTGCAGTGCTTACGGCGGTCGTGTACGACATGGTTGTCATGGCGTGTCTCCATCTAGGGTCCTTCTACTCCAGCGCGTCGGTGGTGCGCAAGGGTGGGCATGCAGGTCAGGGCATGTCGCCGGTCAGGTCGCAAAGGGCACAGTGTCTAGGGCATTTATGGCTTGCAGGGGCTGCCCGGCAGGGCCGCGGGGTCCTGGGCAGGGGATCAAGGCAACGTCCAGTCGGGCACCCGGGGATGCGTGGGAATGGCCGCTCAGCGTGAGTCGGGTTTGACACGTGCAAACAGGATCCATGCGGGCTCAGGGGGTTGTGTATGTGCCTGCCAGTGGCTTACAGAGCATGGGAGAAGGATATTCTGTGTTGGCCTGGGGTCCATCGCGGGGTGACGGGAACGGGAACGCACGCGGGAACGGCGGGTGAGCCGGCGGGTGCGAACGAAATCCGGGAGCGGCGGTGAAGCTGCGGGCGAAGCCAACGCCGCAGTACCTTATTACCCGCAGTACTGATCGCTCTCAAGCTCTCCAGTGGTAACGCAAGCCGCGAACAAAACTCCGCCTCCGCGTTCAGGGCGATGCCAACCTAGCCAGCGCGGCACCAGAGCTTCCGTGGAGGAACTCAGGTCAACCTTTTAGGCACCAACTAGAATGCTATCAGGCTGGTTGGAGCGGTGATGTGGAGTTTACCCGCTGGGAACGGGATGGCGCGCCGAGCGCTGGTGACCGCCCTGCTCGCGCTGGCCTCCAGCACGGCCCTCGAGGCCAAAGAAGGAGAACCAGCCATGCCTAGCCGGCACGATCTGCCGCCGCCAGGGTCCCGTCCGACGCCCTCCCCCCCACCATCGCGACCAATCGACCCGCCTCGACCAAACTTTGTTGTCATCCTCACCGACGACCAGGACGACCTCCTCAACTCCACACATCCCCACTTCATGCCTGCTCTGGACAAGCATTTGCGCCAGCAGGGCACGCGACTGTCAAACTTTGTTGTCTCAACGGGCGTGTGCTGCCCCGCGCGGGTGTCCCTCCACACGGGGCGACTAGCGCACTGCACCAACGGTGAGGGCAGGCCGGGTGCACGTGGTTACAAAGAATGAGATGCTAGGATTGAGTTGCGCTGCAAGCCAGTGTCTTCGGATGAAAGGGGAGGCCGGAGAGCCGGGGAGCGGGGTGGTTCTGCGCTGCCTTTTGGGGGCCGTGGGGTGAGCCTGAGAGGTCTTCAGCAAACCCCGCCCCTGCCCCTGTTACCCACCCTCGTGATCGCAGTCACCGTAAACTACAATGATGCCAAGCTGACAGGGGGTAGGACTCAGCGGCATGAGGTCCTTCTGTGCATGGCGACACGGCCAAAAGTACTGGGGTCACGGCCTGGCGCCAGGGGTGCTGGGCGTCGCCCAGCAGACAGACCCTAAGAACAAGGGAGACCAACCCTATGGCAGGAGCATTGTTGGGCTAAGCCCTTTTTTGGGCTGAGCCCCCGGAGTGCCAGCCGGGGGGCTCAGCCCTCCAGGATTACCCCGTGTCTAACTTATGGCGGCGTGGGTTTAGTCCGTGCGCTGTGGGGCGTCGTGCTTGATTGCGCGGCCCCAGTGCTGCCCGGCCTCGCGGGGTTTGGGGCTCAGCCCTTTTCCCTGTCCTGGGGAGGACAGACACCCTTGTTAATCTTACTGACGACTGCCAGCGCGTACGGGCAGCTGCAGCGCGGCATCCCCCGCCTCCGCCCCTGGATGCGGCGGGTGTTGTGCGAAGTCGACAGCCGTGCCTTGCTCTGCCCCTTGTGCAAACCAGGCGGCCCCGCAGCGGGTGGCTTCAGGAAGTTCTACGAACAACGCCTTGACATGGAGTGAGGCGTGGCGGGAGGCGCGGGGGGTAGGGGATAGGGAGGCGGGTGGTCTTGCGGGTTTTACGTGCGGTGGGGCGCGGCCTTGCAGGGTGTGAGGGTTGCGGAGGACGACGGGGGGAGGCAGAGCAGGGATGCAGGGATGGTGGGAGCGGGGGGCGACCGCACGGCTCTATGGGCGCCACGGCAGAGCTCACAGGGGCAGAAGCGGTTGCCTTTGGGGCAGACGAGGGACAGGGGTGCCTTTGCCGGGGAGAGGACCCAGAGCCCGCCGAAGAGCATGCCCAACATGTGCCCTTGCTCCTGCGCCCCCTCGTGTGAGCTGCAGGTGGCTGCCGGCGTTGCTGGCGGCGGGGGGCTACGACATATACCTGCTGGGCAAGCTGCTTAATGTGGGTCGCTGGGAGGGGTGGGGGCTGGGGGGGGCGGGAGGGGTTTTGGGGGGGGCTCAGGGGTTAAAGGGGGTCCATGGGGAGGAAAGTCTAGTTTCAACGTTGGTCAGCGGGGATGCGGGGTCGAATCGGGAGGAATACGCGTGCGCGAAACGCCTGCACGAGCATGTTGATCGTTGGACCCCGTGCGTGGGAAGCCTGCTCGGCAGGCTAGCTGGGGGGCCGAGGCGACTGAGGGCGGGGTGAAGTGTCGCTTAGGGTGGGGGCAGAATGGGCAGGATACGCGGGTAGCAATGCGCATGGGCCGTGGCGACAAAGGGATGAAGTGTCGCTACGAAGGAACTCATTACACGTGCACCGCCCATGCAACTCCCCGCCTGCCCCCTTCCAGGAGTACTACGAGAACGCCACGTTCCTGGCGAAGGGCAAGCGCTACGTGCCGCGGGGGGTAAAGCATATCGATGCGCTGACGTACAGGCCGTACGACCTGTACGGCTCCTGCTGGAGGTGGGTGGCGGTACGGGCACGTGAGCTGCGGAGCCCGGAAGGCAAGACGCAGCCCGCACTGCACAAGCGAAATTATCTCCATATCTCCCTTGCTTATCTCCCATCTCCCTCTCTGGCTAACCTCTGCCTTTGCCTTTCGCTTTCGCCCGTCTGCGCTTCAACCCCATGCCACGCGGCAGCCTCAACGGCGCCCCAAGCGTCTGCCTCAAGGGCCAGTACCAAACGGACGTGCTGCGTGACAAAGCCCTGGATCTCATCAGGTGGGTCCGGGCCATCCAGTCTTGGGGAGTTGTATGTGGTCGATGCTGCCCGACCTCATTGCTCCCTCCGTTCCGTGTCCCGCACAGCTCCACTCTTGCCTCCTCACCCCGGCCGTTCCTGTTGGTCGTCGCACCCACCGCCCCGCACCGAGAGTGTCTAGACCGTGAGTCGGCGCCTGTCGGAGGGTCCCTGCGGGTATCCTACCATAAGTTGCCCCTTAACCGGCGCCAGACCCTGCGGGTGTGCCCAGGAGACGCCGGCCGCCACATGCCTTCTGTGGGTGTCCCGGATGGGGGGTGGCCAACACGCACGCATAAGGTCAGGAACTCGTTCTTGCCTTCCCTCCCACCCCAGCCCAAGGCAAGGACTGGACCCCGCCGCGACCCGCAGACCGCCACAAGGACCTGTACACGGGCGAGGGGGTGAGCGGAAGGGGATCGAGGGCGGCGTTGGCCCGGGCTAGGCAGTGAGGGTTGGGCATGCCCAAGCCTTCTCCTTCCACCTTCTAGCCCCCTGCTTCCCCCTTTCTCTTTTGCCATGCACGGCGTCTTTCCCTAAACGGCCATGCCTGCCAACTGTACTCCTGCCCCTATCCCCTGACAGCCCCAATCTCGCTGCTATCCCATGGTACCGTATATCCCCGCCGGCGCTCACTCTGCCCACTCCGCTCCCACCCCACTCCCCTCCCCTCCCATCCACGTAATCCACGCCTCCACACCAGGTCTCCCTCCCCCGCGGCCCCAACTACGGCCGGCGCAACCCCGCCCAGCCCCGGGGCCAGTCGGGGCAGGGCGAGGCCGCCTACGCCGCCTCGGGCGAGGCGCTGTACCTGGCGAGGCTGAGGGCGCTGAGGGCGGTGGATGAGCTGGTGGAGGCCGTGGGTGAGACGGGGCAGGGGAGGGCCTGGCGGGGAGGAAGCAAGGGAATAGCGCACGTGATGGAGAAGGGTGAAGGGGCACAGCATGGTTTGTGGGTGGTGGTTGCCAAAAGAAGGGTTTCATAGGAGGGGGTCAGAGGAGGATGGAGGGACATGGCGTGATCCCGCACGAGTTGGGGGCTGGCCGTGGGTGATTGAGGGCAACCTCCCCAAGACATGCTCGCAGCTTGGTTCACGTAATTGCGCTTTGACGACACGCCCCACCTACCTGCCCATGACCTAGAATTGCGCTACCCCTCGCCGTCCCACCAGTCGAGGCACTGCGGAACCACGGGCTGTTGAGCACAACGCACGTCGTCTTTGCATCCGACAACGGATACCACATCGGGGCCTTCAGGTGCGGGTGTGGCCCTCGCGGATCTCAGCTGATTCCGGCAGCCAAAAGTGCTAATGAACATGCACTTACTCTTTCGCCCACCCTTCATCTCTTGCTGTGGCCGCTTCGCTTGCTGCCCAGGCTGAGGGACGGCAAAAACCTGCCAATTGAGGAGGACGTCCGAGTGCCCTTCCTCATCCGGGGCCCGAATATCCCGGGTGCGTCTTGCGTGGAATTCCAGAAGGGGCCAGAGGCCATCGGCGCGATACTCGCCCGCATTTCTCGTGGAACAGTCGCTAAGTGCCCAGGAACTGACCCCTGCTGAGTGTTGTTATAATCCCCCCCCCCGACCCCCTGCCCTGTCCCCAACAGCGGGTGCCGTACTGCCGTACCAGGGCAACATGGTGGACGTGGCGCCCACCCTCCTAGCTTTGGCGGGTAGGGTTGGTTGGGGGGAGGGGTTTCAACCGGTCCCTGCCCCCGTGCCCTGTCCCTATGCCCCTGCCGTCAACCCGTCTCACGGCCTCCTACTTGGCCTCTCTGCCGCACCCAAACGCCAATCCCATCCGCACGCACGCGTCTGTCTCGCCCCTTGCCCCGCCCTCTCTCGCTCCCCCCTTCCCCGCCTCCCTCTGCCCCCTGACCAGCCCAGTTGCGCCCCTTCTCCCTTCCCTGAACCATCCACGCAGGCCTCCCCATACCGTCCTCCATGGACGGACTGCCGCTGCCGCTCAGCCCCGCGCTGGCGGAGGCGCACCGCCAGGCGCTCGGCGGCGCACGGCAGAGAGACACGTGAGGGCGGGCGTGGGTGGGCATGTGCACAAAGCCTGGGGTGATGCGGCGGGCTTGCTGGAGCGGATGGGTTCTGAAGGAGAGGTCCCGGCGCAGAGCGGGGGCAGAGAGAGGCACGTGAGGGTGCCATCTGGGGCGGTGCAAGGGGGTGCCGGTGCCCGCGAGGGCGCGTGATGGCGCAATACATCTGGTTCTGCTCCCACGTTCGTTCTCATGCGATGGCCGGTCACGCTGTGGCTCTGTAGCTCACAGTCCTCTGCCTTCTGGCCCTGCACCCCCGCAGGAACATCCTCGAGGGCTGGAACGGGGAGCGGCTGGAAGGGACGGAGCTCAACAAGTCGCTGCACTATAAGGCAGGCGCCGTTGCCATGCATTCTGGAAAGCTATGTCACGATGGATCCTTCGCAAAGACAGGCATCACGCAGGCTCAGGCCCCGGCCTCGCAGGCCCGGGCCTCATGCCGTGGGCCGCACTTGTCCAGCCTTCCCTCACGCTTTGCTCTCCTTACACTCCCTTGGAACAGTCCACCCAACCGGCGGTTCACCCCCTCCTTCCCCAGGCCCTCAGGGTGTGCACCGAAGCGCGCCTGCTGCCGCCCTCGAAGCGCACGGACCTGGCCGCTGAGCCCGACCACGCCGCCCGCTCCGTGCTCGCCCCCGGCGCCCGATGCTACAAGTACATCGTCTGGTGCCAGGTGGGCCCAACACGGGTGGCTCTTTGTTTCTTGATGCAGTTCACGAGGGATTCTGCTTGTTTCCTTGTGCAGTGCCTGAGCGGTGTGCAAGTGCGACCGCGGCAGCCCGGCTTATTAGACGTAGGGCTGATGTGTGAAGTCGGCTGCCCTCCGCGACCCCTCCCCCCAGGGCCCTCGAGAGCTGTACGACCTCTCCACCGACCCATACGAGGTGGAGAATCGGTGAGGGATGCAGGGTGGTGCAGCCAGCAGCATCAATCAAGGACGCCCCCTCCCGCCCGCGCAGCCCGAGTCTACTGGACACCGCTCCATTGTGGCTGGCGCCAAGCCCCAACCTCGCCCCACCCGCGCCGCACCCCAACACCTGTCCCTGCCTCAACTCTTCTCACAACCCCAGGATATCCGAGGTGGCAGCACGCATCCTGGACCGAGTGGACGCGGTGCTGTCGGCGCTGGTGCACTGCTCCGGCGCGGGATGCCGCAACCCCTACCGCCTGCTCCACCCGGACGGAGCGGTGGACGGCTTTGCAGCGGTGCGGCGGGTTTGGCGGGGAGGCCCATCCGTGTGCCAGGGATACCGCAGCAGCCCGCACTCACGACCCCAGAGCGCGGCCCTGGTATGCCCTGCATTGCGCCGGCCCTCACCATCGTTTCCGTCCTCACACTCATCCTCGCAGACGTTGGAACCCAAGTATGACCGTTTCTACGGAGCCTTGCAAAAGCTGAGCATCCTGCTGTGCAACGTCGTCTACCTGCCGTACAACGAGCTGACGTGGACGCAGCAGTACCAGCAGCACCCGGCTGGAGCTGGCGAGCGCCCGGGCGGTGCGCCCCAGGGCTCCCCAGGGGCCGGAGAGCAGGGGAAGGGACAGCAGTCGCCTCGGTCACCGTTTACGGAGGTCCGGCCGCCGCCGCACAAGGAGAGCCGGCCGCCAATGCGGGCGGTATAGACCTGCGCATGAAGGGGCGTGTTGGTGGGTCTTCATGAACGTTGCAAGATGAAGTAGCTGGGCGAACCTGTTGAATAAGACAGCAGCATTGCATGCGGCGGATGCGCGGTTTGCACTGCCAGGCCCTCAATTTGAACCGAGGCTAGGGATACACCTTGTGCTTACGGTCAATGCTGCAAGCACCACAGCACCAACAGATTACCTGCAGTGACCGCTGGTCATGCACGCGTTGAGCTTAGAAGGAGGCAGGAGGGAGAAAGGGTAGCTGAGGTAGACTGAGCCCAGGCTAACCTTCGTCAGGAACTTAGACGAGAGGAGTGCGTGGCGACGGCACTTCCATTCGTAGATGCTGCATACCAATTGGTTCATTAATTCCCATTAGCATTCTTCTTGTTAGGCGTTTGATTGCCGGGGCTGGGGGCCCTTCGGAGGGGATACGAGCTTTCCAGGGGGATGTGCACTGCCGCAGAGATGCACCTGCACTGGTGCATATGTACGCCTCGGAGCGTGGGGAGGGAGTTTGGCCAATGTGCAGAACTCCCTTGGCCTTCGTCCTCGATGATGACGCATGCATGTGTACGGAAGTACTGTGGGAGGAGCAGTACCCAACAGATTACGAGCCTGCAGGATACGCAAAGCACGGCACGCGGAATCTGAATCATGACTCACGAAGTGGTGAACTGATGAAGGGGAAAGGCGCCCGGACATGCTGCGCTGTGCATTTTGGCCACCGCCACGCAGGACGTGCGAGGGGGCTGGGCATTGTGTGTGGGCAAGGGTGACTGCTGAGGGGTTTGCCGGGTCGCCTGTGGGCCAGACGGACGTGGTACCCGCCTGCCATCATCGGCCCCCGAAGGACCCCTTGGACCCCCGAAGCCTCGCGCGGAGAAACGGAGTGCATCGCACGGACATAGCACGTTACCTGCACGCATACCTCAGCTCGACTCCAGCTCAGCCCCTTCTTTCAGCGCCGCCGCTGCCAATGGCAATTTGCTTTTAACTTGGGGTCGTGGGGCGTTCATCCATTTGCAGTATGTCACTTGCTACGCTAAACTGCTAAACAGCAAGCGAAACTGTGTTTACGCGTTAGACGCTAGTCAGCCTGACACACGGGCTTCCCCAAAAGCGAGAAGACATCATCATCGACTTCCCACAGACCTCGCGACCTGCATAACGCTTTGGAGATCGTAACGTGATTTGAGGCGAGGGGTCACGGCCAAGTGACAGAGCTAGGATGCAAAAGTGTGGACCAAACGTTCTTGATGGTCGTTGCGACCAGTACCCAAGGAGTGCAAGCCGGAGCCAGTGGTGGCCACATAGCAATGCAGGCTAGTAACACACAGGGAGAAGGGTGCGGAGGTGTTATGGGGCGAGGGGCAAGGGGGAACATGGGGTAATCGAGGCCCGCAGCTGTCACGACCTGTGCGGACGAAGTATGGTGGACGGGCCTACTCAACTGCAGTTGAATAGCGACACCTCACATCGAGCTTGGCCGACGGTCTCTTACGTCTGCGGTCTCTTACATGTGAGGCCATTTGTGCGGACATCGCGCAACACGGCACGCTATGTCTCGGCATGCAATTTCGTGCTCGCTAGTAGCTCTGCTGACTGGCGTAGCGCTCATAGCTGGTGAGGACCTGGCGCGGCGGTACCTAGGACATCCCTGTGACCCGCTGCGGAGTTGTGGCTTAGCTTCACCTTACGGAGGACAGGACAGGACAGGACATGACTTGGGTAGCGGGCGGGTCAACACACTCAGGGCGATTCACCGAGACATTTGGCGCCAACTCTAGGTTGGCGTTCCTTGGGCCTTGCCCGCTTGGCGCATAACGCATGATGACATCAAAGCCACCGGCGGACCCTTTGCGGCTGACTATCGCTGTGTCCACCCTGTGACCATCGGATGCCCGCCCTGCCTTCCCCGCTCGCCTCAGGGATGAGCGAGGGTCTTAAGGACTCCCCGCGGCCTGGACAAAACCTGCTGTCACGTTTGCGCCCCCGACCCCGGCCGCGACCTCAGCCTCGCCAGGGTCCGCCCCCATCGGCCCTCCACGGGAAGCCATCAAGCCCCGCAAAGCGGCAGCCGCCTCAGTACCCCACACCACCGCCACCAGAGGTCCCCGGGCCTCAGACCGCGCCACCGCCCCCAGATGCGCCCTGGCCTCCACCGGCCCCTCCCAGGTGCGCGGGAATGCAAGGGCCTGACAAGGTGGGGGCGGCAAGCAAAGTCGGCTAGCGGACCAGGGAGCAAGCTGTCGCCAAGAGCACCCCGCATTCAAGGGCCATGCCACTCACATGCCGCCTCCACCTCTCGCCCCCCAGGAATACGACAACCTCGTTTCCGTACATGCAGTGCGGGTACCCGGGGGCCACGTGTGAGTCAAGCTCCCTGCGCATCCGCGTCACAGACCCCACCAGCAGCCCCAACGCCTCCACCATTTGCTTCGAGACTTTCATGTGGGTCGGGCCTGATAAGGGACGCCTGTTGCGAACGGGGGGAGGCCGCGTGTGCGCTGGGTATGGGGTTGTGGGGCTTGAGGCCCAGCCCCTCATGGTTCCCTGCGCCTTGTGTACGCGTGCCCCGTGTGACTGGGGCCCGGAACCCCGCCCTCCGCAACCGACGGACCCCTTCACAGCAATCACCCAGCCCCAAGTACGGATCCCGACTCGGACACCTGCTCCCGGCAATTTCAGAACAGCCTCCTCAAGGTGGTTGGGGCTGGGCGTTGTGGCTTGCGTCAAGAGAATCTTTGTCGAAGGGCACCCTAGCTAAGGGGGGGCACGCCGAGACTCCTGCGCCCCGACTGACAGTGTGCTCTGTGTCCCGCTTGTGGCTGCCGGCTCCTGCCCTCTGCCTTCTATTCGGTCAGGAGCTGCGGATTCGCATACGTGAGTGCCGGTGCCGCTTTGCAGCTGTTCCTTGGATGGCTGGCTGGGTGGATGGGTGCCGAGCATAGCTTAGATGCAGGCGCTGCCGCCTGTGCGATGTCCGGTGGACTGGGAGGTCCGGCAAAGGGACGAGGAGGGGACCCATGTGAACCACCAATCAATTGCGGCCTCAATACCATTCTCTCGGTCCCTTGTGGATGCTATGCAGGTAACAGCCTGAAGGATGCCTGGGTTGAGGTGAACGGCGCCCGAGAGAGCAGTGAGTGCGCTGTGTCCTGTCCGGCGGCCAAAGGCATTGAGCCACACGTAACACCACATCTCAGACCTCTAGGTCGACTTTGCAGCGGCTTTGCCCCTCTCCCGATGCCCATCTCGGACCTCAAACCTCCTCTGCTCAAGCCACACCCTCCCCTGTGCGCCTCCCTGCGCCCCATGCAGGGGCGACGTGGGACAGCCGCAAGGTGGTGGTGCCGCTCATGCGGCCGCCCCCCATCGGCGGGGCGCCCATCCGCATCTGCCTCAAGGCCCCAGTGCCCTTCCGCGACTTCCACCTGTGAGTCGGCCGCCGTGCCCCCCGCTGCCCGGACAGGGCGTAGCGTCCTAGAGCACCATCGCAGTTTCGCACGGTCGCAGCCTACGCCCATGCTTGTGGCATCCGCACACAGCGCTCACCCCCTCCTTGTGCCCCTGCCGCGCGCTCCAACGACCGCCCTCCCGACCCCTAAACCCCACGACGCAGGGCCCTGGGTCTGCCCGAACAGGCCGCCTACAACGTAACCCTGGCGCGCGGCGAGAGCGCCCAGTGCCCCAATATCAGCAGGGCGGACTGCGTCTTCCGCGTGGCCATAGTGCCCTTTGAGTACGCTTTCATACCCGCAACGTCTTCGGGCGGCGGCCCCTGCTGCCCCGTGTGCACGCAGCACTACACGTACTCGTACCGGATAGGTGAGCGCTCGCTTCTCGGGGGTTGGGGCTGAGTCAGACAAAAAAATGTGCTGAATTGTAGTGAACTGGCCTGTGTGGGGCGTGGCACTCAGCTCCACACGGCCGTGCATTGGGCTGTGTAGCAATAGCCGGAGGGCCTGGAGCCCAGGGACTGGGCGTACAAGCGTGCTGGTGTCAAGACTGAGCGAGCGCCCTTGTTCGCCATCCCTCTCCCTGCAGAGGCCGACATCCCCAGCCTCACGGGATCTTTCTCGGTGGGTCGGTTGGGGGCCAATGGAATGCAAGAACTCGACCTACCCGTCACACAGCACCCCACCTCCTCCTTCCTACTCGCCCTGCCTGCTGTGCCTCGCCCCGCCGCGTCCGCTCTCCCGGGCCCTGCTCTCTCCCCACACTTCGTTCCCGCCCGCTGTGCTGCGTGCCCCGCCCACAGACGTGCCCCGTTCAGAAGCGCGGCCTGACCGGCTACAACTGCTACCGGGGCGCCACCACCACTTGTGGACTGCCGCTGCCCACGGGCACCAGCCCGTTCAACCCCACCCACAAGGCCATGATGGACGTGTTCGGGCAGAAGAACACCGCCACGGTGGGGCGGGACGGGGGAGAAAAGCACAGGCACAATCGGGCGTGGAACAGGGCGGGGAGGCCGCCGGGGACGGGCACGGGCGCGGGCACGGGGCCGGGGGCGGGCGGGGGTCACGGATGAGAGCTAAGCGCGGGAGAGGGAGAAACGCTGGAAACGAGTGCCACGGTTGGCAGGGAACCGCCCTCCGCGCCCGGACCCCAGTGTGGACGGCGGAGTGCGAGCGCAGGAAAGGGTGGGGTAAAGAGGGAAGTAAAGTGAGGGAGAGATCGCGTCTCAACGCGGCCACCAAGTAGCTTTCTCATCAGTCAGCCGCGGACAGTCGCTAATGCCGCCCTCGACCAATGTTCATGACTAACACACTCGACTAACTGGTTTGCATGTTACTCTCAGTGCATACTACGTCCAGCAAACGTTGTATCCTCGTGTCTTCGCGTTCGCGCTGAATGCAAAGCAGGATGCGGGCGTCCGCCAATATCGGGCGCATGTCGCGATGGTTCGCCACCGACCTCGGTGACGCGCAAAACGGTCCTACACGTGCAGGGTTGCAAACAAGTCCCCGACTGACACTTGAATAACGAGGCGGCGTCGCCTGCGGTCGCCGGAGTCGCGAGTTCAACGAGCGTTTCGCCAAGCAACGTTTCCCCCCACGCACCCTGCCTCCGTCCGTTCACCGAACAGCAGCATGGCGGCGTCCCGCAAGGCAGGGGCCACGCTCTCCGACCCCCCTCAGTTTACCCCCACGCACCTCGTTAACGATCAAACCGAACAACAGGTCCCGCAAGGCACCCACCCAGGGACGCGCCCTCCCCCCTCCCCCCGCGCCGGGAACGCCCATACCAGATGAAAGCTTTTGCGCATGCCACACGTATCAACGTAGACTGAGTGCATCTGCTTCACGCTCATTCAGAAGGCCCCATGCATGTACGCCTGCCTGCCATGTAAAGTACGTGCCCTCGCTGCGCATGCGTCCCCGCGCAGGGTGCCTGCCACAACAGATGCGTCAACACGCTGACTTACAACTGGTGAGGCTAGGCTTGTACGGCAATGATGAACATACGGGAGCAAGGGCCGCACTAGTTGGCTGGGTCGACCGGCTTGCTGTTTTGCATTTATTGCTTGTACCGTAACCTGCTGTCCATTGCTTGCTTGCCTGTGCGTGCAGGTGCACCGCAAACCAGAGCTTGGCATACACGTACTGCTGTTGAGCCGGGTCGGCGGGGACCGACCTGCCGCCGCCCGCGCGCGGGGCGCTGGCCGGTCCCCTGCGGCCCTGCTCCTTAGCCCCTGCTGCCAATCAAAGGAGCTGGGACCAGGGCGAGCCTGGACCCCGCCAGCAGCAAGCCGAGGCGGCGCGCGGAGAGTGATGAGCTGCCGGTGGAACAGCTGAATGGCAGCTAGCGGAAGGGGCTCTGATGAGCGGCGGCGCTCCTGCCGCCAGCGCTGGCGGCAGGGGGCGCGCGCGGCAGATGTGTCCAGGAGATGTCTCCGTGAGGAAGGGGATGGCGGAGGCCGCAAGTACCCCTGCCTGCCTGCCTGCAAGTGCTCATACGGAGGCAGCGGCGCATGCAAGCAATCATGCTTGATTCGCTCGGCCGCATAAACGCGGCCGGGCGCGGCCGAGGACGGAAGCGGGCGGGCTTGAGCACGGACGCCTTCCCGGACGGCGTTAATGGCGACATTCATGGGCAGAATCGGGGCGGTTTCTGGAGCCGCTGTGAGAGGGACGTCACCACCGCAGGTATGACAAGCTTCGGGGGCGACACGGGCGTTGAACATACAGCAGCACAGGTACCCCTCTCCGGGGAGAATGGGCTAGATGAAAGGGCGGGGGTAGGGGTAGGGTAGGTGGGACTCACCTGCGCGGCGGCCCCTGCTGCGGGGTTGCAGCGACAATTGCGTCGTTCGACCCGCTAGATAGCGAACGGCGCAGCGGCGGTCGGTGATCCTAAGAGCACCTAAGAGCCCTTCCCGGACTTCTTGGCCCCTTGCGCTTTGATCCACCAGCGTTATTCATTCGGGGCCTTCTATGTTGCGGCGCGTCGCCAACTGGTTGGCGCCGGGGTGGCCCGGAAGTGTCCCACTTTTCTTGTTTCCACCAACACCCTCCGCTGTCAACGCGACCGCATAAGCGCAGCTCCAGCCCGCTTGCGGCGGGGACTGGGGCAAGGAAGCCAACCGCCCCGAGGTTAGGTGAAAGGCTCGCTAGAAAGGCACTGCTGATGACACAAAGCGCTTTACTTCCAAAAGCTCTGCGTCACCGCAGTTTCCCGCGTTTCACAGTTTTCTTCCCATTCCAATGCTTAAGGCACAGACCCCAGCGGGGCCACTCATAACTTTAGGGTACAGACGACCACACACACTAGACACGCACCCAACAAGTCAGACTGCACCGCTGTCCGTCCACCGCTCGACTGTCGTTGCACCGGCGCTACCTGCTGACCTACCTCCTCTTTGAGCGGTTCCATTGAAACGCCTATACCACGCTTGTGCAGATCCTCATTAATGTCAACATTAACGCAGCGGCCCCTAGCGGGGCCTCGCTGCGTGGCCATAGCATTGCTCGTGGCGTTTGCGTCGATCAACGTGGCGACTTCGACGCCCCTCCGAAATCTCCTCAAGACGTGCGGTAGCGACTGTCAGTGCTCCCTGAGTGCTTGCAAAGCACAAAAGAGGTCAGTGCGTCGATCGCACGCCAGACGACTGGCGGGATGCATGTCTAATAACAATCAAGCCAAGGCACGGCCCAGAGTCTCAGCGCTGTGGTACTCACCTCGCTGATGCTGAGATGAATGCCACGGGCATCGGGCTCAAAGCTTAATTGATTGCAACGGGCATTGGTCGGTCGCGGTCGGTCGGTCGCGGCTGCGCGCCGATTAGGCGCTTGACTTCAGCGAGCAAGGCTTCCAAGTGCTGCTAACTTCAGCTATCTCTGTGGCACATCGGTCGCGGCGAGTGCTCCGAAAACGTTTCACTCCCCCTTTACTACTCTTTTTTATAACCCGTCGCTTACGCACGGGAGTCAGGATGCGGCTGACTTTCTGTTCTGTCCGTGCGCGTGCCCCGCAGATGCTGCTGGGATGAGACAAACGGCGGCAGCTGCAAGGCGCTCGCCTTGTCGACTTTCAACCGAACATCGGACGGCATGTGCAGCGGTGAGCATGGGCGGCGGGGTTTGCTTGGGGCGGGGTTTGCCGCGCCGCGCGCGCGGTTGCACGCGTCTGTCCTCAGCTACCCCAGCCAGCTGGCTGGCTAGCCCACCCGTGCCTACCCTGCCCTGCCCACCTGCTGCCGCTGTCAGTACCAGCACGCTAGGTAGGTGTGCCTAGCTATGCTCCCTCGATCCACCAGATAGACCAACCTCATTGCGCCCCACTCCTGCTCCCTTCCCTCGTCATACCCACCCGTCCACAGACGACACAGCAGACGACGACGCTACCCGCCGCATGCTTCAAAAGACAACGGTCGTCACCTGCCCTGTTGGCCAGTACTCCAACAAGGGCGTCTGCACCGCCTGTACCCCCATCACGGGCTGCGCGACCGGGAGCCTAACGTGCTCCAGCACCAGCACCTGCTCCAGCTGCCTTTCTGGCTTCTGGCTGAACAAGGGCTTGTGCACGCCGTGCACCACGCCAACTGGCTGCAGCGGCACCGGCCTCACCTGCACCACGGCGACCACCAGCACCTGCTCCAGCTGCCTGTCAGGCTTCTACCTGAACAACGGCGCCTGCACGGCTTGCACCACACCCACCGGCTGCAGCAGCACCGGCCTCGCCTGCAGCAGCGGCACCGCCAGCACCTGCTCCAGCTGCCTGTCAGGCTTCTTCCTCGCCAACGGCGCCTGCACCGCCTGCACCGCTCTGCCCAACTGCGCCAACATGACCTGCACTTCAACCGCCTCGAGCACCTGCACCCGCTGCAACGCCGGCTTCGCCCTGGTCAATGGCGCCTGCACGGCTTGCGCTACCGGGTTTTTCTCCACGACCGGCACCTCGGCGACCTGCACGGCCTGCCCCGCCGCCACCTCCTCCCTCAAGTGCGCCACCACAACCTGCAACCCCACGACCGGCACCAACAGCGTCTGCGCGACCTGCGCCTCCGGGTCGTACCTCAACCCCACTGGCGGCTGCACAACGTGTGCGACAGGCTACGTGAACCCCGCCGGCTCTACCGCCACGTCATGCACCCAATGCCCCGCCGGCACCTACGTGAACGCGGACAAGAGCGCCTGCCTCAGCTGCCCTGTTGGCTCGTACTCCCCCGCCGGCTCCACCTCCGCTACCGCCTGCGTGCAGTGCGCAGCCGGCACGTACCTCAACGCCGCCAAGACGGGCTGCACCAGCTGCCCTGCTGGCTCATACTCCCCCGCCGGCTCCACCTCCTCCTCCGCCTGCGTGCAGTGCGCCGCCGGCACGTACCTCAACGCCGCCAAGACCGGTTGCGACAGCTGCCCTGTTGGCTCCTACGCCCCCGCCGGCTCCACCTCCGCCACCGCCTGCGTGCAGTGCGCCGCCGGCACGTACCTCAACGCCGCCAAGACGGGCTGTGACAGCTGCCCTGTTGGCTCCTACGCCCCCGCCGGCTCCACCTCGGCCACCGCCTGCGTGCAGTGCGCCGCCGGCACGTACCTCAACGCCGCCAAGACGGGCTGCGACAGCTGCCCTGTTGGCTCGTACTCTCCCGCCGGCTCCACCTCGGCCACCGCCTGCGTGCAGTGCGCCGCCGGCACGTACCTCAACGCCGCCAAGACGGGCTGCGACAGCTGCCCTGTTGGCTCGTACTCTCCCGCCGGCTCCACCTCCTCCACCGCCTGTGTGCAGTGCGCCGCCGGCACGTACCTCAACGCCGCCAAGACGGGCTGCGACAGCTGCCCTGTTGGCTCCTACGCCCCCGCCGGCTCCACCTCCTCCTCCGCCTGCGTGCAGTGCGCCGCCGGCACGTACCTCAATGCCAACAATACGGGTTGCGACAGCTGCCCTGTTGGCTCCTACGCCCCCGCCGGCTCCACCTCCTCCACCGCCTGTGTGCAGTGCGCCGCCGGCACGTACCTCAACGCCGCCAAGACCGGTTGCGACAGCTGCCCTGTTGGCTCCTACGCCCCCGCCGGCTCCACCTCCGCCACCGCCTGCGTGCAGTGCGCCGCCGGCACGTACCTCAACGCCGCCAAGACCGGTTGTGACAGCTGCCCTGTTGGCTCCTACGCCCCCGCCGGCTCCACCTCCGCCACCGCCTGTGTGCAGTGCGCCGCCGGCACGTACCTCAACGCCGCCAAGACCGGTTGCGACAGCTGCCCCGTTGGCTCCTACGCCCCCGCCGGCTCCACCTCCGCCACCGCCTGTGTGCAGTGCGCCGCCGGCACGTACCTCAACGCCGCCAAAACGGGCTGTGACAGCTGCCCTGTTGGCTCCTACGCCCCCGCCGGCTCCACCTCCTCCTCCGCCTGCGTGCAGTGCGCCGCCGGCACGTACCTCAATGCCAACAATACGGGTTGCGACAGCTGCCCTGTTGGCTCCTACGCCCCCGCCGGCTCCACCTCCGCCACCGCCTGCGTGCAGTGCGCCGCCGGCACGTACCTCAACGCCGCCAAGACGGGTTGCGACAGCTGCCCTGCCGGCTCGTACTCTCCTGCCGGCTCCACCTCCGCCACCGCCTGCGTGCAGTGCGCCGCGGGCACCTTTGTCAACGCCGCCAAGACCGGCTGCACCAACTGCACTGCATTGACCGGCTGCCTTTCCCTTTCCTGCTCAAGCTCGACCTCGAGCAACTGCACCCGATGTGACGCCGGTTTCTTCCTTTCGAATGGTGTTTGCACCAGCTGCCCTACGGGCACTTGGGCCCCCGCTGGCACGACTGGCAGCTGCACCACCTGCTCCACCACCAATACCAATTGCGCGACCGTCGCGTCCTGTGACCCCAAGACTGGAGGCAGCACCGTGTGTGCTTCCTGCATTGCCAACTATGGCAATTGCGATAACGGCAACACCTGCGCGGTGAGTGACTCGTGGGAGGTGGTGATCGCATTAGCCATGCGGCTAGGGTGTTCCAGTAGAAATGTTTCACGCACGGTGCTATCTGCATAGTCTTATTGGCTTCAACGTGCTCCCCTTATGACCACCAGGTCCTCATGAATACGAGCACGTTCTGCGGTTCGTGTAACACCAAGTGCACGGGTACCACGAAGACCTGCTGCCTTAACAGTCCAACGTTGACCTATGTGTGCAAGGCGGTGTGCTAAGGTGGGCGTTCCCTTCTGCTCGCTATTTCTGTCAACCTGTTTTAGCTTGCTATTTTATCCGTTTCGCACTCTGACCCTTGCTTTCCCTCTCGCTTCACCCCCCTCCGCACCTGCAGGTACCTGCAGTTCCGGAGCCCTACTGCCGCCTGCAATTTCCTCTAGCAAGCCAGGGCAGCAGACTGGGTGGACTGCCGCCAACCAGGGATCCTATTCATTGAACTGACGTGGAAGCATTTGCTACGGAGAGGCGGCGGCATAGCAGAAGGCTCGCAGTGAACATGCAGCTTGCGTGGGTTTGTTGCTGGGGGTAAGAGTTGGGGTGGCAGCATTTGTAAAGTGCTTGCCACCTAATCAAACGCCCTCTGCCGGGGGCGTCCCTTTATTATTTTTTTTTCCAAGAAAAACCTTTGCAATCAAGGGGTGAGCGCGATGGGGATTCATTCTCTCGAGGGGTGCAATCGGCTGTGTACGGCGGATTCATTTGCAAGAGCGCTCCAGCTCAACCGCTTCATCATTACTACTTTTGATCCGCAGAACTTATCACTAGGACTTCATGTGTTCTGTTGAGTGGCCTTAGGCTGATAGAAGCTGAAAGATCCGTGTTGCGGGTTGCACTGAGTAAGGCGGGCGCGCAAGGCCCCTCGGTGTCGCCTGAGCACTACGCGTACTATCTGGCCATTCAATTGCAAAGCCACGGGCAGGGCTGAGGCTTTCGCTTGGGGGGTCTCGCACGGCTGGAAGCCAGGCGTGACAGCCCGGACGTACCTGCGCGTTACCAGACTTGACTTGCGTTGCACGGACTGGCGGACAAACAATGCTTGCGGCGCTTGCGACCCTGGGATGGGTTGTAGTGTATGAAGTCTCGGGACCTGGGATGTGTAGCGGACGCGTAGAACGGAAACTGTGTCTTGTTGAACGGTGGCGGCGGCAACGGCCTCTCTGACGCGGGGGGTGGCACAGCGCGCCGACGACTGCATGTACGGACATGCTAGCGCACGTCGTATGATCTGCCCTGGGACTGGCTCGCATAGTCGCATTGGGATGGGTATTGACTCGCATGCAGAACCTTATGGTGACAGTGATTGTTGCGGCGGCTGCCTGCGCGCGCGGACCACCGCACGGTCCCCCAGCCAGTCCCTCGCCGACAGGAGTGAACAAGGATGGCTGCCCGACAACCAGACCCCAGGCATGTGCGGTATCTTCCCTGAGAGACCTGCCATGACCTCCAGAACCGAGGTCACGCAGCTCCGAGACCTTTCTTCCTCTCTCTTCAAGGCCTGTATCTGGCTCACAGCAGGAGTTGGGATCTGGACTCGGCAATGCGGCAAATCGGGGCTAAGTTTGCCGTGGTTAGGTGCAGCAGGTGCAGGGGCCGTAGGCTGCCGAGCGCCAGAGGGGGTAGAGCGTAGGCTTGGTGAGAGGCGAGGCCCATGGGTGAGGCGTCCTCGTTGTTGTTGTGGGCTATGCAGAGATGTGGGCTTCGTGGTGGAAGCAAACCAGAGCTTCGGGGACGCGGCAGGAGGGCGCAGGCGGGAACGACGCAGGGCGGAAGGACCCGGAGGCAAGGTGCAACCAAACGCTTCGCTTCGTTGGTTTCTTCTACACCCGGAGGCTAGGTGCATCGTGTCGGTTGACCCGGCTGCCAGCTAGTGATGTCCACCAAGTGTGCACGGCTGGTGAGTCACTGGGACGCGCATGGTCTTGTCCCGGGCAACACGGCAGGACAGCGCACAGCAGGCAACAGCAGTCCACGAAGCGAGACACAGCGCGTTTGCGCGTGGCACATGCACTCACACGTCGTCTGCGCCATCAAGCGAGGCGCAGTTGGGGCTTGCCCTCTCTCTGCAGGCGGGGTGGTGCGGGGCACAGTTCACCGTTGCAGGGGGCAGTGACGAAGTGGCGGGGATCGGGCGGGGCGGGAGGGAACAGCGGGGGGTCGGCGGGCGTGAACACATGCCGACATCGTGTTGTGTTCTGTTTGGGACGACCCTTCGAACCGCGATACGACCCGATCGCAAAGGCTTCCGCCTCGATAAAGACAAGCCAACCCATACACATGGCGCTGGGGATAAAGGGAATGAAGAGTCAAGGCGCTGGGGGTGGAGCGGCGTCAGTGGCCGATTCGGGGGGGGGGGGGGGGGGGGGGCAGGGCAGCAGCGCTCGGCGGCAGCGGGAGGATGAGGAGGGACTTGATGCTAATTTAGCCTGTGCTAACACAGCATCACGCTGTGGGATCACAGGGATAGCACCCGGGGGGTTGGGGTCGGGGAGGGGAGCTGCGACGAGGGTGAACCCCGGACGCGCCGCGTCGCGAGGGGATTTCGCGCGGGAACTGTGTTCGTGTCAGGTGGGCGCCACCTGTTAACCGGGGTTGAAACCGGGCCTTGGTGCGGTCAGATTATGTTAGGGAGGCTGGTTCTTTCAGCAGAGACAAAGGCTGGAAGGTCACGCCAGCTGTGAAGATGTGGCAAGACCGCATTGACGAACTTGCCGCTCGGCAGTGTAACAGACGCCACACTACCTTGAGAACGCGTCCTACCCGCTCAGTCCAATAAGCAGACCAGCTTGATGCCGGAGCCTCAAGGCCTTGGCTAAGTGAGCGAATTTCCAAACCGGGGTGCCGACCAGCACTGTGCCCGATGAAGAGCCCGGCAGATGCTCATATCATCATAGCGAAAGGGCCGACAGGCTCTTGAAGAGAAGTCTACGAATGCGAGCGGGGCTGCTTTCATGGACTTTCACCGTGTGCCTGTTGCACCGTGCGGTGCTGGCAGCAGTGGAAAGCAGCTGCAGCTTCAGCCTCGCTGGCGATAGCGGCGTTCTAACAGCCGAGAGCTCGGCGCGCGGGGCATGTAAATGTTCAGGCCCGCCCGACCTCATGGCGACAACGGTGTCCTATGGAGCGGGGACGGCTCTGGAGACTCTCTGCGACCCCAGTGGCTTCACAGGAGGCGTCACGGGTGAGTACGTTGATGAGCAAAGGGGTGTCACGTGGGGGGTTGGGGGTGTGGGGGCGTGTGTGTGCGGGGGCGCGAGCGCTGGGGACTGTGGGGAGCAAGTCACGTGACTTCCCGATTGGTAGATGTCTGCGGGGCAGGCTGCACAAGGAACCTGTGGAACTGCCTGGTTCAGGAGGAGCGCGGAAGGCCATGGGTGAGGCCTACGCCTGGACGCCCGCTCACTCTTGGCGTGTTCAGCCAAGTTGTTGCGCCTGTTGTGCCGGGCAGGGCGGGGGAGGATCTCGGGAGCCCAGACGGACCTCCCCCTACCCGTCATTAGCTTGACGGCCCACGTGTCTTGCTTTGATGGGGGCCAACAGTATGGGGTGCAGTCGCCAAGCTGCGACGCACTGCGCATGCGCACGCAGACCGGGCGGGAAGGAGGGGCCTGCCAGGCGCCTCGCCCAGAAGGAGATCCCGGAGCGCAGATCCCTGCACCCGGCCCCTCAACCCACCCCACAGGCTCCGGAGTTGCCGCCATATCCGTGAACTCGTTCCAGGATCCGAGCGCGGCTGGCAGCATCGGCCTCACGGCAACAGGCGGATCTTTGGGGCTCACGTGGGATGGACTGGCGCCGGACGGCAATGGCGGGATCGCGGCGGCGGATCTGGATCTCACTCTCACCAATCCGGACGGCCGCCCGCTGTTTCAATACGTACAAGTCGCGGGCCTCGTAATCCGGAACCTGGTCTTCCGCAACTTGGTCACCAACGGCCCCTTGATCCAGATCGTGGATTGCGCACACGTCTGGATTCAGAACGTGACGTTTGAGAACGTGCGGACGGTCGGCGCGGGGCCGGCGGGGCTCCTGCACGCCGTACACAATGCCGTTGCGCCGTTCGACCAACCGCCGTACCTGAATAACGTTACGGTGGTTGGCCTGACGGCGGTCAATGCGTCCACGCTCTCTGACCCCGGCTCGCCTGCGGTGCTATTGGATGGGTGCACCACCGCAAGCCTGGAGGTGGGTTCCGGCGGCGTGATGGAGGCGGCGGGCCGGCGGGCCGGCGGGCGGAGTCGATAGGCTGGGGCGCCGAGGCGACAAGGACTCTGCGGGGCAAGGACGCGCACAACAGTTGGTGCAGGGGGGTGGCGGGGTTGGTCGAGTCAAGGCTGGGGTGACGGCGCGGGGGTCCCGCCCGCGAGGGGTGGGGGGGGGTGCGGGGGTATGGCGGGCCGTGAACGCGCGACGGAGCCCGGTGTTGTTTCGGGCCTGGACCTGGAGGCCCCTCCGGGCCGTTTGCTAGCGCGATGTCGTCAACCTTTGTTCTCAGCCCGGGGTGTTGCCGGTCTTCAGCCACCACCGGCCCCCCTTGCCGCGCTAGCGGACCGCCTGCTAAGATAGACCCGAAAAGCACCGCACACAGCCTTCCTCGTTGACGCTCCTTTGCGGCTGTCCCCTTCCCCGCCTGCGCGCCCGCAGAACCTCACCTTCATCGACACAGGCCCTGCCGCCGCCGCCCCCGCCGCCTCCCCTGGCGCCGGCGCGCCGCCTTCGTCGCCGGCGGCTCTGGTGCTGGTGACAGGCAGTACGGACGTCACTGTACGGCGAATCCGCGTGCCGCCGCCCTCGGCCGCAGCGGCGGAGGCGGCCGCAGCCTCGGGCGCTTGGGGTCTGGGGTCGGCGTCTTGGCTGGTGGTGAAGCAGAGCACCGGCGTGCAGGCGGATGACGTCAGCAATCTGCTTGTGGATCCCGTGGATCCCATGGATGCCTCTTCGTACGACGGTTGGTCTGCGCCGGCCGGCGGCGCGCTGACAAATGGCGCCGCTGCCGTACAGATGACCGCCTGCATGCCGGACTGCAGCGCAGGCCGCGTGGTCCTGGCGGGCCTCAGCCTCGACAACGACGCTCGGGCCGTGCTCGTCAATGCCTGCAACGGCTCGAAACTGTACGACGTAACGCTCTCCGGGCTGAGTGCCGTACGGCTGCCGATGGGCACCGGCGCCCAAGGCGGCGTGAACGCGGCGATCCGGATCCAGGGCAGCCCCAACGCGACCCTGGATCGCATCGCGCTCCTCAACCACTCGGCGTACGGCAATCTGCACGGCATCCTCGTGTCCTTCAGCCGCGGTTTACAGGCAACGGATATCACTGTGCGCGGTTTCAGCGGCACCAAGAACATTACGTCATCGGCGGTGTTCGTACAGCCGGCGCCGGCCACGCTTACGCGATTCGTGTGTACGGACTCCATCTCGGGCTACGGCCCCTGTCTGTCGGTCATTGACGCAACGGTCGACGTAATCGGCCCGAGCCGGTTTTCGTATAACGCGGCAGTTGTGCGGGCCGGCATGGGCGGCGCAGTTTCCATACAGCCTGGATCCCAGGCCAGCCCCACAGTCGTCCGCTTCCGAGGCGCCCTCTTTGAGGGCAACACGGCACAGCGCGGCGGAGGTGTGTAGAGGCCAGGGTGGTCATTGCCTAGGGCTCAGAGGGCACCTCGGAGGTTTTGGTGGGCGTACGACCTGGGACTGTGGGTAAGGGGCGGTACATACGTGTAGGACTGTCTTTTGGCAGTCTCACGCCTCGCGCCCATCCACACCTGTGGCCCCCTCCCCCACTGACCCCTCCCCCTGCCCCTCAGCTATCGGCATGAGCCCCGATACCAACAACACACTGCGGAACGGATCCGCCGTTCTCTTCGTCAACCCGACTGTCGTACTGGAGCTCTACGACAGCATCTTCACGGGCAACTCCGCGCAGGTACCGTTGCCTCGGCGCGGCAGGCCTCTACTGCCGCGCTCAGCTCGTATATCTCCAGCCCCACCCCTCCCTCACCTATGTGCCTACGGCTGATGCAAGCAGCCCAAAACACATGCGCAGCTACGCCCCCTGCTCCCTCCTCTCTCGCCTCGTAACCGCCCGCCCCCCTCCTCCCAAACCTCCCCTCAGCACCCGCCCCTGGCCTACAACCCCGACGTGAAGGCCTTCGGCGCCGCAGACTTCGTCCGCGGCGGTGACGTGTTCGCCTCGGGCCCCGCGCACGTGCGCGCCGTCAACTGCAGCTTCACGGGCAGCGTGGCGGAGGAGGGGGGCTCCGCGGTGGGCGGAGAGGGCGACGGCGGCTCAATCTTCCTCTACCAGGTGCGTGGGCTGGGGCGGGGGGCCGCCGGGGCGGAGGGGGCCCGGTGCAAGGGGCACAGGCCAGGGGGCTCGGGCTTCCGGGTTTACGGGCGGCGGAGGGGCCGTACCGTACCTATTGTGAGGGCGGCGCTCCGTTTCCACATGCCTACAATCTACGTCTTCACCCGAGCGACGTCCGTTCAAGCCCCTCGCAAACCGCCCTCACGCCCCCCACTCACGCTCCCACAGGCCAGTGCCTGGCTCTCAGACTGCACCTTCACCAACTGCACCACCGGCACACGGGGCGGCGCAGTTTACACAGAGGTGGGTAGGCCATGCTGGGAATCGGTAGGGGGACTCGCAGAGGACTTGAAGATACTGGTCTGGCCGGTTCCCTGTCTTACACCCCTCAGCGCTCTGCACCTCGCCAGTCTCTCGCCCTTGCGCCTCATGTCCTCTCCTCCACCTTTCCACCCTTCCACCCTTCCACCATCCCCTCCCCCCCGCCCCCAGCCCCTCGCCAGGGGCCGCTGCGCCCTGGCCCCCGCCGCCTGCGCCCTCACCCTCGACCGCTGCGCCTTCGAGGGCTGCGCAGCCAACGAGGGCGGAGCTCTGGCCCTGGTCCTGGCCAAGGGGGCGACGGCGCCCATTGCCGCCACTGGGTCCGCGTTCAGACGCAACTCGGCGCGGACGGCGGGGGCGGCCATTGCCATGCTGGGGAACTGCATGGTGGGTGCCAAGGGATGGTTCTGGGAACGGGGGATGAATAGGGGGATGAAGCCCTGGGAGATAGGATGGTGGAGGGGAGGACGCGTCGGGGAGAAGGGCACTGTGCGAGGCAGAGCGAACAAAGGCGAGGTGGCTAGGGCCCCGAACTTCCTGACTCACACCCGCCACCCTCACATTGCCTCGCTCAACCCCTTGCTAACCTCCCCCCGCCCCCCGTTCTACCTTCCCCCCGCCCCCCCCGCCCCTGCAGCCCTACACAGACCCGTCCTGCCGCGCGCCCCTAGTTCGGGACCCCGCGGCCGCCTCCCTGCAGCTCATAGACGTCACCTTTGAGGCCAACACCGCCCCCCAGGCGGGAGCCATCCTCTTCATATACAACAACGCACAGGTGGGGCTTGGGGCCGGGGAAGAGGCAGGGGCCGGGGGAGGGCACGCGTAAGTCACCAGCGCGGCGCGTGCTCTCCAGGCATCCTTGGCGGTGCTCCCATTGCCGTGCCGACTCGGACCCATTCCGACTGCTGTCGCCCTTTTCATCTTTCCTACTTTCCCCCCTCCTCACCCCACTCCCCCAGGGCCTCAACCTGACCTCCTGCCGCTTCCTGCGCAACAACGCCAGCGAGGCAGGGGGTGAGGCGGACAGGAGGGAGGGGCCGAAAGGGATGGAACGAGGGGGCCGAGTATGTGTCCGGGGCGGGGCTTAGGCCTGCCCTAAGCTTTCCCAGCCTCTCTCACGTCCACCCTGTGCCTAGCGCTTACGTGATAACCAATGTGCTCTCGAAACGTTGTGCGTGTCATGGCAACCTCCCCCGCCCCCGCCCCCGCCCCCGCCCCCGCCCCCGCGCCCCCGCGCCCCATGTGCGCCGCCCCAGCCGTCTACGCGCGCGGCGTGCCCTGGGTGGAGGTGCGCCATTGCCTGTTCGCTGCCAACACCGCCACCCTCATCTCCGCGCTCAGCCTCATGTCGATGCACACGCGCGCGCTCGTGCACAACTCCACCTTCCGCGCCAACTCCGCCGACCGCGGCAACGCCAACACGGGATCGGCCATCATGGCCGCCGAGTACGACGGCACCACGCAGGTGCGCTGTGCTGTACGGCATGTGCGTGTGTTGTGCGGCCGGTGTACGACCGTAGTAGTAGCGTGTCACAGTACGACCGGGAATGTGATGCGCCCGGTCCAAGCCGGTGGTGTTTTGGTGATAATCTCAGCTTTTAACTCTCAGCTTCGTAAGGCCGCTGTACGACTGGTGTGGTGGGCAGGGGAGTGTGATGCGCCCGGTTGAAGGTTTTGATATTTGGTACATGAGTACCCATGCGTTTCAGCCCTCAACCGGTTTTGTCCCGCTCGCCTCCCTTGGCTAGGACGGAGACATCCTGGGCCCTCTGTTCCTCATGACCCTCACCAACTCCACATTCGAGGTACGTGCGTGCGTGCTTGAGTGCGTGCGTGCATTTGCCCGAGGGGACAGCGGGCCTGCCTTCGCGTATGACAGGTAGGAAGTGCAGAATCAAAACAATGCGACCATTGATCGCCCGCTCTCGCGCCCCTCCTCCCCATCCCGCCTCCCCCTCGACCCGGTCCCTCGATCCCCCACCTCCCCAGGACAACCGCTCAAGCTCCGAGGCGGGCGGCGTAACGCTTACACGCTGCGACGCAATCATCGAGGTGGGCCGCGCCGCACGCCCGCCTCCCTTGTTGACGGAGCTCATAGACTCCCACCTGAGACCCACCTGCCCGCTCCGCTCATGCCGCATGCGCCGCGCACGCCCCACGCATCGAACCAGCCTAACCTCGCCATCCCCGAAGTTCCTACAACCACACCCACTCCACCCCCACCCCACCCCACCCCACCCCACGCCCGCCCCACGCCCGCCCCACCCTCCCACATCCCACCCTCCCACACACACCCCAGGACGTCCTCTTCTCCAACAACAGCGCCGTGCGCCAGGGCGGGGCGCTGTACCTGGAGGCGGACGTGGGGGGGCAGCTGGTGGCCATCATGGCGGGGCTGCCCAAGCGGGTGCGCGGGTGGAGGAGGTTGGTTGCCTTCGAATACCGGTATGAGTGTTAGGTAACGAGGAAGCTGTAAGCAAGCGGAAAGCCCGGCGAGACTCCGAAGTGCCGGCATGAGTGTGTGTGTAACTCACAGCAAAGTGCTTTTCTCAGCATGGCAGTGTTATCTGTGATGCGTTCTGCGGGCCTTGACTGCCTTGTCGCACCCATGCCGATCCTCCCAATGCTACCCCCCCACCCCCACCACCCCGCTCCGCAAGGTCACCACCGCCCGCATGCGCCGCGTGGCCTTCCGGGGTAACTCCGCGGGGGTGCACGGGGGCGCCATGCTGCTGTCGGGCTGGAACCTGGACATGCAGGTACGGCAGTACGGCAGTACGGCAGTGTTGTGCGGTGTGTACGGCAATAACGTGCGTGAGGGTGTGAGGGAGCCGTGGGTTCACGGCCCCATCTTGGCTGGAATGGCGGGTGGACTCACGCATGGGTCCTTGGTCGCAATCGTCCCTCGGGTTCATGTTCCTCGCGCCATTTCACACCACGACACACACTGCACAGGACGTGTCGTTCCTCGACAACCGCGCCAACACCTTCCCCGCGGGGGGCAACGACAACGCCGGCGGGGCGCTGTTCGCCACGGGCTGCCCGGGTGTGGTGGCCATGCGAGATGTGAGGCGGGGGAACGGGGGGGTGGAAAGTGGAGGCTGGGGGAGCAGGGAAAGGGAGGCTGCGGCACGAACGGAGGGGAGCAGTTTGGGGGTTGCCCGGGTGGCTGGACGAAGGGGTTTGCGTCGGCAGCTGGGCGGTTTGGGTTTCAGGCGGGAGAGCGTGGTGGGGTGCATGCGGGAGCAAAGCGTTCCCACGTTTCCCTCCCGCCTCGTTCCCACAACGCCGGCGGCGGACCTACTCCCCTCGTTCTTCCCCCGATGCCCTCCTGTCCCTCCGTACGCTCACCTCCCTCCGACCCAGATCACCTTTGCCGGCAATGCCGCCTACCGCGGCGGCGCCCTGGCGGCCGAGCTGTGCAACATAACTCTCGCCAACGCCACCTTTGCGCACAACACGGCGCGGGGCGACGCGGTAAGGCGTGGGCCGGGGCGGCACGGCTGGGAGAAGGGGAGGCGGAGGGGGCAGGGAGGTCAAGCAGCAAAACCACCATGCTCGGATGGGCCAGAGGTGGACAGGAGGAGGGGAGGCGGATGGGGCAGGGAGCCCCGCTGTGGCAGGGGAGCGCCGGCTTCCAAATTCTGCCCTTCAATCCTCCGCCCTTTAGCCCTCGCCTGGGGCCCCTTCCGCTTACCGCCGCACTTCCCCCTCGTACGTCCCTCCCCACAGGGTGCCCTGCTCTTCACTGGCTTCGACTCGTTCGACTTCACACCCAACTCCACGGCCTTTGTGCTGTCCCTCACCAACGCCAGCTTCGTTGGCAACAGCGCTTCGGGCGTGGGCGGCGCAATCAAGGTGGGGGGGCGCCACTGAGGAGACGGAGGGGCGGGCGTGGGGGCGGGAGGACTGATGGAGAGGGAGGGGCACGTGTGCAGAGCGGCGGAGACCTGCAGATGGGCTTCGCACTGTGTTGCGGGGATGGTCGGCGCTGCTGGCAGGGTGCTCAACAACTGCGGTCAGTGAAGCCCCTGCCTTCCCGCCGCCTCCTGCCTAACCTCCCCCGCCATGTACCTTCCCTTACGCCTCCCTCCCTCCCTCCCTCCCCGCCACTCATCGGATAGGCCTACTGGGCGGTGCTGCGGGTGGCGGACTCTTCGTTCGCGGACAACAGCGCGTCCGTGTACGGAGGGGCGGCGTACCTGGAGGTGGGCGGGGCAGGGGACCCAGCGAGTGCCCCTTGTTTGCTGTCATTCCGGACTCCCTGGGAGAGCAACCGTCGCGGCTGCGTCTGTGTGCAAAATGTAGACCTGCTCGGCCTGACAGCTCGGCTGGGCCCCGTCGCCCCGACCCCACCCTCCAGATTGTGCCCCCCATGCCGGGACTGGACACGGGCGAACTTCAGGACACGGGCGCACGGGTGAGCGGTTGGGCTGGGCCCCGAGGGGCCTACATCAGGTGCTGGCTTGGCCCTGCTGGCATCGCTGCTATGCCCGGTACGGCACGCCGTGTCGTCCCTCCGTCTCATGTGTTATCGGGCCACTGCTTGGCCCTGCTGGCGTCGCTAGCGCTGGGCCTGGTCTAGCACGACTTGTTGTAACGCTAAGGAGGTGCTCACTGCGGGACCTGTGCCCCCCTCTGCCGTACTGCCGTATACCCAGGGTGTGTTTGAGCGCTGCACCTTGGACAACAACACCGTCAGCGACAGCGGCGGCGCGATCTACCACTTCAAATCTGCCGTACAGCTGTACGACTGTGACCTGTCGTACAATACGGCCGAGAGCAGCTTCACGAGCGACAGCTGGTCCAACAGCGGCGGCGCGATCTTCGCCCGCGGCTGTACCGCGCCCTTTGTCGTACAGTCCAGCCGGCTGCTTAGTAATGCGGCCAGCGGTCGCGGCGGCGCGGCGGCGGTCGTGTCGTGCGCTGTGCAGTTGGTGGATTCGCAGCTCGCCGGCAACACGGCCACCGCATCGGGCGGGGCCATCGCTGCAGGACACCAGGCAACGCGAGTCATGCCCGAGGTGTGCTGTGCTGCTGTGCTGCTGGATGGGGGCCCGGGGTGGGCGACCTAGCCCACAGAGACTGAGGCAGACGTGTCGACTGGTAGCACCTCTTCCCTGTGTGTCCTGCCTCACCTCATCCCCGCCCCCGCCGGCGCAGGGCCCGGCCCTCACGCTCCTCCGCTGCAACCTGACCGCCAACGCCGCCCTGGGGGAGGACGGCGGCTCCATCTACACTGCCCTGGTACCGCTCAACCTCACACACGTGGCCATCGCCAACAGCACCGCCCTGCAGGTGCGCCCACAGCTCCGCACACATCCCGCTTCGCCACCGCAGCAGTGCCTGTGTCCGGGCAATGCTAATCCAACCTACCGTTGCCTCGCCTGCTCACTTCCTCTTGCCCTTGTCTGCATCTACAACAACTCACTCCCGCCCGTTCGTCCACCTCAGGCGGGCGGGGCAGTCCACGCCAGCGGCGCACGGTCCCTGGTGCTGCTGGGGTCTAGACTGTACGGCAACGAGGCGGGCGACTCGGGCGGCGGGCTGCAGGCGGAGAACTGCGCCTGGGTGCAGGTGCGGTACGGTACCGCCGGTGCATGCCGTTGTGGGGCCGGGTCATGGGTCCCGGGAAGCTTTCTCGCCGAGCTTCCTGCCGGACGCACTAATCGCACCGAGGCCCGGTCTATATTTCTCTGCCCGCAGGTCGAGTCGAGCTCGTTTGAGTCCAACACCGCCGCAGCCACCGGCGGAGGTCTGACGGCCCTTGACTCATCGGTGAGAGAGCCTCGGGATGCTTCAGGCCTCCCAGTTGGCCCTAGGCCTCCCAGAGCCTAGCTGCCCCCACGCGTCGACAGCCGTCGCAGTCTCCCGCATTCTCCTGACTCCTGGCGCCATTCCTCCCTAACTCCCATGGAGTCCGCCTGGGGCCGCTTCCGTGTACCGGTGCGCCCTCCTTCCTCCCAAACCGTTATACTGAAGCGCGTGCCCGTCGGCTGACATGTACTGCTCACGTGAACCCACGACCCCTCCTGTCCCCGTCCCCAGTGCGTGTTTCTCTCGGATGTGGTCCTGTCCGCCAACTCGGCATCCATGGGAGGTGGAGCGCTCATCGCCTCCCCCGCCGCCGCCGCCGCCACCTTCTCGCACGCCGCCACGGCAGCTGCCAGCATCACTTCTGACGGCGGCAGAAGTGCCACCTCGGCTGCTGCTGCTGCCTCCGCTGCTGCCGCGGCGGCGGGTGGATGCGGGGCCGCGCTGGAGCAGCGCTTTGGGGCTGGATGGGCACAGGCGGCATTGACGCCGGCGGCTCAGCAGATTTACACGGAGCAGGTCAGCGCTGCAAATAGTTCCATGCTTACGTGCACTTGTAAAGCAAGCACACATCCACTCGTTTGCAATCTGCAAGTGAAGCTCTTGCGCCCTACCCCCAACCCCATCACCCCCACAGGCCGACTCCCTCTCCCTGCTCGCCGCCGGCCTGACCGCCGCCGCCAACACCGCCACCGGCGGCGCGGGCGGCGGCGGCCTGCTCCTGTCCACCCCCCGGGGGGCGGCACTGCTGGACCGACTGGCGGCAAGCGGCAACGCCGCGACCCAGGGGTCGGGCGGGGGCCTGGCCCTGACCGACTCGCGGCTGCCGCGGGGCGCGGCGCTGTTCGTGGCGTCCAGCGTGCTGGGGGGAAACGCGGCGGCGGGCGGCGGGGGCGCGCTGGCGTTGGATGGGTCGCGGACGCACCAGCAGGTGGGGGGGATGGGGGGGGTGGGGGCTGCGGGTGGGGGGCTGCGGGTGGGTTCCGGGTAGCTGGGGAGCAGGAACGGCGCGTGCGGAGAGTTAGGGCCCGCGGAGATGCGTATGCCGTTTTCCATGCCGGGGTTTGAGCGCTTGCGGGTGCGCGCAGCTCTAGTCCCTACTGCAGTCGGTTTGGGTGTAAGAGGAGCCCTTGGCGGAAAGGCGACGCGCACTTCATCCGGGTGCTCAACCTCTCGTACCATGCCGTACACCCCACTGCGCCCGACCCCTCAGGCCGTCCTGCTCAACACCACCCTCTCCCGCAACGTCGCGGCCCGCGGCGGCGCTGTGTCACTGCTCGGCAATGCCTCCCTGGCGCTCGCCCGCTGCTCCCTGGTGGGCAACGCGGCGCGTCCCGCCCGCGGCGGCCTGGCGGCGGCGGCGGGGGCGGGGGCGGGCAGCGGCGGCGCGTTGCACGCACAGCGGTGCAACTGGCTCGTGGTGAGGCCCTCGAGGGTTAGGGGGTTGAGGGTGGGGTTCACATGTAGAAAAGGACGGGAAGAAAAGAACAGGGACAACGGTGACGGGGTCGTGGGACAGGATGACGGGAGGATCTGGCGCTGGAGGGTGCGGTAAGGCCCCGGCGGATCTTGAGCTGGCTTTTGGGGGGAGAGGGGGGTTGGCATGGGGGACATGGAAGACGGTGACGGGGCCGCCGTGGGATAGAAGGCCGGGCCGTGCGGGAAGGCGCCGGCGTACCGGTATTTTGGGCTAGGCGGTGGATACCGGTGCAGGGTATCAAGTCTATTCATTCACACACTTACCGGTTCCCCTGCCATGCTCCCCTCTCTGCAGCTCAATGCGACCAACGTCACCAGCTCTGCGGCCGAGTCGGGCCCCGGTGGGGGCGTGTACACACAGGGCTGTGGCGCCGTCCTCCTCCAGGACAGGTACGTGATCCAGCTCGGTTTCAGAAGGTACCGCAAATCCAGCTTGATGTGGGTCGGGTTTGGGGTTCCCGTATCTTGTACGGAGGCCGCGCTGTGTTGCATTCTCGAATCCCGCTCCCTCGCCGTACCCACGCCGCAGCCACCTTGCAAACAACACCGCATTCGGCGGCTCCGGCGGAGGTGCTTACGTAATGGCCTCTACGGCATTCAGCGACCCCGCCGGACTGGTGGTCGTGTCGGGCGGGTCCATGACTAATAACAACGCAACCGACACGGCCGCGGGCGCCGGCGCCGGGGCCCCCGCGAGCGGGGGCGGTGTGGAGGGCGACGGGAGCCTGCCCATCGGCTCCGGAGGTGCGTGCGGGCTAGTCATCGAACGGACATTGCTTCCGGACCGCTCAGGACTGGTTCGAACTGTCCGGACCGGATTGCTGGGTGGCTGGCTTCCTTGACATTTCTTCTTCTACACTACATGGGGGGTCCGGGTTGCGGTAAAGCCACCCTTGCACCCCTCTCCTTAAAAGCCTCTTAACGGCTATTCCATGCGCCCTTCCACTACCAGGCGCGCTCTACCTGGGCGGCTCCCTGGCGGCGCTGGTGGACCGCACCCGCTTCACAGGCAACACCGCCGACGCAGTGGCGGGGGCCGTGGGTGTGGGGCTGGCCTGCGCACAGGCAGCTGCCGCCTCCGCCGCTGCCGCCGCCGCCACCTCGTCCGGCGCGGCAGGCGCCGCCGCGGGGGGCCCCGCCATGCCCTTTCCCTTGTTGCGGGCCGCCTTGGGCCCGGCGGCGGCTGGGCCCGGGCTGGGCCTGGGCCTGGGTGCGGCGGGGTCGCTACTGCGGCCGGGCCTGGCGGAGGGCCCCGCTGCGTGGGCGTCGACTCTGCAGGTATGGACATGGAGGGAGGCGGTCGGGAGGTGGAGGGAGGGAGGGGCACAAAGGAGTCAGATGTTGAAGTGAAAGGGTATCAGATGTGGACAGGCGGGGCAGACACGCTGCACGCTGCCTTCTTCACCACCCACGCCCACTCACTGCTCCGTGCTGCTCCGCCCCCCTCCGCCGCCGCCGCAGTCCCTGCTGGGTGCCGCCAACGCCAGCGCCGCCTCCGGCTGCTGGCCCGCGGTGGTCAACCTGCCGCTGCTCTGGGGCAACGTGGCGGACGTGAGGGAGGGGGAGGGGCTTGGGAGTGCTTCGAGGGTGTGGTGTGGGCACCTGTTGGAGTTGGTTTATGGGAAGGGTTTGGGCGGGGAAGACGTCGAGGGCATGCCTGCTCAAAAGCTCTTCCTGCCTAGTAACATCCGGTCCCTCCGTCCGCTCTCCACTTTGCTGTTGCTTGGCCCCAGGGCTCGGGAGGCGCGGTCTACGCGGGCTCGCCCTACTCCCTGGCTTTGCTGTGCGGCGGGGAGCTGCCCGGCGGCCCCGCCACCACCGACCCACAGCTCGCGGCCCTGGTCGCTAAAACCACCGCCTTCAGCGCGCGGTCCGCATCCCCAGCCGCCGCAAACCAAACCAGCGTCGCGGCCAGTGTCAGCGCAGACGTCAGCGCCCTCGCGGCTGACTTCAGCGCCGCGAACGCAACCGCCAACGGTACGGAGCTGTACATGGGGCTACTGCCGCTGGATCCTGCCGTACGCGCGCTGTGCTTCGTGGCGCCTGCGGAGGACGGCGGAGGTGGCGGCGTGAATGGGGGTGCGGCGACGCCCAACCTCGCGCTCACCGGCTACGGAGACGAGCTAGCCACCATTCCCAAGGTGCGAGACCACACACTCAGCCGATACAAATGCTGCTGGTAATTCGTAACCTGTAACGTCAGTTCTAGCTCTGCCGCCTTTGTGGTGGCTCAGCAGCCTCGGTGATCCTGCCCCTGCCCCTGCTGTCAATTCTGTACGGCTGGACCTATCCAACCGTATCGACCTATCCCGCCGTACAGCTTCTGGTGCTGTCCGAGCTGGCGGAGTACGACGAGACGCAGACGCTTGTCCCGACCGCCAACAACACCGCCAACTCGGTCAACCTCACCAGCCCGCTGACCGGCGGCCTGACAGTGTACGGCAGGCGGCTGGCACAAACGGTTGCAGAGATGCGTTTCCTCCAGGAAACCGGACTTCCAGCCGCCGCAACCGCCAACAGCTCAACCGCCGCTTCAACTGCGGTGGCTAAGCGGCTGCAGTGGCTACGGCGGGCGCTACTGGAGGTGTCGGGTCGCGCGGGTACCGCCTGCTGGCCGGGTGAGGCCTGCAGCCTTGTACTGCCAACCAACGCGGCCTTTTCCGTACGGCTCGCCGTGTACGACGCGCTGCTGCAGCTGACTAAGGGTGAGGAGGTGGCGGGCGGGGCCCCATGACCCCTTTTAGCAAGGGGCGCGCGTGGGCTCTCGTACCGCATACGCCTCGCCGCATGCCTTCCTTGCCTCCAAGGTGACACCACTCAGAGTCCTCTTTTGCCCTCTGTTGCACCCGTTGCATCCCCCACCTTCCCTTCTGCCTCCCCCATACGCACACACCCTCTGCCTACCCCCCGCACACGCCCGCCTCGTGACGTGCGGGGGTGCGGCCAACACTCCTCCTCATACTTCCCTCCACCCACCCACCCACCCACCCACCCAGACGACGCCAACGTCCGCCCCGTGGTCCTTGCCGCTCTGTCCTCCGAGGGCCAGGCCGCGCTGCTGGGGAACCCCACGGCGCGGGTGCGGATCTGCATGGGGGGGATGGCGGGGCTAGAGTTTTTCCAGTGATGAGGAACACACACATTGGTTGGTGGCCATTCGAGATAGTGGGCATGAGATGGCCCGGGCAGCGGCTAATGCGTACCGAAGGTCTTGGAACGATCCCACCCACTTACCGCCTCAAGCATCCTTCAGCCCTGCTTCGTTGTCAGGTGGCCGTCAGCTCCGCCTGGCCCCTGCCCCCACAGGTGTCTGGGGGCGAGGCCTCCGTGTCCGGCCTGCGCGTGCGGGCGGTCAAGGGCCGCTACACGCTCACGCTCTCCCTCGACAGCGGCAGCGCGCAGGTGGGCTGGGGGGGGCGGCCTTGTGGGCAGGAGGCTCGTTCGCCAGGAGCATGTATGTGGCAGAGGTGGCTCCCCTGGTTTGCTATTGACGGTGTTGTCGATGGTGTTGGTATCAATAGAAAGGGCTTGGGAGCAGACCCGACCGTCAAGTGGCAACCGCGTGACGCTGGCTCGGCTGTGCTCGCTGCCTCCTGCCCTGGCTTCCGCCCCGGCTCCCCATCCGCAGGTGGCCCCGCTCACACTCAACGTTACGGTGCCCCCCTGCGCCCTGGGGGAGGTGGCTCTGGACCAGGGCTACCTGTGCAGCCGGTGGGGAGGGCTGGGGTTGGGGTTGGGGTGGGGTTGGGGTGGGGTTGGGGTGGGTGGCGGTTTCTCTTTTGGTGGCAACGGTGGACTGGAGGGAGGGACTGGACGGGGGCGGAAGGGGCTGCGAGGAGTCATGTACGGTGCCTCGGCAGCAGGTGGAGTGCAGTGGGGTGGGGGTGGGGGGTGGGGGGGGCGGGGGGGCGGCATGGAAGGATTGGGCTTGGAATGGAGGAGAACGAAGGGGCGGGGATGGGGAGGGGAGTCACAGAGGGGACACAGCTGGCCGGGCGGGCGGGGGAATCGCCGCTCCGCCTTGCCACCCATGGCATCCCTCGTAATGCCAGTTCGTCTCTTCTAGGTGTCAGCTGCTGTTGAGTCTATACATCTTTCTGCCACTTCCCCCTTCCCCACTAGGTGTCAGCCCAACACCTTCAGTCTGGACGTGGACCCCCCCATCCCCGGGGCAGCGGCCCCGCCCCTGGCCCCGCCCCCGCCCTCACCCGCTGCCGACGGCGCTTCCGGGGGTGACGGCAGCGGCGGCGATGGCAGCGTGACGGCGGTGGTGGGGCGGTGCCTGGGCTGCCCGTCCAACGCAGTGTGAGATGGGGCGGGGAGGGAAGGGACAGTTCCCCTGGAGGGCCTGTCGGGACCGGTTGATCGACAAAGGAGAGCGCCTTGTGCCTCGGACCCGTCAAGACCGCAAGCGGGCTTGCATTGCGAACCTGACGCCATTACGTCCTCCCGCGCCCGCATCATCACCCTGTACTGCCCCTTTTCCCTTCGCTGCACGCCCCCCTCGCCCTCGGATAAGGCAGCTGCACGGGCGGCGCTAGGAAACTAAGTGGTTTTTCTGACCCCTGCGTTCACTCCTCCCCCTCGCGCCCCCCACAGCTGCACGGGCGGCGCGGTGGTGGTGCCCGCGCCCGGCTACTGGCACTCGGCGGCCAACAGCACACATATGCACAAGTGCCCCAACCTGGAGGCCTGCAGGTGGGGGGGCTGGGGGCGGAAATGGGGTGGGCGGTAGGGCCCGGCAGAGGGCCCTAGCGGACTGCCTGCATTTGTTGGCCCGTGAGGGTTTGACGCCCCGCCCCTGGGCCCGACACTTGGGGCTGAGTCGGCAGATACCGATCGAGATCTTAATCGGGATACTTTGCCTTCCGTGGTCAGGGACGGTGACGACGACGCCAATGCACGCCTGATCAGATGCCAGGAGCGGTGGTGAGGCCAGGAAGGCGGGCAAGGGGGGCACCGCGGCTGCAGGGTCCTTCGCTTTGCGCAACTCTCGGCCACCAACTACCAAACTGCTTACCGGTAATTACGCCAACCGCCAACCGCCCGCAGGTACGCGTACTTTGGCGCCTCCTGGCGCTTGCAGGGCCTGGGCGCGGACGGCACGGGCGGGGAGCGCGTGATCGGGGCCTACGTGGACAACATGAGGTGCGGCGGTTAGCGGTTGGCGGTCAGTTGGTTGACCGTTGGCCGCTTGACCTATGGTTCACCGCGTGACAAATTTCTTCGTGCAACCATTTAGGCCATTACCTAGCCTTCCCCTCTTCTTTCCACGTTACAACAGGGCCGCCCTCAACGGCTCCTTCGCCCTGGGGTCCCCCTCGGGCCCAGCCGGACCCGGCCCAACCTCCCCGCTGGCCCCCGGGGGCGCTTTCGACGGCTTCCTGCTCGACTGCGTGCTGTGGGGTACGACAGCCGGCATCGGCGGTGCGGCGGCGTCCGGACTGTACGGCACGCCCGCTGCCGTACCCGCCGAGTGGTCGTACATGAAGATGCAGTGCACCGAGGTGATTTTTGCGCTGAGGGCTGCTATCTAGCAATCTAGGCCTCCCAGTATCTCCAAGCGCCTGATTCCTGCAGCCCTAGCCTTCATGCCCCCTCTATCCAATCAACCTCCCCGCCCCCGGCCCCCCACGTGCCCAGGGTTACGCCGGCACGCTGTGCGCCACGTGCGTGCCCGTGGACGGGCAGCAGTACGCCCTGGACACAGATCTCAACTGCAACCCCTGCTTCACCGACTGGCAGGTGCATGCGCTTAGGATGCGTAGGGTGGGCGCGTGAAATGAAGTAGTGCAGGCGCGTGTGCGTGCGCGTGTGACAGAGGCTGACGCGCAGGACAAGGGAAAACTGGGTGGGCCTGGCCGGCCCTTGGGTGGGCCTGGCCGGGGGAAGCGAGAAAGAAATGGGCTTGAGGCGAATTGTGGCTTAGTGGCGGCGCACTTCAGCGGCCGATGCGACCCCTTGTCACATGCTGAGGCTCATGCGCCTGCTGGGCGTGCTGTACCCTGCTGTGCAGACGGTGCTGATCGGTGTGGGCGTCTTCGTCGCCAACACCCTGTGGCTGGGTGAGGCAGGGGAACAGGAGGGGGGCAGGGAGGGGGCAAAGATGGGGTCCCCAACGGCCCGGCTCTAGCCATCCACCCAACTCCAGTAATCACGACCGAGCCCCCCCCCCATCACCTCGGCAATCCGCCCACCCCCCCCAAGGCTTCTCCGTGCTCATGACCTTCCTGACCGACTACACCCGACTGGACGAGGAGCTGCCGGCAGCTGACGTCCTAAAGGTCCTCATCGTGCACTTCCAGGCGGGTGTTGGAGGGGTTTAGGGGGGAGGGGCGGGAGGGGAGGCCAGGGGGGGAAGGAGGCACATCATGCGCTGTCAGGCCAGGGGGAGCAAGGGGCGCACCGGTCTAGCTCCCGGCCTGCTCCCTGCTCACCCGCCCCCTGTCAACATCTTTCCTCTTCCTTCCTGCCCTCCCTTTTTACACTCACCCCCCCCCCCCCCAGTTCTTCCTTATCGTGACGCGGCTCAACCTGGACTGGCCGGCCAGCGTGACGGCGCTGCAGTCGGTGCTGGGCAGCGCCACGGGCACCATCAAGCAGGTGGGGGGGCGGAGGGGGGTGCCAGTTGCTGTGTATGTGTGCGTGCTTGGCAGCGCCACGGGCACCATCAAGCAGGTGGGGGGATGGGGGCATGAGGGGAGGTGATGGGGTTTCAGCAAAACACAGCTTGACTGAGGGCAGAGCTCAGCAATGAGTGAGGGAGGGGACCATAAAGCAGCAATCGCCCACGCCCCGGGCGCAAGCACCGCACTTCCCGCCGCGGAGCCGGACGGTGGAGGAGCGGTCCGCCTGCTGCCATTGTCGCCCATGCACACACCCCTGCCCTTCCGCCCCCACCCGCCCAGGTGTACGCTCCCTCCTGCTTATGGCCGGACGCCGACAGCGGCACACAGGCCACCGTGCAGGTGCGCGCTGGCCAGCAGGGCCAGGGGCTGCCCCTGTTTGGTTTGGGGACCACAACAGCCGCGTGTCACTGGATTCTGTGTGTCTCCGTGCTCATGGTGTGTGCGAAGGGCGGAGTCCGGCGGGGAAAGGGCGTGCAGCCCCAGTCGCAGAGGGTCTTGAGGCCATACCATTCTGCGGGTCAGGCGCTGCCTCGGCGTGGGTGTTTGGGAACACAGGGTGCACAGGAGTGCTATCCAGCCGTGCAGCTAGTTGCGGCGAGTCTTGAGGCCATACCCTCAGCCACTCACGTCCCCCCCGCTGCTTCCCCTCGCCTCTGCCTCGTCTCCCCCTCCCTCCCGCTCCCCCCCTGTCAGGTCCTGTCGGGTCTGCTGCTGCCCATTGCCTCTGTGGCACTCGTGGCAGTGCTCTGGAGCGTGCGGTGAGGTCGGGGTGGAGCAGGGCAAAGTTGCGGGTCAACTATCGGGAGGTGGCCGAACTTGTGTTTCCCCAAGTGCCAGAGGCTTAGAATGCCTGGCTTTTCTTGGGTCCCTACCCGCGTTGGACCAAGTACGGAGTGAACCGCCGTGTGTCTTGCGTGCGGTGGAGCCCCGTGCTGTCGTTGCCTCGTTGGCTTGAGCCTCATGATGCCTGACCTCCGCACTACGTTCGTGCCGTACCGTACCGTACCGCCATGCCGTACAGGTACTTCTACTGGAACCAGGAGTGGTACTACACGCGCAAGACGGCGGCGGCGGTTGCCCGCGCGGAGGCCGAGCGGCGGCGCGCTGAGCTGGCGATGCGTCAGGCCGAGTACGAACAAATGAAGGAGGCGGCGCGGAGCCTGAAGAGGTGCGTGGGGGCTGCGAATGTGTACACTGACTTCATGGTATTGCATCTCGTGTGAGGTGTGAGGTCCCTTGTAAGCGGGAAGGGGTCCATGTATGCGAGGGTACAGGCGTAAGGCCGGCTGCCAACGAATCCAGGATGTCGACCTTTGCCGCCGTCCGCCCCTCTGCCCTCCACCCCAGCAGGGCCCAGTCCAAACCCAACACCATCTCCCGAGCCCCAAGCAGGTAAGCACGGGGGGCACCCAGAGCCAGCACTCAGACAGGAACCCCTGGACCCTCGTTTCGAGCCCTCTGAGTGCCGTACTTGTGTCGTACTGCCGTACGCTTGATTGTCGTACTGTCATCCCCGCTTTGGCACGCCGCGCAGGAGTCCCTTCACGCAGCTGGGTTCAATGTTCAGCAGCCTCCGCCGCGCCGCCAGCCGCCACGGCACCGGCCCCAACGCCACACCCGGTTTCGGAGCCTCAGCGGCGGTGTCGCCGGCGCCCTCGGCGGCGCCGTCGCGTCGCTACACCGACGGCACCCCGGAGAGCGTGCCGCAGACGCCGTTCCTGCCGCCGCCGCCGCCGCTGCTGCCGCTAGCAGCGGCGACGTCGCTTCAGCGGGCCGACGCGGCGGCGGTCGTTTTGCCGACGGGAACAATGGCAGCGGCGGCAGCGGCAGCGGTGCCAAACTCCATCGCTAGGCCCGTCAGCAGTGGTGACGGCGGTGGCGGCGGCGGCGGGGCCAACGGCGGCGGGGCCAATGAAGCGCGGTCGGGGCCAAGTCGGTTGGCAGTTGGCTTGAAGTCGCCGGGACCGGTGGCGGAGGCGAGGGAGTCGCCGTCACTGTCGGAGGCAGAGGCGGCGGAGGTGGAGGCAGGGCAGCGGCCGTCGGCGACGGTTGGGCTCGAGATGGCGCCGGCGGTTGACGGCGCCGACCCAACCAACAACAACCCGCTGTACGGCACCTCGGCGAGGTCAACCACCAGTGACGAGGTCGCGCTCCACCACTACAACGGTCACAACCATCAACCCAACCGCCACTCGCCGCCTCAGCCGCGGCCCGTGGCGGCGCCGCCGGCTCTGTACCCGCCGGCCGCCAACCTGCCGCCGCCGCTGGCGCCAGAGAGCCTGGCGGCGGCGTCCGCGGCGGCGGCGACGGCGGTGGCGCCTCCGCCGCCGGGTCTTCCGCCGCTGCTGCTTCACCTCCACCACCAACAGGCCCAGGTGAGGCCACCTCAGTCCTTGCCCTCGCGCCTATGCCTACGGTACCCTCGGACCGCACCCTGCGTCCCTGCCCACCCCTGCCTATCCTCGCCTGTCGCCACACGCCTGCCCCCGCCCTCCCTTGGCCTACAATCAGCCCCGCTGCCCGACCCTGCCTCCCTGCCCCAACCCCTGCCCGCACAACCCCCCTGCCCTCACAACCCCCCTGCCCGCACAACCCCCCTGCCCGCACAACCCCCCTGCCCGCACAACCCCCCTGCCCGCACAACCCCCCTGCCCGCACAACCCCCCTGCCCTCACAACCCCAGGAGCAGCAGCTGCAGCAGCAGCAGGCAATCATCGATCACCTGCAGGTGAGCCCAGCACGCCCCGGGTATCGGCTTGCGTGCGGCCTACATACACGCATGATCCATATCGTAAACCCCCATGCCTCCATACGCCAAAAGCCAGCGATCCATCGAGCCCTTTCATGTTGCGGTACATCCCCCGACCCATACCGTTATTGACACACCGTATGCCCTCTCGTATGCCCGCAGCGTCAACTGACCAAGCAGACATCGGTTAACAGTATTGCTCGCGGACCCGGCAGCACCACCTCCCGGCACGGCACCAGCTACAGCAATCGGTACGGCTTTAACAGCAGCAGCCGGTACGGCAACGTGCCCAGTAACCGGTACGGCAACGTCGGCTCGTCCTTCCGTACGCTGCACGAGGTGAACTCGGGCGAGGCTCCGTCGGAAGCGCCGCAAGCGCGGAACGGCAACGGCTTGGACGAGCATGGAGATACGCCGTACGACGGCGAGGAGGACGATCTGCCGCGTCTGCGGATCTTCAAGCATCGCGAGGCGATCTCGTTCGTGGATGCGACCATGTCTCTGGGTCAGCAGCTGTTCCTGGTCCTCATGGTATGTCTGAGGGCTGAGGGCTTAAGGGGGAGGGGGGTTGAGGGGGGTGGTGGCATCCAGCGAGCTCAGACCAAAAAGGCTGTGCCCGACGTATGAAGCGGTATGTGGGCGCACTTTGAATCTTGGGGCGGCAAGACGCACGGAGCCTCACCCCATGGTGACGGACGGCCGAGTCGTTGTCCCACGGGCAGATGGAAAAGCGCTGCGTCCCCTCCAATCGCCGCTCGCTCCCCCCCGCTCCCACTCTCCCTGCCCGTCCCACCCTCCGCCCAGGTCACGTCCTTCGTGCTCATGCCCAATTGGGCCACTGAGGCGCTGTCCATATTCGGTGAGCCCCCAGGGTTAATAGTTCAGGGTTTGCGGTTTAGAATCTAGGTCCAGCAGGTCGGCTTGGGAGCAAGGGCGGCAGGGGGCTTTTGGTGTGGCTCGCGTCTTGTGCTCGGTGTGCCATGGGGTGTAGCATCAAATGTGCTAAGCCCTAGCCATGCATCGCACTCATTGGCCCTCGCCGCCGCTTGCCCTTGCTCCACCCTCCCCTCAACCCCTGGTCCCCTGACCTCCCCCCCGGCCCGCCCTCTGCGCCGCAGCCTGCTACCGGCTTGATGACCTGGAGGGCAGCTACGCCCAGTTCCAAAAGGTACGGCACACTTAGCGTACAGCATCGTACGACACCTTGTGTGTAATGTGCATGGCTTGGCGCCTGGCTACATGCCCAGCTCACCCCTTTGACCCCTGCCCTTCAACATGCCCTTACGCCCCTTGTTCTCCTTTGTTCCCACAATTGTTGCCTACCGGTGCCTGTCCACTCCAGGCAACCTGGAAGTACGGCTACTGGTGGGTACCGGTATTGGAACCGGGGTACCGGGGTGGGTAGCGGTGGGTAGCGGTGGGTACCGGGGTGGGTAGTGGGAGCCCGAGGAGAGAGCCACACAGGGGGGCCGATGGGCGGGGGGCTGCCGGTGTTGCGCAGGGGGCCTCGCCCGTCCGCAAGTGAGACCCCGCAATGGGCCATCCCCTTCCCTTCCCTTCTGTGCCCTTCCCTCCTGCCCCAGGGTTCGGGACATGAACCAGGAGTGCTATACGGGCCACCACCTGGACTTGTGAGCGGGGGCCTGAGGGGCGGTGGGGTTTCTCAGTTTGGGCCTTGGGCTCGGGCTGCTCCTCGTGTGGCGAGACCCGCACGTTTCTCAGTTCGGTGGGGTTTCTCCGTTTCTCAGTTCGGGACCTTGGGCTCGGGCTCCTTGGGCGCGACCTGCACGCCTCAAGACGTCGGCTTCCAAACGTGCTGCCCGTGACCTCCGCCCTCCTCCGCGCATCCCTTCTTCAACCTCTTCCCCTCTTGATGCCTACCTCCAACCTCCAACCAACTCCCTCTACAACCCTAGCCCCACCCTCAACCCCCTGTCCCCTTACCCCACCCCAGCTGGGTCCCCATCGGCGTTGTCTCCGTGGTGGTGCTGTGTCTGGCCATGCCCCTGATCAACGCCGCCCTTATGGTCCGTAACCGGAAAGATCTGGAGAAACCGCATGTCGTACAGGTGTACGGATTCCTGTACAGGTCGTACAAGTGAGTGCCGCAGCGCCGTGCACGCAGGCACGCAGCGCCACCCCTGGCCGCAAGCAACAGAGCAAGGACTGTTGCGGACGCATCTCCATGTACGGCAACCGTACGGTACCGTACGGCGCACCCTTGGTCCCCATTCGATTGTGTCTGTCCCTCCTCCTCAGGCCTCAGTACTACTACTGGGAGTCGCTGAGTCAGGCGCAGACGCTGCTCTTGGTGGTGGTGGAGGTGTTCGGTGAGGCCGACGGGAGGAGAGAGGGCGGGGTGGGAAGGGTTGACGAGGAGGGAGGGCCGCCAGGCCCTGGGGCGAGTCTGTCCGCCCGGCAGTCGGCACATGACGCCACTGGTTGGCGGCAGGAAGCTCCGATCCTTGGGGCGCCCTCCCGGACCGTGTGCGGTCACCTTGCGTGTTATCTTGCGCTCCGGATGCTGCAAGCTAGCATGTGATTAGTAATCTCCCCCCTGCGCTGGCCTCTGCCCACCAGGCCGCACGCTGGCGGTGTACCACCAGGCCCTGCTGCTGGAGGTGGGGGTGGGGGTGTGGGCCTGGGCAATGGGCCCTTGACTTAAGGGAGTGGCGGGGGTTGCGCGCAGCCCCGACGCATCCGGCCCTGGCCCGCATACGGCTCTGGCCACAACGCCTGACCCCGCCCAAGCGGCTTGCTCCCGGTTGACCCCTCTCTCGTTCTGCCGCTCCTTCTGACCCCCCTTGCCCCCCCCCCTCCCCCCCTGTCAGGTGATCCTCCTGGCCTTCCTCATGCTCAACACCTTCTTCTCCCCCCTCAAGCACAAGCTGCTCACAAAGCTGCAGCTGCTATCGCTGGGGACAGTGTGCCTCACGGGTGGGTGGGGCGGGTAGCAACACAGCACAGCATAACACAAGGTTGCCGTGCTGTGGCGTGCGTGGCGTGCTGCGTTTTAAACGAATTGGCACCACAGCTCATGAGCAACACATTGTGGACTGCGAATCCGCACAGCCTTCAACCCCTCACCTGCGACGCCACAGAGCAGCACCTCCCCGGTCCGTGCTGGCCCCACCGCCTCGCCACCCCACTTCCCACCCCTCCCCCTCCGATGCCCAACCCTTCCCCCTGCCTCCATCCAGTGTGCCTGGGCATGTTCACAACGGGGACAGACAGCGTGTCTGCGGTGAGGCGCGGGTGTGGGTGGGCTCAGGGCCTCCTGAGCGCAACCTTCTTAGTCCTCGCTAGGACCCCCATCCTCGACGCTCTCTCCAATCACTATAACGTTCTCCAAGTTTGCCTGGCCATCGGTCTTTCCCCTCCCCTACACCCACCGGACTTTTCCCGCCTCCCCCCGCCCTTACAACCCCTCCCCCTGACAGGCCAGCGATGCCCTCCTGGGAGCGGCGGTGCTGGTGGTCAACTGCCTCATCATCGCCGCCTTCCTCTGCCTCTTCCTCTACCGCGCGCTGCCCACCTTCAAGCGCAAGGCGGCCAAGTACATGCGCAAGTGGGGCTACGAGCCCGACCGGCTGCACCTGCAGCTCTCGCGGGTGGTCACACGCATGACGCCCCGGGTGCTTCGCCGCACGCCCGTGGCATCGGGGCGGGAGCCGGAGGGAATCGGGCTGGGGCTGGAAGGTGTGAAGGAGGAGGGGGCAAAGGAGGAGGGCAAGTCGCGCGGTGGGGCGGAGGGGCAAGAGCAAGGGGGCGGGGAGGTGGGGGGGCAGGGGTCTAGGAAGGGGCAGGGGCCGGCGCCAGTGAGCGATAACGGTCGGGTGAACGGCGCGGCGGGTGATGTCGTGGGCAGTGGTAACGTGTAGGCTGCTTGGTTGGCTAGAAATTAGCATCCCCAGACCGCAGAAGCAGGATGGTCTGTTTCTGAGGGCTAATGGGTCACGCAATGGCAGAAGGGAGCAGCCTTGCGGCAAATGGCGAGCGAGTGTATCAAGCTTGTGAAGATGCATGCAACTGGCGGGTGAAGCTTCCCGTGGGGCTTGATGAGTTGGGCTTTTATTTCTTCTGCTCGTTCGTGGGAGCTCTTATACTCCATGGGGCATCCCTCTCTAGCTAACCATTCATCGGAGTGCACTTGCGCTGCAAATGGGCGTGACCTACCGAGTCTACACAGATAGTGAGCGAGCAGCGCGCGTAGGCAGGGCTGGCTGGGCTCTGTACGGGCGCGTGTGGTATCGGTCGAGTCGACGCAGACTACTGCTGAGCGCCTTCCACCGGGGCGCGTGCCTATTCAAGGTGTCAGCAGGCCAATGCAGGGTATTTGTTCGTACCATGATTAAGTGTAAGACTGAGGACCAAGCTGTCATGCGTATTTACTGGCACGTTCGGTTTGAGGGCAGATGGGTGGCCGTTAGCGGTTGCCTTGAGGCGGGTACGGTGCAGAGGGTGAACGGGTTGCCACCGGGATCCCTTAGGAGTCGTGTGGGAGCAAGAGTCGTGAGGGCTCTGCAGTTGAGTGCTGCTGGGCAATTGAGCATGTCAGGGGCCCGGGAGGAGTAGACAGGGCCCAACTGCCGTCTTGGGCCTGGAGGCAAGGCTGGAGGGCTTGGTGGGGTCGGAGGGGGGTGCAGGCGTGTGTATTGGCACGGCCTTGCACGGCAGTCGGGAGGCCGGCTGCGCCTGCTTGGGGTCGGAAGGTGCCGCCCACGGCACCTTCCCGAGGCACTGCTAGTGGACAGGCAGCAAGACCCGTCCCTTGTGTCCTTAGGTTGGCATTCAACCATTGGTCGCCTCCAGGAGAGGCTAGTTAACTGGCAGCCCTTCCAGCCAGCTTACAACCTCTGGCCAGTGGTGACATGAGCAACAACGGTCACCTAGAGCGACGGTTAGCTCCAGGGACGCGAGTGCCACCGAAACAGCACGGTGTAGAGCTACGGGGGCGCGTACCCGCAGCGCAGCGAGTCCTTGCCTCGGGAAGGTCCCGGGAAGTATGCAGGGAGGTGTCGCCTACCAGTGTGAGCCCGTAACTGGGCGTGACAAAGCAGCTCGTTTGGGACGGATCGACGCATGTAACATCTGAGTGTCTCTGCCTCTGCCATAGACCCGGGGCGCGGCGCGCGGCAGACACACGCCCACACAGCGCAGCTTATCCTTTTAAGCTGTCCCAGGTCCAAACGATGTTACAAACAATGAACCAGCCCTCGGTTGAACAATGATGGACGGAGGGCCCCATCTACCCATGCATGCCCGCATCGCAATCCCAGGAGGTATCTACCAACAGGTAGCATTATTGCTCGCCCCATCAGCTGCCCCGTCCCGCGCATCACCCACACACAACACGAGCGCACCCGGCTTCCTTGCATGAATAAACTACATAGCGTTGTGCATCCTCCTTAGGGTCAGTGGCTCAGTGCCGGCCCCGCTGTGGAAGCCCACCCGCGAGCACCACATTGCTTTGGCCCCTTGAGCAATAGCACGTGATAGAATCTCACTTTCAGATCATGAATTTGCAGCAAATCTGAGTCAAAGCTTGTGGTACGGAGTACAACGACAGAATCATCACGGCTGCTTAGCAAATTCCGACTTTCCGTAGCGGCATAGCGGCTCATCATGCATTGTGCACCCGGAAGCACGTGGACACCACGCCGTCGTCCCGCCTCGTGGCCCCATCCGCGCCGCTCAGCATGCCGTACCGCAGCTGGCAGTCGCCGTTGCCGTACAGCACGAACAGCCTGGAGCGTGTACGGGCAACGCACGCATGTTGGTGAGGGGTGGCAGGTGGCAGCGAGCGACATTGGGCCAGGAGGGTCGCCGTGTGTGTCGGTAGCTAGAGAGCAAGCACGTCTCGCATGCGATCAGCCCCACCGCACTCGCACTCTCTCCCTTTTGCCCCGCCTTCCCAACCCCAGCCCGCTCACGTGCAGGCGCTTTTTGCTTGGCACAGGTCGCGGCACGCGTCCCGCCCGGGTACCGGCACGGGGCCCCCGATGTCCTCCCCGGCCACCTCCCAGCCGTCCACACACAGGTAGCGGCCTGGCGGGGGTGGAGTGGGAGGTGGAAGGGAGGATGGCGGGTGCTGATGCGGTTTGCAACCTGATCTCCGTGTTAAGTTTCCGTAGAACTTGGGCTCGCGCAGCGCAGCTCGATGCGCCAGCCCAGCCTAGGCCCCCCCAATGCACCGACCCTTTGAGGTATGCTTGAAATGAGGGAACTCCCTCCAAATCCTCCCAGCCGGATGGCGCACAACCCCAACAGGCCCTCGGCCCCATCAACAGCGGAAACCCTCCCCCACTGGGGGACCCCCCCACCCCGCCCCACGCACCGTAGTTAGTGCCCCCCAGGCACGCCCACGCCACGTCCTGGTCTGCGGCCGTGGTGCCGCTGGCGCCCGTCAGCGCCCCGCTCCGCAGCGTGCACAGCCCCTGCGTGCTGAGCGTGAAGAGCTCGCAGTCGGGCGCATCACGGCACAGCGCGCGGCACTGCGCCTTGGCGGCGGGGCTGTGGGCGTCCGGCAGGGACGAGGCCGCGAGCGTGTCGCCGCGCACGTCCCATCCGGACACACACGCCCAGTCGCCGCCTGGGAGTGGGCGCAGGGGCGGGCAGGGCGGTACGGGGGTCCAGGAGGAGAGCGTGGCGAATGTACGGGAGGCAGGCGCAGTACGAGGCAGGAAGGGCCCCATGCAATTGCCACACCTGGGCGCAACCACGCCCCGGTAACGTGGCTCCTCCTTGTACGCCCGCTATTTCCTCCCCTCCCCTCCGCACCCGGGGGCCTGAAGAAGTTGGCGGCGGGGCAGGAGGCGGCAGTGGCGTTGGGACCCACGGGGGCGCAGCCGTCACCCGAGCGAATAGTGCCCCTGCTACCGTACGCATCCACGCAGTACCAATCCAGCTGACTGCACGGGTTCGAATGTGGTGGGAGGGAATACAGCGAGTTTGTCAGCGAGTCCTTCTGCCTGAGGTCAGACTGGCGGCTCCCAGGGCCCAGCCAGCCGCCGGATACCGTCCCGCCCCAATTCCCCCGAAGGACAAAGAGACTTGGGAGTTGCCAAAACACCCTCCCGCCCAGCCTAGGTGGGGGGCCCACCCAATCGCCCTCCGCGCTTGCAGGCCGCACCTGTCTCCGTCGCTGCAGTGCACCTGGCCCGACAGGGCCCCAGCCACGTCGGGGCACCAGCCCGGGGGGCGGACGCAGCCTGCGGGGGGGGGGCAGGTAGCGGCAGCAGCATGTGTGGAGGTCTGCGTGTGGGCGTATCCACCTAGACTGCACGCGGAGGGCGGAGGGAAACGGGTCCATCGGGATGCCGCCCCGCTAGATTTGCGGTACTCACCCTGCCGCGGGGCCTTGGTGTAGAGGCACTGCCCCGGCGCCTGCGTCCAGAGCACGGGCGAGGAAGGACAGAAATCATCACCGGTGTTCAAGGCGCAAGTTTGAGGCGCAGCACATGTGGGGATGGATACAGACCTGTGCGTTGGGCGTGGCGTTGGCCTTGAAGAAGCCGCCCCGGGCCTGCGCGAAGCTGAAACCGCCGCACCGCGTGTCCCGGGCGCAGGCGGCCGCCATCACCGCCAGGTCCGTGTAGGCCCCGATGTCGTCGGCACCGGCGGGGGAGGCGTGGTCTGTGTCGGCTGCGTCCACGAAGCCGGGCTGGGGCGGGCACCTGAAGGGGGGGGGGTATGAAGTGGCGATGGGAAGGGTGGGGGAGGGGTGCGTAGTGGGGGAGGAGGCGGGGGTGGGATGGAAGAGTCTGGGCACTGGGGGGGGGGGGGCAGCGCATAAGCGAGCGGCGGCGTAAGCATGGGCAGATGAGTCCTGCGTTCCGGGGTCCGATCCGGCGGCCTGCTCACGTGGTGAATGTGGCCGGCAGGCTGCACTCCGCGGCGCTGGCCGTGTAGCGGCACACGAGCACTCGCACGTGGGTGCCGCCGTGGAGGAGCCCTGGGGGGGAAGGAGGGGGGTTGGGAGGTGTGTTGGGTGGGGTGGTGGGTGGGACGGCGGGAAGAAGGCTCAGGGGACTCAGGGGTCAGGGGCCAGAGCTCGGTGGGGCCAAATGGGGAGACGCTGAGGTTGGTGCGCCGCACGTGATGGTGGCGTAAGTGATCTTGACTCACCCTTAGTCATGATGCTGAGCCGCATGTCGGTCAGGTCAAGGGCCTCGTTGGGCCCCAGGGTCCCAACCAGATCGAAGTGCGGGTCCGCCTCGGCTGCAAAAGGATCGAGTGGGTAACCAAGGGTGGGATAGGAACGAGCCAAGTAAACTTATGTTGCCATGCCGTACACCAACAAGCACGGTCACATGCTCGGCAGTTGGTTTTGCAGGGGCCTGCCGTAGCAGCGGCCGTACCTATGAAGTCGTTGTCCACCTCCCTCAACGCCGTGTGCAGGCTGAGGCGGTCAACGAAGTCCTCCGCGAGGGAGGCGTCGCCGCCGCCCCGGCCCCGGAGCGCCAGGTACAGGTTCCTTTGGGGGTGGGGAAAACGGGATGGATACAGGGCATGGGGACAGGGGCAGTGGGTGGAGAGGACGCGGACATGCAGTACTGCCGTGGCGAGATGCACGGGTGTTCTCCACAACACCAGGTGATGCGAAAGGTGGGTGACGGTTTTACTCAGCAGCTTTTGCGAGAGACGGATGCATGCAGGTGGAGGAGGGCGGGTGGATCCGCAAGCACGCCTGATCCCATCTCGCCCACCTGTCGTACGCGGATCCCATCCAGTCCGGCTGGATCTTGACGAAGGCCCCGGTGGGGCCCAGGTGCGTGGCGGGCAGCTCCAAGACCGCGTAGGTGCCCCCGGGGGGGAGGGTGGCTGCCATGAGGGTGGACAGGGCTGTGGCCCAACCCAGCCGCGAGCTGCACATCGATGTGGGGAGAGAAAGGGAGGGAGGCAGTGAAAGGGAGCTACGGAGGCAGTCATGGGCCTGGCAGCCAGTGTCAGGTGCGGGTTCATGGCATTGCCAGAGCTGCTATCAAGACTTTGTTAGCAGCGCCCTTTGCCTGCCAGCGGCAACTGTAACGGCCCCGCCCAGGCCCACCCAGGCCCTTAAGAGGCCACCCAAGGCCCCGCTGAACAAGCCGTGAGCTCCCAGCCCCCCCCGCCCGAGCTCCCCCACGCTGACAGCTCGGGCGCTGAGGGGCATGCGTCCCCGAAGCCCATGCTGCGGTGATTGGGGTGTAGGAGGGTGGAGGGGGGTGGAGGGGGGGGGCGGTGGAGGGGGTGGAGGGGGGCGTGAATGCTCCAGCAGTGCTCCGGGAGTGAGCAGGCGGGTGCAGGGCTCCGCAGCCCCAACGCACGGTAATGCAGCTCCAAGCGACGAGGGCGCAGACCCACCAGCTGCTCATGTCGGCGTACTCGATGCCGCCGCTGTAGGCGTGCTGCAGGCCGAAGGCTGCGGAGGGGTGGTGGGTGGGGTAGGGTGGGTGGGTATGGAGCTTAGTTAGGCCGTGGAGGCGGTCCCCGGTCCCGGTCTCAGGAGGAAAAGGGCAGGAAGGGTAGCGACGGTGGAGGGCCACATGCCACATGCCCCCTGGGCCTCACTGTGTATGAGCTCCTGAAGCACGGTACGGCGAGAGAAGACGCCCTGGCGGGTGGGGGACGGGCGCAGGAGGGTGGAACTGAGGGGGCGGGGTGGAGGGGGTCGGTGGCATGGCCTTGCCGGCTTTGCCGCCGATAACTATGTGAATACGCGCAAGGCGAAGACGCGCGCAGACTCACCCAGGCGCCCGGCGTGTACCACACATCGCGGCCTGTCCAATGGTGGAAGGTGCGAACGCAAGCGGGGGCCAGCACATCAGGCCGGGGGTGCTGAGTCCGGGTGACATGCTACACGTTTTTGCATTGGCACACAGCCCAGAGCCCTCTTGCCCCGCCTCGTCCATGGAGAGCCCCAAGCACCTCTGAGGGTGGCGATGCCGGCCCAGTCGCAGAAACAGATGGAGGGCAGAACGTAGGCCTGCGGGGGGAAAGGGGGGGTAGAGGTGGGGGGGAGCACGGGGGGGTCGGCTGGGCGTTCACTGTCTGAGCGTAATGGCCGCATCTTGAGAAAGCAACCACCATGCTTCCCCCCATCTCACGTTATCGCGCACAGTACCCCGTACGCACTGACCTTGTGGGAGTACAGATCAACCTTATCTGCAGGTCAGGGCCGGCGGTGGGGCAAGAATAAGGGGGAGCAGTAGAGAGCGGGTTACACCGGGGTCTGGATTGCCCCGTGCGTCGCGTGCGCGCCCTGACCCAAGCCTGCCCCCCCTCCCCCACCACCACACCGACCCACCCCCGATGAGGTCCCGCGCCGCTCCCAGCGCTGCCTCCTTTATCGCCACGTAGTCGCACTGCAGTATGGGTCCGCTGCAGGGCACCGTCACGTCCATGGCCTGTCAGGGGGGGGAAGGGGGGGGGAAAGAGGGAGGCGGATGAGGGTGGCCTGCGCTTGATGTTGCCCAAGGTCGCTCGGGGGTGCATGCATGTATGGAATCAGGAGTTGTAAGGAGCTGCCCGCCCGGGGTGGGTGTTAGTCTGGAGGAAGCGGGCAGGCAAGTAGAAGCGCGTGAGACTGCAGCTGTCCTGGAACGACTGTCCTGGATCAACACCTATCGCCAGGGCAGACCTCACACTGTTGCACAGGCATGCTTCCGCCTCCCTGCACATGCACGTCCTTGGAACACTGTTGCACATGCTTCCGCCTCCTTGCAGGGGTGAGGGGTGGGCCCCCTGCACATGCACGCCCATCCTTGGAACTAACCCTTTTGATCCCACCTTGAACATGGCTCGGTCGAGCACCACACTGCCGTAGCTGCACTGCGCCAGAGAGGCCGCGTAGCTGTCGCCGTCGCGCCAGAACTCGTTGTAGATGGCGAAGGGGTCGGCGCCGCCCGACTCGCAGGCGCCCGTCAGACTGACGGTCAGCACCAGCAGGCGCAGCCGCAGGTGCGTGGAGGGCACCGGGGCGGCGGAGTAGCTGCGGACGGGAGGGAGAGCGGACGGGCAGGCAGTTAGATGGGGCAGAGCGAGTGACTGGAGGAGGGTACAGCCGTGCAGTACCGTGCGTGCGCAGTTTGGTGGCTTACGTGATGCGCACGTCATCGGTGGTTAGGCACATGGGCTTGCTGCCGACGGCGCCCTCGGGCGGCGTGCAGATCTGCATGCATGCATGAGGGGGGCGAGGGGCAGCGAAGGGGTCCACGGTCAGGGATCACGGGGACTGACACAACGCACCCAACAAATCCCTGCCGATCCCGTTCCGATTCCCTGCACCCCATCGCCCCTTCCCCGCCTTCTTCCTCGCCCCCCCCCCCGCACCCGCGCACCAGCGACAGCACGCTCCCCTCCCGCACGAGCTCCCCCGTGCGCCCATCCACCGGCCGCCCCCCCGCCAGCACGAACAGCTGCCGGTCCCCCGTGCGCTCCAGCAGCCACTGCTTGGCCACGTGCGTGTCGAGGCTGGTCAGGCGGCCCTGTCAGGGGGGGAGGAGTAGGGCCGGGTGGGTGGGTGGGTGGGGAAGGGGAGCGGAAGGGGCTTGCAGGATGGGTAGAGGAAAGGGAAGCAGCGGGCAGGTTGCTCTTTCTGAAGTGGACGGGGGAAGCGCTCGAAAGGCGCGAGCGGTGCACCACGTCCCCTACCTCGAGCACAAAGGGCGTCCCGGGGAGCGGCGGCGACGGAGGGGCGGGCGGAGACGGCGGCGGCGCAAAGACTGCGGGCGCGAGGGGACAAACCAAAGGTCGGCGTCGCTATCCCTGGCTGCCTAGGGGGTTCAGTGCACAGCACATGGCCTGTGATTCCCTCGCACGTGTATTAAGCAACCGAGGAAGTGCGTGATGAGAGGGGGGGCCTGCCGCATGTTTGATGCTCACTTGGGTAGGTGGCCCAGGCCGGGGCGCCGTAGCGGTTGGCGAGCTCCAACTGTCCGTCGTCCCGCACCTGGGGTTACGGGGGGATGGCACAGGGGAGCGCAGGGGTAGGGAAGGGTACGGCAGGTGCGAAGCAGGGGTGGTGCGGAGGCCAGGCATACATGCGTGGGATGAGGGGAAGGCCGCAACCCAAGAGTGCCCCCAGGCGACCCAAGCCAGCCCGGCCTCGCACCCGCAGCCTGTGGGGCGCGTTGGCGGCGCCGGCGTTGGGCGCAAAGCTGAACCCGACGCTTGCGGAGCTCAGCAGGACCTTTCCGCTCCCCGCACTGCCACTCCCGCCCGCCTCCACCACCGCCCAGCTCCCGTCCGCCAGGAGTGTCAGGGCCGTGGGGTCTGTGTTGGTGCTGGTGCTGGCAGCCGTCGCCGCCGTCAGGTTGGCACGGGCGGACCACACAGGAGTGGACGCAGCTGCCGAATCGTTGCCGCCTGCGCTGCTTGCCACAGCAAAGCAGGCCTGGGGGAGAAGAGGTAGGACGAGGGACCCGTATGGTGTGACGCAGCCGAGCTGACGCACGGCGCGTCACACTGCTGAAGGCGCAAGTCCAGGAGCGCCTAAGCCCCAGGACGCTGTGGGCTCCATCCCACAACCCCACTCCTCACCAGGTCTCCGCTGCCCTGCAAGAGCAGGTAGTAGCCCCCGCCTGCGCTCCAGAGGCGGTCGCAGGCGGCATCGGCCCCGGACCCGTACCCGGTCCCGTCCGCAGCTGCTCGAGGTGTAGGTTTGCTGCTGCTGGCGAAGAGAGCGCAGCGGGGGCCGCCCTCGGGCGATGAGCAGGCGCCCCCGGCGGGAGGGGGCTCCAGGCCGCATGTCTCATTAGGGCCTATCGTGAGGAAGTCTGCGTGTGGGAGGCACACGGAGAGGGCGAGGGTCAAGTACCGAGTGGTTAGCACGACGTACGCATGGAGGGAAGGGCTGGACAAGAAGGGGTTGTCGAGACAAGCTAACAGAACGAGTGACTTGGGAGTGCTCTCACCCGCAGCAGCGATGGGCGGAGAGGGAGATGGGGGCGGTGGTGACGGCGGCCGAGGGAAGGGCGGCCGAGGCGACGGCGGCAGCGGCGAGGGCGGCTTTGGGGAGGGCGGCAGGGCGGGCTCTCCTGGTGAGGGGCGATGACAGGGACACGCACTTCATCGTTCCCCCTTAGCCGGACCACACCAAAGGCTTCTCCAGACCACATCCCTGCGTGCGTGTGCGCCCGCCCCACCTCCCCATCTCCGGGGGCACAGGCGGCTGCTGGCAAAGGGCGCTCCCGTGGCCCCCTCCGCCAGGGAGCAGTGGAGCGAGGACAGCAGCACACGGCGCCCGCCGCCCGGGCCCGCCTCCTCGCACACCAGGTCCAGGAACGTGTCGGAGCTGCCATTGTGGGGGAGAGGAAGGAGAAGGTGGGAGGAGGGGGTGGGTTTTATTAGCTGGGTGTCAGGGCTGGTCAGTACGTGAGGGACAGGGGGGAGGGAAGGCGGAAGCTGTAGGTCAAAGGGGAGTCGCAGGGATGTCTAGAGGTGCTAGCACAGTGGGTGTTGCAGGTGCGTGAGATGTGCGGTGGCCGCGGCAGGCCGGGTAGGGTGTGATGAAGCCGAGGTGCAGCCGGCGGGGCATAAGCAGTCCTCTGCGGGGCGCACGACTAGCACGACGGGTCCTCCGCAACCCTGCACGCATTGCAGATGGGACTCACTCGCAGAACTCGGAGGCGAATGTGCCGTTGCACCAGCCGGGGGGCCTGAAGCAGTCCTCTGCGGGTGCGTACCCATGCGGGCAGGCAAAGGCGAAGGCAGGGTGGAGCAGGGGGGTGGATGATGAGGCTCAGTGCGAGGCTCCGTGTGACTTGGCACTTGCGGAAGGGCGTATCAGGGGATTGGCATGGGGTCAGGTGATGACATCGGCGCTCGGCGCGAACGTAACCATGCATCCACCCACGCACCCAGAATGATGGGGGCCGGCGGGGGCGCTGGCGGGGAAGGTGGTTGCGGCGGGGGCGAGGGCGGAACCGGCGGGGTGGGAGGCGCCGGCGGCGTGCGGGGCCCTGCACAGAGCAATCGCCTTCAGTGTCCGACCGGCTAGCTGGTAGGAGCCGGAGCCATGAAACTTGTTGCGAGCTGCTTACTTGGCGGCCGCGGGCGATCGGGTGCGCGGGGCGGGAGGGGAGGTTCGGGGGGCTGCGGCGGCGCCAGGGGTACCAGGGGCGGTGCTGGCGGCAGTGATGTGGGGGGCGGAGGGCTGGGCGGTGGGGGCGGTCCTGCGGGTGGGCAATCAGGCGCGGCTTACTTTTCAGAACACGCCCCAAGCACCACGGACAAGACCCCCCCCCCCCCACCTCCCGCCACGTACCCATCCAACCACCCGCTCACGCCACGCCCCCCCCCCGCCCCTTCCCACCCACCCCTGCTGAACAGGAACGCCACTGAGTCGATCCACTCGGGCCCGCCGTCCGTGTCCACCCGCCACGCAGGCAGCTTGCGCGCCACGATCCCCGCAAACGACATGCCTGGGGGAGGCGGGCGGGTGGCGGGTGGGTGGGGGGCAGGGGCAAAATGGCTGAGATGGCCGGGCCGGTATCAGCAGAGCTCCAGCGAAGCTCCACAGGCCGCAGCACTGCATGCACCTATTCTTGGCACCCAAAATGGAACGAGCCACGCAAGGAGTCATCCACCCACGCACGCACCTTTCGGCACGTCCACCCAGGGCTGCTCCTCCAGGCACTGGCTGTAGTCCGAGTGGGTGCTCATGGTCACACCGTTGGAGGCGCGCAGCCGCAGCGCCTGCGGTGCCCGGTACCAGCCCGGGAAGTGCGTGCAACACACGCTGACAGCCTGCGAAGGCACGGCGCGCGGGGGCAAGGGGCTGGAACGACACGCACGCACGCACGCACTTCTGCGGATCCGCCCCTGTCGTACATGATCCTCCAGCGGCTCGCATCGGTTGTACAGATCAGCATGGACACGCACGCACCGTGACGGTGACATTCTCCTCGCTTGCGAGCCGCGTGAAGTTGATCATGGTCTGACCGGTGGGGACCGGCGAGAAGCCCGCGCCGTGCTTTAGCCCCCTTCGGCCTCCCTCGTACAGGCTGAGGGCCGAGTCCCACAAACCGCCGACCTGAGGGTAGGCACCGGCAGGGCAATGGTAGGATACGGTACGGCGTGTGTCGGCGGCATCAGGACCAGCCAAGACCAGTCCAGGCTCCAAGCTCCTGGTGGCCAAGCAGCCTTGCCTCAGGCCCGTGCAGGCCCATTGCAGGCTCCCGCAGGCCCATGCAGGCCCATGTTGGGTCCCCTCGGGCCCAGCCCAAGCCCACCTGGACGAACATGGCCTGAAGCGGGTAGTACCGCGCCAGCCTGGGGGAGTGCGGGGGTTCGTGGCAGGACGATACGGGCCCAGCCCTCTGAACCTGGGCGTTCATTTCGCATGCGAGCTAGCGCCATCCCGCGGGGCCTCCCCATGACTGACAGACACTTTGAAGCATCGGACCTTAGGCAGAAACACGGGGGCTTGTGCCCTCCCTACTGGGAGCCACCTCAGGTCGCTCACCCCTGGTCGCTGGTGGTCAGCATTGCCCCCGCCATGCTCGCATCGCCACAGAAGAAGGGGCTCTGCTGCACCATCCGAACTGCAGAGGGGTTTGACATGACGTTGCTGGACAGCGTATGCGTCAATGCAACACAACCGCGTTGCTTGGCCGATCCAGGCATGCAGTCTGTGCACCGCAGATCTAGTCCCCGGTGCGGCACGGATGCTTGCGGCTCCTCATGTGCCTCACCGGGTGGCGGCGGCTTGGGCACCCAGCCGAGCCTGGGCGCGTAGGCCGCGTAGATCTGATTGAGCTCGTCCAGGGACAGATCTCTGCCGTACATCAGCACCGCGGCCAACCTGCCGCGGTAGTACATGTCGTCTGAACGATAAGGCGGGGAGGGGAAGTGGGTCAGTGAGGCAAGGCCGTGCACACATGGCATGAGGCTTGGACCTCGGGGGATGGAATGCCCCCCCGCCCTGAGCTACACCGCTTGAGCCCTGCAGATAGACACCCAACAGCCCAACTCGCTCACCCTCCACTAATGACGTGCCTATCACCAGGGCGTCGGCGCCGACCTCCACCGGGGGCTGGCCGTCGAACTGGATGACTGATGCAACCGACCCGGGCACAATGCTGCTACTGAAGTAGCCGCCAGACGTGCCACCCGGCCTCCGAACGAAGGCGTCCAACGTCCAGGCGCCGTGGGCGAGCGGCAGCTCAGTGTGGAATGAGAGCCGGCTTCCGTCGGAGTTTCGGAGCATGGCGCTGTAGCGCTTGCCGGCCCAACCGACGTTGAGAAGGAGGGCGTCGTTGGGGCTCCGCGGCGTGTGGCTGAGGTGGACGAGCGCGGCGCCCGGGGTGCCGTACGACGGTTGGTGGATGGCCACGACCGTGAAGGCCGAGGTCGCCCACGTGCTCCACCGCGCCAGATCGGACTGCATCCTGTACGACACATGCGGGTCCGGGTTGGGGCGTTGGGGCATTGATGGCGGCAGTTTGCTAGCTATAAAGCAAGAGTTTTCGTACCTGGCGAAGCAGGACGTGCCATCGAATCGTACACTGCCGTACCCGCCCTCAGCGCTGATGCTGTCCAGCTCACAGCCGCCCCGCAGGCCCAGCTGCTGCGCCCGCGCCGGCGTGCTGTCGTACATGACGTCACGCCACGTCATCTCCGCCTGCTGCTGCGCGCCACTGATGCTGCTGTTGGCACCGTCGCCACTGGCAGTGGCACTGGTGCGGCCGCCGAGGGTCACGCCGCGGGAGGCATCGAAGAGGGCAATGTCCGGGAGGAGCTCCGGGGGGAGGGCTGCAAGGCGGCGGGTGCAACAGGGGATAGCAAACGCCCGTGTGTACCGTAACTGAAACATGCGTGATGAGGGACAAGGCAGTGACATGGTCGGTACGGCAGCTCCTGCGGGAGCTACGTGAAGGGCTGGCGGCGCCGGGCCCACCCGCTACGGACCTGTCTCGACGGGCGTGAGGATGGACGGCGGGGCCGGGGGTGACGGCGGCGTTGGCGGCGGGGGCTGGGGAAGCGGCGCGGATGGCGGCAGCGCGAAAACTGCGAGCAGGGCATTCAGGTGACAGTGAGGCGCGCGCAGAGACGGTCCGCTCTACAGTGTGAGGGGCACACGCTGTAATGGTGTGACCTATTTTACTTATTCGACACCCACAACACGTACCCTCTCGAAACACGAACGCCACTCGATGGATCCAGACGCTGACGTGTGTGTACAGACCCAGATCCCTGGAGGCCCAGTACGAGCCGATCGGCACCGTCTCCGTACGGAAGCCCTCCAGCGCAAATCCCGGAGGCACCTGGATCCAGGGCTGGGGCCTGTCGCACACGAGGGGGTCTCCAAGCACGAGGCTGGCATTGCGTGTGGCCGTGGTCCTGAGCCTGATGCTCTGAACGCCGTTGCCCCACTGCGTGTTGGACGAGCAACATGCGCTTAGGGACGTGATGGAACCGATGGATCCGGATCTGACATCCAGCGTCGCCAGGCGCACGTCTGTGCTCGCCAGATCCTCCTCAGGCGCGCCGTGCCATGAACCCGCGTGCCGTACGGCCGCGTCGGCTGTACTGCCGTCAGGGCTGTCGTACGATGGCTGTAGCGTCATCATGATGTCGCCGATGTACGCCGAGACACGGGACACGGACACGGGTACGGTGAGGCCCGGGCCGCCCTCGTCGCTGGTACGGGAGTACAAGTCGAGGTCTTGGCCGCACTGGAAGCCGGAGGCCCGAACCTCGGGGCCTGAGGTGAAAGCGGAAGAGGATACAAGCTTGATGTCAAGGGGCTCAATCCGCTGCTAGGATAACAGTGCTTATGAGCACGCCGTGCCTTTGGGCCGTGCGTATATCGACTCACCTTGGAGCGGTACCGCTACCGCCGCGCTCCACCCAAACCGCGGCGCGTACGTGCGATACAGCTCGTGCAGCTCGTCCATACTCAGCGCCCTGCCGTACATGAGGAGTACGGCAAGCCGGCCCCGGAAGTACGCCTCTTGCTCATAGCGGTCGGCCCCAACCGAAAACGGCCAGTCACCAGAGGGCTTGATCCCGATTGGGACCTGGCCGTCAAACCTTGCGGTCACGACGAGGCCGCCCGAAGGCCCTGGAGAGCTGTCGTACAGGGCTCCAGATCTGCCGCCCTCGTACCGTACCAATGTGCTCATGGTCCATGTGTCGTATTGGGCAGGCCCTTGGTACTGCGCACGCACGCCACAAGGGGGTGATCAGCAGGGTGCGTGGCCTCAAGTGTGCATAAAATGCAGCCCACGTGCGCTATTGCAACAGACCTCAGCCCAGTACGGCAAGTACCGGCACGTACAGCCTCCACACTCGGAGGTTGTACCTTGGGCCCCACGCACCTGGAAGGCGAACTTGTTGCCGTCCGCGCTGAGGAACGTTGCGCCCGCGTAGCTGTGGCGCGATGGCGAGTAGCCGCCCCCGAAGGCCAGGCTCCGCTCTCCGTCGGAGAAACCCGTGGCGTCCTGGTTGGATAGGCGCAGCAACCGGAAGCCCCGGGGCTGGGGCTGCCGTTCGGTGGTGGGGGCCTCGGCCCTGTAGACCGCGAGAATGGTGAAGGGTGCCTGGGCGGAGGGGTAGGGGAGGGGATGGAGGGAACGTCGAGGGAGGGACGGAAGGGGCGGGGAGGCGGGAGGCGGGAGGCGGGAGGGAGGTGATGCAGGCTTGCGGGCCGAGTGGAGGAATTCGGGCAGGATGCTGAATGGGGTGACTGCAGGGAGGGAGGGTGTCGAGCCGTGACATCATGCTCAGCATGCCTCGCTCTAACCACCCCATGCACCTGACCTTCGCTGACGCGTTCCAGCTGCGCGGCCCGCGCCTTGCGAACCCCACGCAGCTGCCGCCGTCCATCACGACGCTGCCGTACGCCCCCGAATCGGGGTCGTTGTCGTACTGACAGTTGCCCGCGAACTCGAGCTGCTGTACGGCGCTGCTGTTGCCGTACAGCACCAGGTCGCGCCACGCCCTGACTTGCCCCTCCGCATCGACCGTCACCCCGCGTGTGGCGTCCATGTGCAGGACATTGGGAGTCAGGTCGATGGGCGGGTCTGCGGCATGCGGCGAGTTGGAGTCGGTAACCAGGAGAACATGGGAGGGAAGGCACCCAAAGGTATCGTGTGAGGCACAGGCAAGTCGGGTGGACAAAGTTGGGAAGCAAGAAGGCGCTTCCAGCAAAGCCTAAGCTTGCTCGGTCAGCTCTTACCGACGGCACCAGGCGGGGGAGGCGAGGGTGGCGGGCGCGGGGGCACAGGGGGCGCGGGCGGCGGGGTGGGGGGCGCTGGGTCTGGGGGCCTCGGAAGCGGCGGTGCGGTCGGCGGCGGCGGCTCTGCAGGACGCGTCGTTGCAGACACAGCGGACACAGCGGACACAGCGGACACAGCGGACAGCGGACACAGCGGACACAGCGGACACATGGGCTTTTAGGTGGCAGGGCGCAGGTCAAAGGGCTGTGAGCTCACAGCCCGGCTTCCGCTGTCAGGTAAGAGCACCTATGAGAGGCGGCCCCCCGCCCCGACCCCACATCCCTGCCATCAGAAAGGCGCCCGATGGTCCTGGCCCCCAGACGTAACGCTTAAGCGTTCCACTCACGGCCGAGCAACACTCCGTAGACCTCCAGCTCCAGCAGGCTGAGGAACCCGGAGCCGCCTGCCGCCCGTCCGGGTCACGCAGGGTCAGCGGCACCAACACGTCAATGAGATTTGTGGCACTAGACGGTGGACAGGCGAGGACGGAGCCTGGGGGCTGAGGCGTGCAAGGTACAGGCCTTTCATTCGGGGCCGGGGCAGCGCCGCAAAGTGCCCAGATCCTACCCACCAGAGCGCCCGGAGCAAGCGAGCCCGCCACTCGGTCGATCGCCACTCGCACCTGCTCGGCCCACCGGGTGGTTCTGCAGCGTCACGAACTCGCCCACCGCCGGCTGCTCGAGCGTCACGTTGTAGACCGCCCCCGTGGTGCCGTTGCCCGCCAGGCTCCAGACCAGGGGGTTAGCCGCCAGGCCGCCGAGCGCCTCGGCGGCGGAAGTGACGGGACGCAGGCCCACGCGCAGCTCGGCGTTCGACAGGTGGTCGCCGCAGCTGCGGGTTTATAGGGCAGTGCATACGGCACGCGGCGGGCACTTAGGGCTGTATTGTGGTCTGCCCATGCCCTGCGCTGCCCTGCCCTGGTCATGGCATGCCGTCATGGGACCCACCAGTCCACCCGGCTCCTAAGCACGATACTGTAGACCAGCGCCCGGCGGCCTGGCGGGCTGATGCGCACCGACAGCCACTGCTCCGTGTCCCCTGCAGCCGTGTGGAAGACTGCGCGGACACACAGGACGGTGGGAAGAAGGGATCGGCACCGGAGGTAGGGATGCGTGAGCAGGGACGGGCACGTGCGTCATGCCAGGTCTCGCTCCCCTCCTCGCTCTCGAAAAGCCCGTGACGGAGCAAGTTGCCAAACCCGCACCGTCATAGATAGTGGCCGCGCCCTTTCCGTCCACCGCCTTGTCGGGGCCCCACAGCCCGCAGCCCCAGGAACTGGACGAGAAGGCCGGCTGGCGCAGAGCCAGGTTGGTGGGGGGCGGTGTTGGCCGCGCTGCGTATGACAGCAAGGGCAGAAACGTCCAGGCATTACACTGGACATTTGAAATGCGGTGTCAACCATGTGTGCGCATGAAAGGGCAGCAACATTCAAGTAAGTTCAGACGTTTGCGCGCCAGCTGGGCGAGGCCTGCGGGCTGGCCAAACACACCTGGGGGCTTGGGGGGCTGGGGCGCGGGGCTGGGAGGCAAGGAGCTCGGCGGCGGGCTCAAGGGCGCGCCGGGGTATGCAGGGGGGCGGGGAGGCTGCGATGGCCCGCCTGCGAGAAGCGCAAGTACGGAGCAGCTTGTGTCGGTACTGGTACGCGTCCAGCTTACACGTTCCTGCCAGGCTGCTACCGCAAGCCCTGCCCCTCTGTGCCTCGGCCTTGGGCCCCCAAGCACCCCAGGCCTACCCCCAGGCGGAGCCAACACAGCGTCCGGCGGTGCGCTGTCGCCCTCGGTTGGAGGCGGCCCCTGGGCTCCGTCCGGATCTTGGTAGGCCATGATCAGGGGTCGGGGGCACGCAAGGAAAACATAAGGTCCAGAACTTTGAGCACATGCACCCCCACACATGGGTTCCGTACTGGGTTCGGAGCTGCACAGGGCGGGGCCCGTGGTACCGTATAGGGGCCGTTTGACCCGGTATCCATCCTAGCCCCCAACCACTAAGACGACCAGGGACGACGATTCCAGCCCGCCCCCTTGGGGCGGTTACTGCGCATGCACTTCCACGTTCCCCCTCCGCACCCTGCGGCTTGAGCGGTGGCTGAGACTCCGCACTCGGCGGTGGATGCGCATAGTCCGGTACAGGAGCTGTGGCGGAAGGGCGGCGGACGGAGAGGACGGCATTTTGTCGTTGCAGTGGTTCCCAGTAGCGGACTCAAGTTGATAGGACACTCTCGATCCCGCCTCCCAGACCCGGTCCAAGCCTACGCACCCGTGAGGTCAAGCGGAGGCTGCGGCTCAGAAAGTGGCGGGGGATAGTTGTAGTCCTGCTGGGCGAAAGCTGCGGCAGAAGGGCGAGGGCACACGCGGGGCCATGCCATCCACATTGGGTATCAGTGGTTGCCTACGTCCATCACAGCCTGTGGTGTGGCCGCAACCCATACGCTTGCCCCTACCCCCGGCAGCGGCCTGAGCTTGGCCAGGCTTGGCCCCTCGGCAGATTCCAAGTTGACGGCACCTCGCTCCGAAATCCCCCGGCGGACCCGCGTCCGTCCTCACACACGCAAACCCGCGGGCACACTCGTCCCGCCGTCGGTCGGTGGTCTGTCACCTAACTAGTCGCCGAGCGCGCGTGTGGGGTGGTGACGGATGGGGTGCTGCGGATGTACCGACACGACAAGTTCCACGCAAACTCACCAGCCCAGGCACCCAGCAGAAGTCCAAGTACCAGATGCTGGCTACTTGTCATTTGCTTTGCCGTTGAGTTGCTTGATTTAAGCTTCCGTGAAAGCGACTGCCTTCCCCCCTTCCCTTGCACAGCAGTGAGTACATAGAGAGTGTTATATCGTTTGTCGAAGCTCAAAAACAGACTCGTTATCAGTTTGCATGCGATGGCAGTTTGCGCGACCGGAAGCAACTCGTGAGCGAACAGCGACAGCTGCCGGGCCGCGAGTAGCTATAGGCTTGCAACTGCAGCTGTCTGTGATACGTCTTGATTGTGTTCATGTGCAGGCACTGTAGCTTCTGGGAGGCAGGCGCCAGGCACGCTGGCACGAACCCGATGTCGTCTCCCACGTCTCCCCGCCCGCCACTTCGCCTGGCTCCAACTTCCCCGCGTCCCCTGCTAGACACTGGCCGCGCTGGCCTTCACCGTCCGCCTGTTCACCCCGCTGGCATGCTCTCAAGTCTTCGGGCGCTCACCCTCTGCCCTTCCGTCTCTGGGACAACACCTTCACTAGTCACTACCCACAGGTTCGGCTCCGTGGGACGTGGGCAGTGTTGCTATCAAAGTGACAGAGTGACGCCAAAGTGAAGCCGGTGGCACAAATTCGGGTTAAAATCCAAGAAAGTGCAGAGTCGGCTTCACTTTCTACTGTTGTGAACGCCCGAAGTGCTGTCCGCGCCTTCACTTTTTCGCCGCGTCGTGGGCGTGCAGTGCACACGGCTGGATGGCAGGAGTGTCAGTTAGGGGGAGGCCGGGGGGTCCGGAACCCGGAAAGGCCCGGAAGCTTGGGTTAGTGTCCTGCACGGCGGGCGCGCCGGCACTTTTAGGGCTGCCGGAGGCTGCAAAGTGCTGCCCGCTTTCGCACTTTTGCCATTGGCCAGGGCCTAAAAGTGCTGGCCCTCCGCACTTCAGCCAACGGAAGATAGCACCGCTGGACGTGGGGACGCTTAGGCCTCCGTGGGCGCGCTACTCGCGAACGGGCTCGGGCGATGGCAGGCCAGGAGCGGAGGACGCCAAGCAGCGGCGCACAGGTAATTGACGAGGTACGCTGGGCTTTCTGGGGGCTTTCCTTTGGTGGAGCCGACCTGCCAGCCCCCTTTGGTGCACCGACGCGCGGAGCAGCCCAGGGTTACTCTAGGGGGACTTTCAGCCTGGAAGCCACTTTCGGCGACCAGGTACCCCGTTCACAGGCACAGGCATTCTGCGTCGGCCAGCATCATGCGACGCCAAACACCGCGGCACTACGCCCCGTTGTCTATAATATCCCCGCGTCGGAGGATGCAGCGCTTTCTCCTTCACTGCACTCCTACGGGGGCCAGACCCGCCAGTTGCATGTTGCCTTGACCCCTACGGACGACCCACGCCCTACGCCCCTCAACCAAGCGTTACGCTTCGTTGATGTCTTCTACCCCTACGGATGCCGCTCATTTAAGGAGCATCATCCATGCCCGCGCCTCCGCCAGTCCGGCCCCCTCCTCCGCAGCAGCAGGCAGCCATGCCCTACTGCTTCCACCACCCAGCACTTGTGGGTGGTGGAAGCAGTACGCCCTACGACACAACCAAGCGCTTTGCTTCGTTGATGTTTTTGGGCTGAGCCGCCGCCGTTAGGCTCTTCGGGCGAGCCCGCGTGCCGTGGTGCGGGCTGGTGGTGGAGAGGGGTTAAGGGCTGCACGGAGCCAGACTCGAACATTGGGCCCCCTGGGGGGGACCACGGGGCTCAGCCCTTTTCCTGCCTTCAGGCAGCCACCCTTGTCTACACCCATCCGTCTCCTGACGGTCTGCCTTCTGGAGGGCCTGGCGAGGCCGGCGGCTCTCAATCGCGCTCTCGTGCGCGCTGCGGGGGGCGCGGGCGGGGCCGCAGCTGCGGGCGGAGGCGGAGGCGGAGGGGGCGGTGTTGCAGGATGAGGAGGGCGGAGGTTCCCGTAGCCGTAGCTGCGGGTGGGTCCGGCCGGCTATGTCCAGGCCGAGGCGAGTAGACGCCTGACAAGCGCACCACCTCGTGTAGTGCGGGGTTCCAACGGATTAATGGCCGGGTGCGAGCCCGCGTGCGGTGGTGCGGGCTGGTGGTGGAGAGGGGTTGAGGGCTGCACGGAGCCAGACTCGAACATTGGGCCCCCTGGGGGGGACCACGGGGCTCAGCCCTTTTCCTGCCTTCAGGCAGCCACCCTTGTCTACACCCAGACTGCAGGGGTTCCCTCCAATCCCCGCCTGCAGGGCCCCTTTGCCAGCCAGTACTGCTCAAACGTGCACGCACCACGCAGCACCGTCCTGGGATCCTGCCCGGCACCTCATCGCAGGTTGCACCAGTGAACCCGTCATCAGATCCAGAAGTACGCAAGGTGGGCAAACCCGATGCGTCCGCGATGCGTCCAGTTGACCTCAACACAGGGCTCAGCGACCGCCTGACCCGGGTGCGAGGGGTCGTCGCTCCGTAGCCAGGGGTGCGCGCGGTAGAGGGCCAAGATCGCCTGCGGAGGGCGGGGTCGCCAAACGAAGCGGAGTGCGCGGTGGGGGGACCCCGGTGGCGGGGGGAGGGGTCGGCGGGTAAGACGAGGGGCGGGATACCCCTCGCGGCGGGGTCCCCCCAGCGGGGCGTGTGACGACCGCGTGGGTGCCATCGGCGCCCGCCGCCCTGGAACTTCCGCCTCACCTCCAACCCGGCAGCTGCGGCAGGTGACGTACCTGGTGAAGTGAGTTGCCGTCTACAAACTGGAAGAGGCCGTCCGCGATTCGCTGGCCCCCCGCGGCGACCAGCGTGGCTTCGAGGGCAGGGATGCTGGCATCCGTGTGGCCCGCGTCAGCCGCAGCCTGGATTACCGGCGCCGACCAGCTCAAGTGCAGAAGCGGATCGCTGCCTCCAATCGCTCCCTCGTGGGAAGCGCTTGTCCGCAGCGCGACCTCGCGGTCCGAAACCGCCATGCTCGTGAACTCCTGCCGGGAAGGACCCCTGCGACCGCCCGCGGCGTGCTCTCGTATAGCACTCATGGCTGATTGCGCTGGGGTCGGCGTTTCAACTGCAAAAGCGCTCGCCGAGCGACGAGTCGATTCAATTCCTGGCTCGGTTTTACACGTCGGCGCCTGAGGTGCAGCCTCCTGTCCTGGCAGGCAGCTAGGCAACTGAGTCAACTATCAGCGCCGAGTGTGTATGGGGCAGTCCCGAGGCCATGGCGAGGAGACGGGCTCGGCTCCTGGGCGTCAGGACAGTGAGCACAGTTGATGTCTTCTGGTTCCCCCTTGCCTCTTGGAAAAAAAAGGTTCGCAAGGAGGCGGCGAAGGGCTTGTGGAACGCTGTCTGGGCGGAGCAGCGGGTGGGCACGGGCGGCAGGGGACAGGAGGGTGCAGGAGTGTCGAGTGCACGCCCGCGGCGACGTATCTCCTCGCGTGTCACGAAAGCACCTGGCACTATATCCACCAACAATTTTTCCGACGTGCTCAGAATGTCGGGTGTGTGCATTGCGCGAGGGGGGGCGGTGGCGGTGACCCACGCTGTGAAGGCCCGAGATGCGGCCTAACAGACAGCCCGACCGCCATACCAAGAGTTTAGCCCACGTCACTGCCTTGTTTTATAGCTTATACAGTGCCGTAATGCAGACCAGTTGCAGCTTGACCGTCCGCAATCGCACTTTGGCAATGTCGCCCTGCGACTGGGCGAAAGCTGCAGCAGGTCATAACATGTTTTGGAGAGTGCAAGGATAGCTGCGGCCCTAGCGGGCCGGGTTGCAGAGCCAATGCTCACAGCCATCTTTAAGCCGTGGGTCTGCTGCTTGGCCCCACGAGCTCTTCATGATGAGGAGCAGCCAACAGAGGAAGGCAGGCCGAACGGCGCATGTGGCCTCGGGCATGGCGGACCAGCTGCCGAGCCCTCCGAGACGACTCGCACGCTTTGCGCTTCACCAGAGAATGCTGCTACTGTGCCGAGTGAAGCGGGGCCCCCCTTGCCGCTGCTGCTTTCCGGGAGCGCGGTCGGGCGTAGCGCAAGGCGAGCCAGCACAAACGCTGTGGAGTTGCTGGAGACGTGGAAGGAGGCCGAAGGAGAAGCAGGGGCAGCAGAGCAGGAGGCGACTCCCGTCCCGGCGACTAGCCAAGGTAAGCAACATCAACCATTCACGCCTTGCGGCGTCGCGGCGCGCCCAGTCCGTCTGTCTACCCTCACCGCTCTCGTTGCCTGGCGTCACAGGCAGCACAGCAAGGGCTGACGCGGACTATGGGCGCAGCTCGTGCCCGCCGCTGGCTGTGCGCGCGTCCCTGCCGGAAGCACTGCAAGTGCCCAGGTGCGGAAGTGACCCCTTCCACCACAACGACCCCCAGCCTACCGGCAACGGTTACGCCACCCGGCCGAGAGCCGCTAGGCTGAACCGCCGGAGCAAATGGCCGTTGCGTCTAAGCTGGGCTTTGTGTCACGGCCTTTCAGGCCCAGCGTCCAAACCCGGTGTATCGGGGCGGCCCCGATATGGTTCCCGTCAGGAAGGATGCTGGAGACCTGCCTGAACCCCCCTCAAACTCCGCACCGCAGGTCTGGCTGTATCTCCCCAGCCAGCTCATCCCCCGCCGCGCCCCCAGCGCACGGTCCGGCGCCCGGCGTGCGTACCCTGGCGTCTCCGATGCGCCACGACTTCATGACGCTTATGCGACAGGTAGACCGGGCGGTTTGAAGTTGGCTGCTAGCGAGGGCGTGCAAAGCTGCCGCTGCTTGTGCTTGGCTCATCTACTTGTACGGTTATGCGAGGATAGCGTGAGCCTGGACGGCGGCTGGGCCGGCAGGCCGCGTGTGCGCTTCTATGGCACCGCACCGGCTGTAAACTTACGTCTACCACAACCGCCCGTTGCCCATGCGAGCAGGCCAGCACTAGGGGCAGCTCCAGTGGGGTGGCCCCGATGGACCCAGGCACAGTCCCCGTGCCGCCGCCGCCGTTCCTGTCGTGGGTGGGCGGTGGGGCCGGCTCCGCGGCGCCGTCGCGCTCGGGCCTACCGCACGTGAGCAGCCAATCACGTGCGCGATCCAGCGTGGACATTGTGGGGCTCGTCGGCGCTTACGGTCAACGCCACGTGGTCTCGAGCGTTGACCGGCCGCTCTCCTCGACCAGCGCCGTACCCGGCGCCGCCTCGGAGGGGCTGGTCAACGGCCTCGCCCAGCTGCTGCCCGGCGGTCAACGCCCTGGCGCCGCGCGCGGCCGCCCGGGCGACGCCGTCGTGCAAAACGTGCACCACGTGTCGGGCACCGTACACGCCGTGCACGTGGCCATGCCGTACAGTCCGGGGACGGGCGCGTCCGCCGCGGCGGGCGGCGGGTCCGCCTCCGGCCAGCCACCGCACCCGCGGCGGCCGCGCCGGGCCTCGGCCTTCGCCGGGGCCAGCAGCGGCAGCAGCGGCCCCTGCTCCGCGCACCGTGCCGTGCCGGCGGCTCCGGGCCCGCGGGCGGACGCGGGGGCCCCTGAGCTGGCAACGGTGGCCGGCGACTCGACCGTTATCCCACCGGATGGGTTACTGCAACCACCGGGTCAACCGAAATGGCGTTGCGTGTCGAGTCCTGACGTGGGGGCACTGGCCGCGCTCGTACTGCCGCCGTCCGGCGGTACGGACGAGCGGCAATTCGTGGACAGCACGGGCGAGCGCATGTACGACACGCGCCCGTCCGACAGCACCACGACGTCAGCTCGGTACGGCAATGAGGCGCACATGTCGTACAGCGCCGAGCTGAGCACGGCCGCGCTGCAGGGGCTCTGGCGGGAGGGCGTGTCGGGAGGCAGCGGGGGCGGCGGCGGCGGCGGTGGTGCTAACCGCACACTCAACGGAGGCGGCGGCGGTGGCTTGGGCTGTGAGCTGCGGCCGCCGCCGCCCGCCACGTCACCGTTACGCCCCCGGGACATGCCACCGCCGATAGCGTTGCATGCCTCAGGCTCGGGTCGCGTGCAGTCGGCATCCCTTCGGCTTCTGCCGGAGCGCCCAGACAGCGCCGGCGCCGCCGGCGGTGCTTCCGCATGTACGGCCGGCCAAACATCTAGCTCGGCGACCCAACTGCCGGTCGTTCCGTCTGGATCTGTGTCCTGGGTGAACGCCGCCGAGGCCGGGTCCACCGCCGGGCGGCTGCCGTACAATGGCTTGAGCGTTCCCGGGCACGTGCACTACCCTTGGTCCGGGCAGCTGCCCCTGATGCGGCCCCATGCGGGCCCCGCTGGGCCCGGCCGGTCCCATGGGCCCGCGCCGGCCTGGCCTGCCGCTACGGTCCCTGGAGTGGCGGCAGCAGCCCGGGGTGCTCCTGGCTCGGCCGGCCCCAGTGCCGGCGGCGGGAGCGCCAGCGCTAGCGGAGGAGTGGGCGGGAGCAGTGCGAGCGGGCCCTCCACCATTCCGTTGATGTGGATCGACTCGGCGTCACCCGGTCAGTCGGCCAACGGCCAGCAGCAACCGGCAACCGCCGGCAACGGCCACCAGCTCACGTGGGCCTCCGCCGCCGGCTCGGCCGCCTCCGCGTCCTCCGCCGCCGGCGGCAGCCTGCCGTACGGCAGCGGCGACTCTTCCGGGCCGCGGGCACAGGCGGCGGCGAACAGGGCGGCAGCGGGGCCGCCGGCCCACGGCAGCCCTGGGCCGGGGACGCCACGTCACCCTGGCGTGCCGCCGCCGCCGTCGCCGCTGCCGGCGCACCTGACGCCGGCCTGGGCCCAAACCACCGCCAGCGGCGCCCTCATCCGCGTCCTGCCGTCGGCCCTGCAGTCGCCGCCGTCATCACATGCGCTACCGCCGCTGCCGCCGTTCGCCGCCGCCGACTCACCCTCGCAGTTGGCGGCACAGCGGCAGATCTCGCACGGAGCTAGGGCCTCTTCTCGGCCGTCCTCCAGACGCCACCCCCAGCAGGACCCAGACGCTGAGGCGCGCTCCCGCGTCGGCTCAGGTCCGCCGTCACCGCTGCCGCCTGGCGGCGGCGGCGGCGGTGGCGGTGGCGGCGGCGGCGGCGCTGGCAGCGGTGGCAGCGGTGACGCCAGCTTCAGCCTAAGCCACCTTGGCACGGCCGCCGCTGCGCTGGCAGCGGCCAGCGCCTCTGGCGGCGGCGCAGGCGGCGGCGGCGGCCCAGCGGCTGGCGGCGGCGATCTCGAGCGATCCGCGTCATTGCGCGGGCGTGATGAGGAGCTTTCCCTTGTCGTACAGTGCCTCCTGGATCGAAACGTGCTACCAGATGCAGCCCCGCCCCTGGGAGGCTATCTTTTTGCCGCCGGAGGGATCAGTGGACCCGAGCGGGCCCTTGCTGGGCCCGGCCGGCCCTCGGGCGCCGGCGCTGGCGGTGCCGCCGGCGGCCGCCGCAGCTCCGACGCCGACGCTGGCGTCCGCGTCGCCACGCCGTCGCCCGGCACTCAGAACCCGCGGGCCGACTCTGCCGCCTCCGCCAGCGTCGCGGCGGCCCTACGCAGCGGCGTGACGCTGTCGGCGGCGTCGCCTCACGACTCGTCGCTGCGTGGATCGGCGGCCGCCAGCGGCTCGGCCTGCCTGTCGCCCGTCTTGTCGCCGTCGCAGGTGCAGCGGCAGGGCCCGGCGGCGGCGGCGGCGGCGACGCAGTTCGCCGTCAGCTCCCGACCAGACCCCTGGGACCTCCTCCTGGCCGGCGCACGCGCGCGCGCCGGCGTCGGCAGCGGCGTCGACAGCAGCGGCGGCGGGGGCGGCGGCGGCGGGGGCGGTGACGGCCCGGCGCGGCGCGGCGGGCCGCCGCTGCCTTCTGGCGGCGGCGGAACCCTGGGAGCGGCCTCCGCCGGTGTGGATGCTCTAGCGGCGGCGATGATGGCGGGCGAGCTCCTCCCGGATGCGTCCAGCCCGCTGCTGCCGCCGTCGGGGGCCGCCTCCGTGCCGGCGCCCAGCCACGTCAGCCTGCTCCCCATCTCCGCCACCGCCCCCTTCCTCCGCCCCTCCTCGAGCAGTCCGCCGCCCGGCCCGGGCCCCGCCACCTCACCGGCCGGCGCCGGCGCCTCTGCTTTCGCCGCCGCTGCCGCCGCCACCGGCAGCAGCGCTGGCGGCGCCGCCGGGCTTGGCCGGGCGGCCAGCGGCGCCGCCAGCGGCAGCCAGATCCAGCCTGTCAGCAGTGGCACGTGCAGCCCCAGCCCAAGTATGGTGACTGCCGGCGGCAACGGCGGAGCCAACTCGCTCCTAGCGTCAGGGGCGTCGATGCTGCCGTCGCCGTCAGCGTCCGCCGTCGCGTCAGCGTCGGGCGTGACGTCAGCGTACGGCCCGCCGGGCGCACGTGGGTCGGGCTCCATGAGCAGCTTACTAATGGGGGCGCCTTTGGTGGGCGGTTACGGCGGCTACGGCTACCCGTCCGGGCCGTACGCGTACGGGCCCGTGCCGGGCTGCACGTGCTACGGCTCCTCTGCCGCCGGCGGCGGGAGCAGCCTCCTCGGCAGCAGCGCCGCCGCCGGCTTCGGCTTCGGCAACGGTGGCTTCGGCGGCGGCGGCGGCGGCAGCAGCGCTACTCCGTCGGGGGAAGCGAGGCACAGCCCAAAGCAGCCGTCCAAACAGCCGTTTCCGCAGCCGGCGCTGTCGCTACAGCCTATGGGCCTGAGTCCGTCCTGTCCGGTCCACGGCCCCAGCGGCGGCGGCGGCAGCGGCTGGATGGGCTCATCGTACGGCATCCGCGGCGGCGGCGCCGGTACGGGCGGCTCTGTCGTATCCGATGCAAGCCGTACGGCAATCGCGCTACTCAGGTCCGCCGCCTCAACGCCGCCGCTGCCAGACGACAGCGCCGCCGCCGCCGCCGCGTCGGCGGCGGCCGTCGCGGCGGCAGGCGCGCCCATCGTTGCGTTCCTGGCCTCCGCCGCCGCTGCGTCGACCGGCGGCGCCGTCGCTTCGGCGGACACGCCGCACCTCGCCATGGCCTCGCCCTTCCACACGCCACTCCCGTCGGGGTCCTTACAGGCCCAATCCCCCCAACCGCTCCGAAACCGCCCGGGGCCTGGCATGGGCCTGGGCCTGGGCCAAGGATCCGCCCGCTCCAGCGCCTCCGACCTTCCAGCGCTCTGCCGCGTTGGCTCCTCGCAAACCCGGGACGGCATCTCAGCGCCCCAGATCCAGCTCGCAGCCCACGAAGGCTCTAGCCCCGCCGCGCCCGCCCCGGCCTCGGCCTCCATCCCCTCGCTACCGCAATCGGCCCCCTCCCCAACGTCCCCACGCGCCCAGCCCGGCCACGGCCCAGACCCAAGCATCCCCGGCGGATGCTCCGGCGCCCTTTCCGGCACGTGGGCTGGACGAGTGCCTGTGTCGTCATCTGGGGTGGTTTCGGGCGTGACGCCTGCGTTGGGACAGGCACAGCTGGATCCAGATCCAGATCTGGATCCAGCCCAGGGCCTACGCCTGGAGGACGGGCTGGTTCCAGATCCGCTCCTGCTGGTGGACGGGCTGGGTCACCTGTCGTACGTCACCAGCGGAGCGTTCGCGGCGGTGTACAGAGGTGAGCGGCACGTGGTGCTGTCATGCGTGGTGCGGGGGCGGGCGGGCGGACGGAAGACCGGTCGTCAGGGCCGGGTGGGGCAGGGCCGGGATGGGCAGGGCAGTGTGGGGCAGGGCCGGGATGGGCGTGCCCGGCTGCAGCCTGTCTCGTGGCAGTCCAGTGCAGTGCTGTTTGGGGGGCTGGGGCCGGGACGCGCCAAGCCAGGGGGGAGTCCCACGGTGTGAAAGGTGCTCGTGCTGGTGCCGGCGCCGATGCTTGGGGCCGGCCCGCCGTGGCAGTGCGCGCCACAGCCGGCCGCACGCACGTGCCGCTGGGGTGCCCGTGCAACCCCTGCACGGTAGATATCCCCTGTGGTCCCTCCCTCCCTCGACTTCTGTCCGACTCATCCCTGAGAGCGACGCGCTCCCACTAATCTTTAACACCATCCCATACAAACCGCAACCCCGCAGGCACCTGGGAGGGCGTGCCGGTGGGAATCAAGTTCCTCGCGTCAACCCGCCTCGACCTCAACGCCCCCGCCGTCAAGGAGGCGCTGTTGGGACCCGGCCTTGCGGTGAGCACGCCTCTGCCGCAGAGTCTCTGCCCGCAACCGGCAGCCTGCCAAGCCCTGCGTTCCCCGTGTTGCAGTCCTCAGCCGCGCAGCCCGTACGCCCCATACTCGCCCTTTCTCTAGCGCTCCTCTGGCCTTGAGCTCTGGCCCTGAGTCGCCTAGCCCTCCTCCCGTTTCCCCCCGTGTCCTGGGCCGCAGCACCCCAACATCATCTGCACCTTCACCACGCGAGTGGCCAAGGTCGACGCTCGAGCCGCATCCCACCTCCGCGCCGTCGCCGCCGCCATGGCCGCCGCGCCGCCGCAGCTGCGCCGCCACGGCTCCGGCGCTCGCCGGGCGTCGTACGCCTCCGCCGCCGCCGCAGGTGGCCGCCGCCGGAGCAGCGGCACGCCGCCGCTGGCGCCGCCGCCGCCGCTGCCGCCGCCACCGGGAGCGTCGGCGGCGGGGCCCGCGGCGGCAAGGGCTCCGCCGTCGCCTGGGCGAGTGCAGGGCTTTGGGAACCCTGGCTCAGCCCCGCCACGGACGGGCGTAACGCTCGGCGGCACGTGCAGCCCGACGGGTGCTCCTGCCGGCGCCTCCGTCACCTCCGCCGGCGGCGGCGGCGAGGTCTCGGCAGCCGCCGCCGCCAGCGCGGCTGACGCCGCGCGCGGCTTAGTCAGCGCAGTGCCGGTGCAGGTCTCCCTCCTGGCAGACATGGCGCCGCCGCCAGCTGCTCCGCTGCCGTACGACGCTGGTGTCCTTTCGTCTTCCGGGCTCGTCACGAGCATAATGCACTCCCAGTCCGTCGGCATGGCTCGCTCCCAGTCCGGCGAGTCTGCTCCCGTTTCGCCGCCAGCGCACCCTGCCGGCTCCGCCAGCGGCACCGCCAGCGGCACCGCCGGCGGCGTCGGTGGCGACGTCCCGGCGCCGCCCGTCTTGTTCCGCCGCTCGGTATCCGCCGGCGACCGAGCGGGCGCTGTCGCCAACGCCGCCGCCGCCGCCGCCGCCGCCGCCGCTGCCGCCGCCGGCGGCGGTGGCGGCGCGAACGGTGGCCGCGGCGCGGAGGCCATCGTCGCTGCCGCCACCTCACCACAGCCTCAGCCCCATCCGCCGCAGCGTCGCCCCTCCGTTGGCTACGCCTCCGCTTCGCGCACCCCCCGCACCTCCGTGGACTCGGGTCCCTCCCCGCCTGGAAGGGGGACTGCCGGTGGCCGGGGCCCCGGCGGCCCGCCGTCGGGTGTACGGCACGGCGGCTCGGCGCACGGCGGGCACGCGTACGGCGGATCCGCCGCGGATCGCGTGCTGGACGTGCTGCGCACGCTGTCCGTGGTGGGGCCCACGTGGCAGCCCACGGCGCCCGTACATTACGTAACGGTAAGCGGCCTGGCCTTCTTCCATGCCCCTCACGACGATCATGCCGATCATGCCGTCTGCCATCTGGGCCTGCCAGATCATTGCCGATCAGGCCATCTGGGCCTGGGCCTGGGCCGCCGCACTGCTCGCCCCCGCCCTCGCTCCCGCCCTCCACCCCACTCCCCCGGCCCTCCTCCTCCTGACCCCCGGTCCCCCGCCCTCCCGACCTCCACCACACTTGCCCCCGCCCACGCCCCCTGCAGGCGGTGGTGATGGAGTACGCCGACGCAGGGAACCTGGACTGGCTATCGCGGGAGGTCGCCCTGCGCCCTGCCACCCTGGCGGAGGCGGTGCCGCTGCTGCGCCAGGTGGGCCTGGGGAGGGGAGGGCTGGGCCCCGTCGGGCCTGGGCGGGAGCAGCCGGGGCCTCTGCATGGCAGGGCAGGCAGGGGGCAGGGCACGGGGTGGGCGCGCAGGGGGGAGTGGGGGTCAGACAGGGGCGCGGGAGCAGCAAGTGGCGAGGGGGGGTTGTTGCGCCTATGCTCCTTGCACACCCCCGTGCCGCCGGCGTGCTGACACGCTGCGGCCCCTCCCGGTGTACTACCGTACGGCAGGTGGCGTGCGGCATGTCGTACCTGCACGCACACGGGCTCGTCCACGGCGACCTCAAGCCCGCCAACGTGCTGCTGACGCGGGATCAGGCCACGAGCGGTCTGGTCGCGAAGGTGCGTGTGTCTCCAATCCACACCGCTGCGGCCCCCACCGCCCGGCGCATCACCGACTACATCTTCTGCGCGAACCGCTCCGTGTAGTGCTAGATAGCCTCGTTGCTTGTGTGCTGCGCGGGGGCTATGCCCGCCTCCCCCACCGCCCGGCAGCCGTAGGCATCGCTGGCAGACTCTGGAGAGGTTGCTGCTGCGGGACACATCGTCTTTACGGCTCCTCAACACCGCTCACCTGCTCAGCAACCCCGCACTGCACAAGGCGCACTATTAATTGCCTTTTCTTTGTGCATGAAAGCTGAGCACACCTGAGCACACTGAGCGTCCACTGCGCAAACCCGCGCCTCATACCTGCCTTGCATCCTTAGCACGCTCGTGCACCGCGTTATTGCACACGGTATCGCGCATTCAACCCAGGCGTTTCAACACCACTCCCTGGCACCCCGGCTCAGGTGGCGGACTTCGGTCTCAGCGGCCTGTCGGGCCAGCTGGGGGACGGGGCCGAGGGCGCGGGCATGGGCACCATCGCCTTCTCAGCGCCGGAGCGGCTGGCGGAGGAGGGGCGCGTGGAGCACTCCGCGGACGTGTACAGGTGCGTGCTGACCCTAGAATAGTAGCGAGTAAAGATGACCCCCGCAAGTAGCAGAAAGTGATACCCCCGCTTAGAAGGGTGTACATACTGTAATGTGTACAGGTGTAAGCGTGGGGCGCGCAGGGCGTGCAGTAGGGCGCAGAGGGGGCTTTGTGCACTACCCGTCCGGGTCACTGGCCTCAGCGCTGGGCCGAAGGGGGCCCACAGAAAAGCTTCGTGACGGGGCTTCGCGGGCATGGCCTCAAGTTCGAGCCATGGTTGGAGTAGCGGGGATGCTCTCGCTCCTCGTTCGCGTGCGGCGCGCGTGCGCCGTCGACCAGTGCGTGAAAACGTACAGTAGTCTTGCCGGGAGCCGCCGGCAGCGGGGTTGCAAGCCGGGCCTTAAGTCACTGAGCTTGGCGCCGTGCGGACACATGTGCTCAAACCGATCCCAACCTTGTCCTGACCCTCCCTTCCTCCGCCCCACCGCAGCTACGGCATCTGCATGCACCAGCTTGTGTCGGGGGAGCGCCCTTTCTCCGACCTCACCTTCGGTGGGTGCTTCGCGTCGTGTGCTGAGTGTGGTGCGGCGGCGCAGAGGCGCCCTGGGGCCGCGGGAGGGAAGGCGGGGGCGCGTGTGCGTGCTGCGTGCTGCGTGCGGTGCCTCGCTTGCGCTGAGTGCAGCGCCGGGACCCGCGGAGGATGGGGCAGCGAACGGGCAACACCGGGCCTACTTCATTCGTACGCAACTTGTATCTCTGCTACGCTCGGGTTTCGCCAGACGTATCACTCCCCAGTTCGCCAGCGATGTGCTCCGCCAAGCCATTCGCTTCTCATCAGCCTTGCCGCCCCCCACCCCTGGACCCACCCACCCAACCGCCCACAGGCCAGATCATGTTCGGCGTTTTGTGCCGTGGCATGCGCCCCGTGTGGCCCCCGGGCCCCACGTGGGAGCCGCTGGAGCCGCTGTACGACAGGTGCTGTACGGCAGAGCCGGGCCTGAGGCCATCGTTTGAGGAGGTACGTCCGGAGGGGGGGTCACACGGGACCGCTTGAGAGTGTGCTGATCCGGGCGCGTCCTCTGGTTTTGGGGGCCTTGGGCCTATGCTCTTACACTGGGACACTTACTAGAAGACGGCTTTAATATATTCTTTCAGCGTTTACGAAGCTATACGCGCCTGCATGTGCTCACGGCCTTGCATGTGGTTCATTGTCCCGACATGCAGATTGTGGCGTGGCTCGACGCGCTGGCCCGCAGCGGAGCCCTGGGCTAGCAGCGGACTGGACCTCACCCGTGCCCGGGCCGAGGCAGGCAAGGAACCGTGAGGAACTTATGGCATTCCTCGCCACTTTGTGGCTGACTGTCGTGCGTCCACAGCCCGGGGTCAACAGCGCGCGAAGGCCCGCCTGCGGAGCTTTTCAGGGTTGTCCTTTGCGGACGGGCGGGCAACCAAGGAGAGCAGGCCGTGCGCGAAAGGCTGGCGGATTTATCTGTTTTTGAGGATGTGAGCATGAGCATGTTTGCGTGCATCGCGCACTAGCGGCGGCCCCCACGCTCTTGGGGCACGCCCATTGGTCAGCACCTTTGCTTGCAACGGACTAATCACGTCGCACGGTACCGAGGACTGCCCGCATGCGGATGCGGCGCATCGAGATTGCCCATGCGCATGCAACCGCGGCGCATGCATGCAGAGGTGGTGCACGTGCACGTGTAGGCACCTGCCATTGAGCTGCGCATGTTCTGCGGAACGGCGGACGTTGGGTGCTAGGAACGGAGGCATGGCTAGCACCCTCCGCCCTGACGTGCAGACGGCTGTTTCACCAGCACGCAAGTCTTCCCATGTTATGCCATGCATCCTAGGCGCAGAGGCATGACATCAGCGCTGGCGTCTAGCGCTCTTTCTCCGCTGCTGTATCTGCAGCAGCAGCATCCCTTAGGCTGCGTGCACTGAAGTATGGCCTGTAGGGCCGAGGCGTTTGGCGGGTGGATAGTTGAGGTGCCGCATACCCGGTTGGCGTGGGGGGCTGCAGCAAGTCTGGCCTTCAGCCGAGCAACGGGCGGCGGCGGGGCATGGTGGCAGAGGGCATTGCCTTCGCAATTCATAGGAAAATGATACGGCAATCAGCGAGTCGCTGAAGTTGATGCATGAACCTGTGGTTGTTGATGTGCGACAGCGTCACGGCGCGGCCGTGCGATTGACGGTTCTGTCGGTCAAATTTCGCACAGCGAAGCAGGCAGAGGTGCATCTAAATCAGGATGGGCTCACAGCTCTTGGTCTTCACCCCTGACTTGCTTTCTTGTGCGCTATCAGGGCTGAAGCCGTATGAGCCGTATGGGCGTGATGCGTACGAAGCTTTGTGAGGTTCCAGTGGCCTGTTGATTCCACCCGCGCACGTTCTATCGTAGCTATGGGTATGCCCACATACGGCAAGTTCGATTCATCAGGGGACTTGAGCGGCTTGTGTAACTCGCTCTCTAATGCTAGGTCGTTCGTTGGCAGGCAGCAACTCTTGGGCCGGAGAATATGGTTGTGCGCAAGAGTACCTGGCTCAGGGGCTACGCAGCAGTCGTTTTGAATGGCCGGCTCCCCACTCGCTTTTCACCGCAACGCAACGCCCGTCATCAAACGCATGTGTCCTGGCGCAGTGCCGGGGGATGGCCCTCCGGTGCCTGCAGGCTGCTACATTACGTCGGCGCGGCCGCTTGCTCGGTCACATGCAATGAACACTGGCACCGAAGACCGGCGTTGCGATGGTACTTTTGAGGACCCTTGCTCTGCCTGCTTGTGGAGCACTGCGAGCTTGGTCCATTCGCGTTTGTACGCTGCGCTGGGGGAGGCTGGCGCAGTCTGTTGGGAGCGTCGATACTGATAGGAACTGTGCTGACGCCTCCTCGGCCACATGTAGACGGTGGAGGGCATTGGGGGGGGGGGGCACACGCGTTTTGCGGGGGTGAGTCATTTGCCCTTGGGCCACCTTGGGGACTGGCGAAGGGCGCCGGCGCTGCCACATTACCTGCGGTACACCGTTGCCGCGCAGGTGGCGTCCTGACATACTTCTCCTGATGTAGACGTAATTACGTGAGCACCGTAACAAGGTTGTGTGGCGTGTGGGACCCCCCCGAGAATGCGTGTGTGAACCGGCATTCGACAAGAATAAACGCAAGCGGAGGCAGGCTGGCATGTGACATGGTAGTGGCTGGGGGGTTGCACGTGGGCGGGCATTTACGGTTGCAGCGTTCCTTCTACCGTATGTTCTATGTGAGTTTACGTGATGGCGGCTCGGCCATATGCGCGACGCGCACAGATTCTTCTGCGCCCTTCAGCAGCAGCCGCATGCAGCTAGCGGACTGAAGCCGCGGCCGTCTGGCGCCCTCTGGCCCGCCTGGGAGGGTCGTCAGCACGAGGAGGGGGCGTCCGTTGCCGTCTATAGGAGGTGTGGGGGCACTGTACTCGCAGGGGTCTGTACGAGGTGTGGGGGAAAGCCCAGTCCTGGGCTCCTTAACTTACCTAGTGTGTTGCTGCGGCAGCCTCCACAGCCTGACAGCTGACCCTTGCAGGACAAGAACGGAGAACCCAAATCCATCCAAGCGCTGCACCGAACGAGGGCCTGGTTCAGATGCCGTGTACACGGATACGGTAGATTGGGAGACTCAGGTGACTTGACAGTTCACAAGCGTGTGCTACTCGCGGCCGTGGCGGAGCATCAAGGCATGAGTGGCCCAGCCCTGCTCAGCACAGACGGCAGTAGGCAGCGGGAGCCGAGGGTTGGCCCGCGCTGACCCGCGACACGCAACACTGCGCTGATGCGTCCCTGCTAACGCGTGATGGCGTGGCACGCGCCGCCAGGAGGAGAGGAAGCTCTGTGGGGCGGGGGGGGGGCTAAACATTTGGGGCGGGGCCTGGGTTAGCGACACGCCGAACACACATGAGCATGGCGTGCAGCGCAAGTGCACAACCGGTCATACGTTTACAGCTATAGTTCACAGCTATAGTTCAAAGGGCCCGCAGTACTAACTTGGGGATCACTCGAAGAGCCTTTGCGGCGGACTTCTGAGTTCCTGGCCTTCTACAACGTTCTAGGCTGCTCACTTCATAAAAGCAGTAGCGGAGCTGTGCCGGAGCTGGAGCACAATGGACGGCTTCAAGTAAGGCGGCAACGGAAGGGAGTAGACGCCGTGGGGGCTGCATGCATTGCGATCGCAAGCCTTCTTGCTGCCTAAAGCCGGGCGACTGCTTCGTCCTGCTACGAGTCGTCTGCACTTACGCTGATACTACTCCGGTCGGGTAACCTACCTGAAGGCTGGCACATAGTCGTCGCGCGTGTCAATGCCCCCCAAACCCAGCCCACACCCTTTGCCTCACGGCCCGTATGGCAGTTCACGGCAGATGCCATCGTCCATGAAACGACCTTAAACCCTGCCCCCTCACCAGGTCATTTGACTGGTCGAACGACACACGATGGAAGGATTACCTGAAGACGGTCGAGCTCCCAGCGGGGTGCGTTACCCCGTTATGTTGGGGCCTGCTGGGCTCTGGGAGGGTATCGACCGCGGCGGGCCGACCGCAGTCCCGTCACCAGTCGAGCCCGGGCGCCTTCGTAAAGCTTGCTGGGAGCTGGGGGGTTGCTGGGCGCTGCGGCTGCCTTACGGGATTGAGGGAGCCAGGCACATGTGGGCCAAGGGGCCTGTAGGCCAAGCCGCGCGGTGGAGGCCCAGGCCCAGGCCCACCGTCAGCCGCCTGAGGCCCAGGCCCAGGGTGGCCCAGCACATGCCATCAACCTTGCCGCGCGGTTTCGTTTGGAATGCTGATGAACCGGGTGGAACCCAGCCCGCCGATGCCACTAAGGGAGAGCCCAGGCTGGGTGCTTGCAAGTGCTTCACCTGTAACCGCCTGTAACCACCTGCAACCGCTTCCCAACTTACGCAGGGACTCGGAGGCAATGATGACTAAGGTCAAGGCCCGGTTCTACAAGAAAGTGATCGACCCCAGCTTCGACCCCACGCTCGTGACCGGTGCGTGGGCGGGGGCCGGGGGGTGGAGGGTGGGGCGGGCGGCGCACGGGTGGCCACGGCGTGACGCGAGGCTGAGGGGTTCCTGGCTCGAGTGGGAACGCATGGTGCCACGAGGGACAGGAGCTCGCTTAGTCACGCTATGGACAGGCCTGGGGTATGGGCCTTTCACACTCAAACAACAATCTGGCGTGCCTGGTACGACGCACCCAACAACGCCCCGGCCTCAGTACGGCAGCGTGTGTGGGCGCGTACCCGCTTTCTCATCTCCTCACACCCAACCCCCTTGACCTGACCCAACTCATCCGACCCACATGGCCCCAGGATCGGCCGCCAAGGCCTCGAGCAGCTTCATGAGTGGTGGCGTGCCCCCAAGCGGTGGCGGCGGCAGCGGGAGAGACACTGGCGCCAGTGGCGGAACCGGCGCCGACGGCGGGGGCGGCTATGCCAGCTACGCCAGCCGGGGCCCGCCGCCACCGCCGCCGCCGCGGTACGGGCAGTACGGCGGCGCGGGATCGGGCCAGTACGGCAGCGCGTCCATGCAGCACCGTCTTTTCTTCATGCACGTGGTAGGGACTAGGGAGGGGCGCGGTACGGAGCCTGGATGGTTGGCTCGCAGCCTCGCACGTGGCATGTGTTCGCAAGCGCTGGTGGAGAGGAGAGGGGTTTGGCACTTCGTAAGGCCGGGCCCTGGTCGCCTGGGCCCGAGCAGCAGCGCAACAGCCGTCCATACCGGTAGCATAACGGCTTTCCCCCACTGACGGGTCACATGCTACAGCCTCCGGCCGTTGGGCTAACCGGAAGGCGCTACCCACGGCTCTTGATGCCAGGACTCCACCGCCCCGAGGCCCCACCCCTCCCTCTTGCCCAGTCCCCCCCACCACCTGCCCCCCCTCCCGCCCGCCCCTCCGCCTGCGCTCCAGGCCATGCTCGTCCTGGGCCTGTACAGCATCTTGCCGTTCGTGCCGTACGGCCGCTTGTCGTACCTGTGGTTCCTGCGGTTGGCCATGCTGACGTCAGCGCTCAAGCTGTACACGCAGTTTGGGCTGCCGTCGTTTCGGCCCTGGAGCGCTGCCATGGTGGGTGCTGGCGCATTGGTTGGTCGCTTTCTTGGAGGGGTTCGAGACAGGGAGAAGGCGGACGTTAGTTTGTTACAATGGCTAGAATGGAGTGGGAGGAGAGTCTGGATCTGCGATGCAGGCATGCTGGGAACCCTATCGTATACTGCCTCTCGCTCCGCTCCCGCCCGCTTGCCTCACCCCTTCTTGCCTCGTCCCCCCTCTTGCCTCACCCCCCCCCCCCGCTTGCCTCAACCCCCCTCTTGCCAACCCCCCGCTTGCCTCACCCACCCCCTCGCTTGCCTCCCTCACCCCCTCTTGCTTCCCTCACCCCCTCTTGCCTCCCTCACCCCCTCTTGCCTCCATCACCCCCTCTTGCCTCCCTCACCCCCTCTTGCCTCCCTCACCCCCTCTTGCTTCCCTCACCCCCTCTTGCCTCCCTCACCCCCCGCTTGCCTCACCCACCCCCCCGCTTGCCTCCCTCACCCCCTCTTGCCTCCCTCACCCCCTCTTGCCTCCCTCACCCCCTCTTGCTTCCCTCACCCCCTCTTGCCTCCCTCACCCCCCGCTTGCCTCACCCACCCCCCCGCTTGCCTCCCTCACCCCCTCTTGCCTCCCTCACCCCCTCTTGCCTCCCTCACCCCCTCTTGCCTCCCTCACCCCCTCTTGCCTCCCTCACCCCCTCTTGCCTCCCTCACCCCCTCTTGCCTCCCTCACCCCCTCTTGCCTCCCCCCCCCCAGGCCTGGCTCCAGCGCGCCATGCCCACCGCCGACTTCATGTCGGCCCTCACCGCCCTCTCCTTCTCCTCGCTGCCCCCCAACGCCCTGGTGGCGGGGCCCCTGCTGGTGCTGGCGGCATACCATGCGGCGGCGTGGCTGGCGGCGCACGCGTCGGGGAACCCGCTGTGGCAGGTGCGGCGCGTGCGGTGCATGGGGTGCGTGCGGTGGGGATGCGGTGGTGGGGTGCGGTGGTGGGAATACGGTGGTGGGGTGCGGTGGTGGGAATACGGTGGTGGGGTGCGGTGGTGGGAATACGGTGGTGGGGTGCGGTGGTGGGAATACGGTGGTGGGGTGCGGTGGTGGGATGTGGTGCGGTGCGGTGCGGTGCGCTGGTGGTGCGGTGCGGTGGTGGTGGGGTGCGGCGCGTGTGGTGAGTCCGGCCGGATGCCCCGCGATGATTCGCCCGCTCTGGACCTGTCCCCTACTCCCTCCCCACGGCCCCTGTTCGTTTCACACGCCCCCCCCTCCCGGACACGCCCCCCCACCCCCCGCAGAAGTACGGCGCCCGCATCCACACAGTGATGCTGAGGAAGCAGGTGGGGCGGGGGGGTGAGGATGGGGATGGACATGAGGGGGGCGGCGCAGACAGGACGGCATGAACGCAAAAGACCGTGCCCCCGCTCCCACTCCTCCTTAGAACCTTCTTCGAATTGAGCACCCCCCTACCTATGCCTCGCCGCCCCCCTCCCTCCCCTGACCAGGACGACGCGCTGTTCGCCAACGCCGCCATGGAGATCGGGGCCCTGGGGCTGCTGGTGCTGCAGCTCATCACACCCGCACGCAGCCTGCTCACGCTCATCTTCCTCACACAGGCGCGAGGGCGGGGGAAGGGCCGGGGGCTCCCTAGGGGGGCCTGGAATGAGCGGGGTCGCAGACGTCTGGGGGGAAGACACACAACCCACAGAACGCTTCCCGCTATATCCCATCTCCATTTCTGTACGGCAGATCCTCAAGCTTAAGCTCCACATGCCGGACACCGCCCGGCACCACCGGGCCGTGTGGGGCATCGTCGACCAGGTGGGGTGGGGTGGGGTGGGGACTGGGGTGGGGTAAATGGAGGCGACAGGCAAGGAGGAAGAGGGAGAGCTGGAACGAGTCTCCGTCGCACGGAAGGTACGACAGCGGCAGCGGACCTCACCGTGCCAGACCCGGGCCCGCTGCGCGCTGCCCCCCTCGCCCTGCATCGGGGGCCCTGGCCGGCTGCATACCTCCCCGCCCCTATCACCGTCCCCCCACCAGCATCACCACGGCAGCAGAGCCCTCAGCCGCCACCACCCCCACCGGACCCTGACCTTGACCCTCCCTACGGCCCGCCTCATGCCGGTGCGTCCCTTCCTCCCCTCCCTCCCTCCCTCCCTCCCCCCGCAGAAGACGCTGCCGCTGCGCCTGCGGTTCCCCCTGATCGAGACAGTGGTGCAGATGGGCGTGCGGTGGATGAACAGCGTGCCGGGGGCGCCGCCGCCGTGAGCGGGGGAGAAGGGGGAAGCGGGTGCCCGGGCGTTTGGAGTTGCGCGCCACCGGGGAGCGAAGGGCCGAGGGGCAACGCGGATCCAGCGCCTCGACCAAAGCGCGCCTTCGCGGCATCGGAGGCGGCTGTGTGCAGAGGGCTGCATTGCGAGTCCTCGAGGCGCCGTAGCGTGTAAGCTGCTGCGTGCACTTGAGCCCTGGAGACCCCCTGACGTCGTCACTAGTGCCGCTAGCCTCGCGCGAGGAGAGGAGTTTGGACCTCTCGGCCCGCGCCGACCGCGCCTGACTGAGTGCGGCTCGCGTGACCTCTCGGCCACCAGCAGCTGCGAGGCAGCAGCAGCAGCAGCACAGTTCCGCCATCGAGCTTAGGACTGGAGAGCGCCTGGCGCTGAACAAGGGCGCTGCGCGCGCGTTGCGGCTCGCCGCGATGAGCGAGCGCGGCCCAGCAGGCCCGCCCCTGCCCCTGCCCCAGCCCCAACAGCTACACAGCTACGCTCACCACTACAACCACCACCACCACCACCACCCGCCTCAGCCGCACCCGGGCCCGCACCACGCCTTCGCAACGCCGCAGCAACAGCCGACCCAAGGAAGACCCGCGCAGCAGTGGCCGGGCCCAGTCGGAGCCGCTCCCTTCCAGCCCCCGCCGCAGCCCGCGGCTGCCCCCGCGACCCTGGCTGCACCCACGCGCCTGTGGCCGCCGCTCCCGGGCACGCCTCCCCCCCCTCCTTCCCCTCCGCCCCTTCCCGTCGACGCGCCACCCCCGCCGCCGCCGCCCTCGCCGCCGCCCCTGCCCGCCGACGCGCCCCCACCGCTGCCGGCCGCGACCCACGGGGTGGTTCCCCGTTTCGAGGCCGCCGCTGCTGTAGAGTCCATGCGGGAAACGCCGCCCACAGCAACACGCGACGGTGCAGTGGGGCAGGAGGTGAGAGGGGAGGGCACGGGGGGAGGGGCTGAGGCTAGAGACAAGGGGGGATTGGGCGGGAGACGGGAACGTGCCGTGTGGCGTTGCCTCACGGGCCCGCTCGTTGCCGCAGGCCGGCGGCGCCAGCACGCCCCCACCTCCGCCCCCGCCGTCTGCTGTTGTCACTGCCGCGGAGACCGAGCCGGCCGGCGGCAGCCCCGGCCCTCCGCCGTGCCCAACGCCCGGTCCAATCCCCGGCCAGGGCTTGAGCCTCTTCAGCGGTTTCCGCAAGCGGCCCACCTTCGGCGCTGGCATCGCGGCCCGGGCTCACGCCTCCGGCGCAGCGCCGCCGCCGACGACGGCGGCGGCGGCCCCGACAAGCGCTGCCGGCGGCGGCGGCAGCAGCAGCAGCGGCGAGCCTGCCAGCGCCTCCGTCGCCGCTGACGCCAAGCCCCGCGGCGGCGGCGCCGCTGGCGCAATCGCGAAGGCCGACGCGCCGCCGGTTCCGTCGGCGGCGCCGCCAGCCCCGGCGCCGTCACCGCAGAAGCCGCCTCCACCAGAGACGCCGGCGGCGGCGGGCCGGCAGCCGCCGCCGCCGTGGCGGCAGCCACAGCAACCGCAGCAGACTCTGCAGCAGCAACAGCATGCGGCGGAGCTGTCGCGTCCGCTCTCCCCCTCGCAGCCGCCACCGCCTCACATGCTGCACCCGAACAGGCAGCCCTCGACCACGGGAGCCGTGCAGCCGCGAAGCCTGCTGCCGCCAGCCGTCGCTGCACCCACGCCCACTCGGCTGGCGGCGCCGCCAGCGTCGCCGCCCGCCGCCGCCGGAGCAGGTGTGGCAGCCCGCGTTCCCCCAGGATTGGGGCCTGGCCCGGTCAATACACAGGTAAGCCCGGACGGCAACATGAGGGGTACTGCGTTTGCACTTCTGAGTTCCGGTTGCGGCGACAGCAAGTGGGAGGTGAGAAGAAAAAGTCAGGTATGGGAAGAGGCAGGATGCAGCCTTTCAGCGCTGCTGCTGACTCTTCCTTCACACCTTTCCACGCCGCAGCTGTGGACCGCCGCTTCCGCCCCCGCCAACCTCCCGATGCAGCGCAGCGGCACCCCTGGCGGCGGTGCGTCCCAGGCTCCGCTAGCGGCAGCGGCGGCGGCGGCGGCGGCACTGCCGCGGCAGCCCTCCAGCCCGGCCGTTGCCGGCAGCGCCGCCGTCGGCTCCAAGGCCCCGCCGCTGACGCTGACGAATCTGGCGGCAGCTGGCCTGCTGGCCGTGACGCCGCGCCGCCACCGCTGGGGCCCGCCGGCCGGCGCCGCTGCTGGCGGAGCCGGCGGTGGCAGTGGCGGCGGTCAGGGGTCTGGCCGCGCCGCTGCTGTTCCCACCGCAGCCCCGGCCGCCACAAACCCTGCTGGCGCTGCCGGTACTGGCGCCGGAGCCCAACCCAGCGGCGGCGGCGGCGCTGCCGCAGGGCTGCCGCGCTCCGTCCCCGGTCCGTCGCCGCCGGCGGCCCGCCAGGCAGCCCCGCCGCCCGGCGTCCAGCCCCCGTCACCTGCGCCCCCAGCAGCTGCGGCACCCGCACCCCAAAAGGTCGCAACTGCGCAGACCGCTCGGCTGGGCGCCAGCCAAGCTTCCAGCGGCAGCGGCGGCAGCCACGGCAGTGGCGCTCGCGGTGGCGGCCGCGGTAGGAACGTGCGCAGTCCGTCCTCCGACTCCAGCTCAACGATTGACTCCGGGAGCACCAGCGGCAGCAGCGGCAGCAGTGGCGGCAGCAGCAGCAGTGGCGGCGGCTCCGGCATGGCGGAGCCGCCGCCGGCGCAACGGGCCCAGCCAACGGCCGCGGGCAAGCGCGGATCTGGGCCGGGGCCGGAGAGCTCTCGCGGGAAGCTGGGCGGGGGCAAGGTGGACGCTGCGGATGCAGAGGCCTCCGCCGCCGCGGAGGCCGGTGCAAAGCGAGTGGCAGTCAGCGGCAGCGGGGCGGAGAGGGCGGGTGCGCATGGTGCGTCGCCGGCCGCGGCGGCGGGGGGCCGTGGCGGCAAGCGGACCGGCTCGATGGCCGGCGGCGAGCAGCTGGCGGCGGGGGCAGCAGCGGAGGCGGCAGCGGCGGAGGCGGCAGCGGCGGGGCGGGGGGAGAATCGCGCCGCGCGGGGGCGGGAGCAGCCGCCGCTGGGGAGCCAGGGAGCAACACGTGTTGGCAAGCAGGAGGGCGGGCTGAGGGACCCTGGCCGCGGCCGTGACGGCGACGGCGGCGAGGGCAAGGGCGAGGGCGAGGGCGGGCGAGGCGCGGACACACGGCACTCTGCAGGGCCTGCTGCGGCCTCGCCACCGGAGCAGGTCGCGGAGGCAAAGCAGCCCGCAGAAGACAAGCCGTCATCCTCCAAGGCGACGGAGCTCGCGCCCATGCCGACGTCGCTGTCGCAGTCGGGGTCCCAGCAGGCGAAGCTGGGCAAGGTCGATCCGCCTCGCGATCAGATGCCGGCGCCCGAGGATTGCGGGCCCAGCTATGCCGTCGAGGCCAACGAGCGCTTCCCCGGCGTCTTCTACCCAAATCTCTACCTCATCGTCTGCAGGTGTGCCCAGGGTTGACGGGCGGGCGATGCGGTCGCGGGGGGAAGGGCGGGATGCTAGAAGATAGCGAACACAAGCATGGTGCGCGTGTGCGGGGCAAGCGCGCGCGTGTTGTTCGCGATAGTCCAAGCAGGCGCGGCATTGAGGCCACGCAGAGACTTGCGAAGTCGTGTTGGCCGCTGTGCACGCAGCAGCCTGCCTGGACATCCGAACCCCGTTTGCACGCTTGTGTGCACGCGAACCCATGCGTAACCGTCAACCTTCGCTGCCAAGCGCCAACACCACGCCTTTTTGTGTTGCGTATGCTGGGTTAGCTGGAAACAGAAGATGCCTGCGGTTTCACCTCATTCGAACGCGCTTAGGCGCGAAGTGCGTCAACACTAGCCACGCACCTAATGCCCTCCACACGCGGTGAGCGCTTGACTTGCCCCATGAAGCTCTTCCCAGTGCGGCCACCGGGGCCGTTGGTATCGCGCGGCGTCACGGCTCACGCAAGAGCCACATGGGATGACCATCGCCGTAGGCAGGACCGTTACGCAATGCCACTCACATCTGTCAGATTCCCGGCGGCTTTCAGCATCCTGTATCACAGAGCAATTCGTCATGTAACCCTCAGGACCGCGAAGCACGCGAGCTCCGAAACGCAGTCGATGTCCCGTCGTCTTACATCCAGTCGCGTGACGCACCCGGTTTTCGTCAACCTTTCTCCCGCACGCACCCCGCGTCAACTCCCCCCCCCCCCTTCCCTCCGCCGCCCCCCTTCCCAGGTGCTCTGCGTGCCTGGATGAGTCCCTTGAGGCCGAGAACGGCACCGTGGGGCGCAGCTTCTACCCGCCGGAATTCGAGCGACATGCCGATGTCCACATCAAGGGCAAGACCCGGTGGAAGGGCACGGTGCGCAAGACGGGCGTCACGCACGCCTTCACCGGCAAGGACTACTACATCTCCCTGGGCAGGTGATCGGGAGGTGTGATGGGTGTGCTGAGATTTGCTGGGGGGCGCTGGGGGTTCAGGGAGGATGACCTAGGCAGGCAGATAAGCTGGATGCTGGGGGGTGGGGTGGCTGCGAGGGGTTGCTAGGGGGTTGCTGGGGGCTGCTGGGTGGTCACTCTGGCCAGGGAGCGTTGCCGCGTGGAGCGGAGCGCACTGACATGGGCCGGGACCTGGGAGGCAACCGTGTAGTAGCTCAGGTGGGCAGCACGGGTGGGAACCGGGTGCTCCCCTCACGAACACTCCTCCTGTACCCCGTCCTCACACCCACACCTTCCTTCCCTCTCCCGTCCTCGGCCACCCCACGTCCCCCGGCCAGATTCATGGTGGGTGGACTTGGGTTGCGAGGGCCGGGGGGTGTACGGCAACGTCAGCGGACTGAGCGACATCGGAGGGGTGTTGGCATGGCTGACGCGGCGAACATCGCATGCCCATCGCATGCCCATCACATCTTCGCATCTTCGCATGCCCATGCCCAGTAGGGGTGCTGTTCCACCGTTGTCAGCACAAATACTAAGCGGTAGGCAACCAGTGCATTATCTGCCACAGCCATTCAGCAACTCCCACCCTTGCCGCTCCCCTCCAGGAGGTGAATGACATCAAGATCAACCACGGCGCGCTGCAGAGGGCCCAGGTGGGACGGACGGGAAGGGCCGGGGCTGGGGCTGGGGTACTTCCGCCGTTTCACGCCAGCCTTAAGCCTTTCGTATCTGCCAACAGCCGAGCGGCCAGGCTCACCTACAGAGCCCCAGCACGTGCTCCCAACGCCCTCCACGGCCCTGACTCGCCTCCACCATTGCCCCACCCCGCCCCGCCCCTCCGTTGCCTCCCCCAGACCCGCCACCCGCCCTTCCTCCCGCCCCCCTTTGGCCCCGAGAGCGGCGGCTACGTGCACGCGGATGAAGCCGCCGTGCAGGTCAGCGCCAGGCACCTACCGGTACCTTCCACCCCTTCCGCTCCACGCCCCCGTGCCCTTGACTCGCGGCTGCTTCTAGTACCACCTCGTGCACAGCGCGCTCTCTTGCCGTGACGGGCCGCAACATGGCTTCCGAATGTCAGACTTGCCGCATGCGCTAGCTTCCCTAGTGATGCCCAGGTTATCAACCTGCCCGCTTTACGGCCCTCCCCGAATCAGGCTTGCCGCATGCGCTCCCCTGGTAATGCCACTGCACGCTTTACGCTCCAACCCCGACCCGACCCGAACAGGCCGCGGTCAAGGCCGCGTACGCACCCGCCGCCGCAGCGGCGGAGAAGGCAGCGGCGGCGTGGGCCGCCAAGCACGGCACCGCGGCAGGCCCCTCGGCGCGGCCTGGGCCGGGCGCCTCGGCCCCGGGCGCCACCACAGCTCCCGCGGGCAGCCGCGACGCGGGGCCCGGGCCCGGGCCCTCCCAGGCCCAGGCAGCTCCCAGCGTGGCAGATCCGGCGGCATCCACCGCCTCAGCCTCAGCCGCCCGAGCCCCCGCCGCCCCCGCCCCTGCTGCGGGCGCGGGTGCGAGTGCGGGTGCTGGTGCGGCCAAGGCCGCCCCGGCCTCAGCCCAGGCTGCGGCGACTGCCCGGGCGGTCCGCGGGCGCGTGGGCTACAGCGGCCTCACCCCCAAGCAGCAGCACGCGCTCTTCCCGCGGCAGTCAAGGGGCTCTGCGCGCGCCGTGCCCAGGGAGCTTGCGGGTGGGTGGCTGGGGTGTACCAGGGCTGGGGCTGAGAGCACTGGGGCGAGCGGCTACCGTATGGGATGGTCGAGGAGGCCGGGGTGTTGAAGCGCGTGCGGTGGCTTGCCTTGAGGCGGGGTGACGGGCAGGGCACCGGTGCATGGAAACCCACAGGCGGCGTTGAATGACCCCTGCTCCGGCACATGCCTTTGCACTGCCATCCTCCTGTGCGCTCTTCAACCCCAACGGAAGCATGTCGCACAGCTACAGTGCACAAACCTGCCTGCGGCTTGCCAGCCCGAAGACCGGTGCCCAATGTGTTCATGGCCGCCGCTGCTCGCTGCTCGCCCCCCACCCGCAGGCGCGACGCTGGTGGGCCACCGAGTGCGCGTGTACTGGCCGCTGGAGAAGCAGTACTTCACGGGTGGGTCTCGGGAAGGGAGGGCCGGCGTAGGGCCACAGGCGTGAGGGTCCAGCAGACAAGTCAGTAGCGTACCACAATCTTGAGCGCATTCGCTTTGCTGAAAACAGCCCAGTTTAAGAGTGGGCGCCAAAGGCCGGCCATCAGATGCAGTGAAGCCCGCATCCTGCCACATACGTGCTTCCCGCCCCTCCCCACGCAGGCCTGGTGATGTCGTACGACCCGGCTCACTCGCTGCCGTACGCCGTACGGTACACGGACGGCGACGAGGAGCGCGTGGATCTGTCCCGTGAGGCCTGGAAGCTGGACGCCCACGACGACAAGCCGCTGCCCCTGGCCCTGCTGCGGCGGCTGGGGGTGGATGGGCAGGAGAAAGGGGTGGAGGGGCAGGAGAGGGGGGTGGGGGGGCAGGAGCAAGGGGCGGAGGGGCAGGAGCAAGGGACGGAGAAGGCGGCTTCGGCGGGGCAGGATGGGAAGGAGGGAGCCGCGAAGGGGCTGGGTGCGGAGGAGGAAGGGCAGGGCCATGAGGCGGGAGGTAGGGGAGCAGCGGGGGCGGCGGCACCGGCAGGCAAGCGTCCCGCAGAGGAGCCGGCGGCGGGCGGCGGAGCTGCCAAGAAGCTGGCGACGGCTACGACGGGAGGAGGGGGCGGGGGAGGCACCGAGCCCCTGGGTTTGAGGGCTGCGGGGGCCGAGGCAGGAGCTTCGGCAGCCCCTGCCACCGGCGCCAAGGGGCTCCCTGCGGACGCCGGTTCCCAGCAGCCACCGGCCCCGGGTGCGCCCGCTGCGGGGCCGGCGGCCGACGGAGCAGCTGCAGCGGAGGCGCCGGCAGCGGAGGCGGAGGCAGCGAAGGCGGCAGCAGCTGCAGCGGAGGCGGAGGCGGCCAGAGGGGCGGAGGAGGGCGCCGCTGCCGACCAGGCGGACGATGCCATACCGCTGGAGACAGCGGCGGCGGCAGCAGCAGCAGCGGCAGAGAGAGAAGAGTCGAGGGAGGAGGACGAGGAGACGGCCGCTGTCGAGGAGGAGGAGGCGCAGGAGGAGGAGGGGGAGGAGGAGGAGGAGGAGGAAGAGGAGGGGGGAGGCGGCCATATGTCAGACATGGAGGACTTTGGCGCCCGTGTGGGCTTCCAGGGTACGGACGACGAGGAGGCGGCTGCCATACAAGCTTCTGCCGTACAAGCGGCTGCCGTACAGGCGGGCTCAGCCGCCGCTGGCGGCGGCGGCGGCGGCGGAAGGCCCAGCCCATGTCCTCGACGGGGTCAGCAGAGCCCTGCAGCGGAGGCCGTGGCTCAACGGGCGGACGAAACCCTCACTAATGCCGCTGCCGCCTCCGCCGGCGGCGGCGCTGGCGGCGGCGGCGGCGGTGTCACCAGCACCGACGGCGGCACGAGCTCCAGCAGTGACGAGGGCAGCAGTAGCACCATCAGCGGCGGCGGCAGCAGCAGCGGCGGCAGCAGTGGCAGTAGCGGCAGCAGCAGCGAGAGCAGCGGGCAGGAAGAAGCCAGCGAGGCTGCCAGCGGCGGCAGCGACGGCGGCAGCGGCGGCGTTGAGGCGGCGTCAGGCGAGGCCGTTCGCTCCGACGGCGAGGACGCGGCGGCTGTCGGCGGCGAGGCCGGCTCCGGCAGCCCTGCCGCTGCAACCTCGACGGACCGTACCGACACGGAGACAGACACAGCCAACGCCGACGCCACCGAAAGCGGCGGCGGCGGCGGCGGCGGCGGAGGCGGAGGCGATGCCGCCAGCTCCGGCGGAGGCGGCGTCCTGCCAGACCCCCGCCCGCAGGCCCCCAGCGCCGCCGTCACAACCGCGACGGCGGCTGCAAACGGCGGCGCCCCTGCCGCTGCCGCGGCCCCGTCTCCCGCCACCCCGCACGCCGCCGCCGCCGGAGGCGCGAAGGCCGCCGGTCCGGTCCGTGCGCCTGCCGGCGGCCGGGCCTCGGTGGCGGCTGCGGCGCGGCTTGACGGCGGCCTGCCGGTGAACTGCAACGCCCTCGGCGGCACCTTTCTGCTGAGGCACGGCCTGGTCGCGTGCGGCTGCATTCCCTGCCGCAACGGGGCCGGGGTCGCCGTCGGACCTGGCGGCGCTGCCAGCGCCGGCGCCGCGGGCGGCGGTGACGGCGGCGGCGGCGGAGCGGGAGGTGCCGGTGGCGGCGGCGGAGGAGGAGGAGGAGGAGGCTCGGGGATGTGGGTGTGCTGGACCCCTGTCGGGTTTGAGGAGCACGCGGGTGAGTTGTTGGGTTGACTTCCCAAGGAGGTTCCCGTCTCGTGCCCATCTCTGTGCGATTGTTGTTCAAATGCTCACTTCTTGTTCTCCCCCCTCACGCGCCCGCTCCCTCTGCCTCCATCCACTCTCCCTCACTCACAAGCATGCGCTCGAGCAAGACGTGGACGCCCTTGTGTTTTATCCCTCACGCGCCCACCTCCGTGCCCACCCCTCCCCCTCCCTCCCTCCCACCTCACACAGGCATGCGCGCGAGCAAGAAGAGGATGCCTCTGTGCCCCCCTCACACCCACCTCGCCCCCTGCCTGCCCCCTCCCTCCCTCCATCCCCTCCCCCTTACTCTCCCTTCCTGCCCCTCCCTCCCTCCCACCTCACAGGCATGCGCGCGAGCAAGAAGTGGAAGAACAGCATCCGGCTGCAGGGGACCACGGGCGCGGGCGTGCCGCTGCCGCCCGGCACCGCCGGCGCGGCGCTGGGGGAGTGGCTGGAGCGGCGGGGCGTGGGCGTGGCGCCGCGCAAGGAGCGGCGCAACCTGCTGCCGGCGGCCGAGGTGCAGCGCGCGTCGCGGGTGAGGCGGCGTGGGGCCGCATGGGATCCCAGAGGAAGTGGTGGGGTCAGCACTTCTCAACGGCGTGCTCGGCTTTGCGTACTACTCCGCCTTCTTGCCGCAACGCCCAACCCACCGGCCCGCTGTCTCGCCCGCCGCTTCTGCCCAACAGGCCCAGCTCATTCTGCCGCCACCGCCGCCGCCGGGTTACGCCCTCGCCGCCCAAGCGCCCGGCGGCCTCAATGCAGCCCCGGGCACGACCCCACTCGCCTTGCCGCCTGCAGCCACCCCGGCCAAACGACCGGCAGCAGCCGGCCCCGGCGGCGCTGGCGGCGCTGGCGGCGCGGGGGCGGGGCGGCCGCACAAGCGACCCCGGGTCGAGCAGGGCGCGGACGGCCACGGCTGGGGCCCGCAGGGCCGGGCGGCGCCCGGGGTTGGGATGGGCGAGCTGTGCATCGCTGGCGAGGGCTACACGGTGCGTTGGGGGCCCAGACTCCATCCAGAGGGGGGGGGGGGGCGAAGGCGCCGGCCATTCTGGCGGGAGGGGCGAGAGGGGGGGAGCGGACCGCCTCCTAGCCGCATCTTCGAATCTCCACACGCCCCGGCTGCATCCACGCCTCCTGCTTCTCCCAACTAGCAACAACCTTACCGGTGCCTTCTGTCTTCGGCCCGGTTGACGCCTGCCTTCCCCCGCATGTTCCCCAGGTGTACCGCTGCAGCAGCCCACCCGGCTACGAGCTGCTGTGCCTGCTCCCCGGGTTCCAGGTGGGTCGTGGCTTGTGGGTTTGAGAACCAACCAACCAACGAGGCCAGACAACCCGGCTTGAGGGTGCTGCGTGCTGCACACCGCTGGTCGCTCGGCTGGCGCCCCTACCTCCCCGGCCCGCCTCCACCACCCTCTCTCTCCCTCGTCACGTGCCCGCGCCCGTCCGCCCCCCCGATCCCCCCTGTCCAGCTGTCCGAGGTGTCCGTTAAGGCGTACGACAACGGGCGGCTGGTGGTGGCGGCCGACCCCCGCACCCCTGAGGCCGCGGTCTGGCGCCTGGCACCCCTGCGCCTGGCCCTGCAGGTGGGCATACGGTACACCCCTGCTCCTTATGCGTGCTGCTGGTCGGTGGCACGATGATGACACGACATGGCCATAGTGCTGGGCCGGGCGGGTCCAGTGCGTGTGACCGCATCCGGTCCCAAAGCGAACCCGCAAGCCCAGGTGGGCGTAGCGTGCGGCAGACCCCTTTCTCGTGATGCACGCTGTGACGTTTGGGATGCCACGATTGACCTGCGCTTCGTTTGGTGCCTTCGCAACCCCTCCCTGTGTCCCTCCAGCTGCCGGGTCGTGTGCGGGTCGAGAGCGCCCAGGCCCTCATGACGCTGCACGGGCGGCTGTACATGCGGATCAACGCGGCGTGAGGCGGCATATTCTCGGCATCTGCAGAGGTGGAGCGGAGGCGAGGGTCGGTCGATCGGTGGCGGCAGTGCCAGAGGGGGGACGAGGGGGCGCAGCTGGGGCCCTGACACGGGCTATCTGGGGTCCAGGGCTCCTGGTTTTGAGCAGGGGAGGCAGGATACGCCATACGCCATACGGGATGGCGCTGGGCCGACCGCCCGACTCTTGCAGGACTGTGTGAGGTCTGTGTTTGCGCAGGGCTCGGGGCGTCATGGGCCGGGTAGAGAACAGTCCGCCGTCGGGCGTTAGCATCGGCTGTTTGCATGGGGCGTTGTGGGACGTTGATGAGGGTCAGGGCCACGAAACGCAGGGGCGGCGGGGGCTATGTGGGGCCAGCGGCTGCACATCAGCTGCCGGGGTGGGTAGGCGGAGGGCTAGCTATCCCTCTGCCGTTAGGTGCGCATGTGATGGCAGGCCACGTGGGGGCGGTTGAAAGCGTGCCGGCCCGTGCCTGTAGGAGGCTTGGGCAGGGAGTCGCCACGCCACGTCCGCTAGCTCCTAGGGCAAGCCACCTGTCTGTCTTCACTGGGGCTGTACATCCCAGGCACCAAGCAGCGTGCGCCGGGCGAAGGTGGACACGAACCCACAGGCGGGCCCCCGCAAGCGCTTGCACGCAGGTGGGTCAGGGTGGGGCGCCGCAACCGAAACTCCTGCAGCCACCGGCCCACCAACGGCCAACAGCCAGCTAGACTGCAACCTCTGCAATTGTGATGCTGCTTTGCGCGTAGTACGCTTGCTGCGCACTATGAACACAGAGTGAGAGCGTAAAAGGCGTGTCGTGCGGCATCGTAGTCAACCCGCTTTTTCCGGAGTACTGGACCGCTGGCTGTGTACAGGACCGTGAGCCACAGGACCGCCTGTGCTGTGGCGCTGAACCCGGGTGTCGCTGGGTTCGAGTGCGCAAGGCGTCGGGCGTCGTCACCTCACCGGGGAAATTTGGGCTTGCGTGCTGGCGGCTCGGTGTGGCTAGCGTACAGGAGTGTCTTCGTAACACGGACAGGCGGCGCGATTCCTCCTCGCAAATTAGGTGAGGGGCAGGTGCCATTGCGTAACGATTGCGGGTCCCGCCGAGAGGGCACTCCCCAACGCATACACACCCGCCAGCCAAAACACTTTGCCTTGATCGATCGCAGCCCGCTCTGCTTTGGCGTGCAAGGAACACTCCAACCAGCCCAGGACGACGGACACATAGCGTGCTTCGCAGCGGTGCACCAGCCCTGCTCAACCCGCTTCTACGTTCATAACGCTTCTTACAACTGGATGCATTGATCGGGCATCATTTTCGGGGCCCGCTAGTCCCCATGCCCGTCATTCAGTGACTCCAGAGGGGGTTGCGGCCCTGCGGAGCGCCTACCGAGATGCTCTAAGGATTTCAGAAGCCGCTTCAAGCGGCTGAGGGGGGCCGCAGCGAAGGTGCGCAACGAAAACTACGAGGGCGTGTGGACGGCTGGACAAAGGCTGCAAGGGCGTTTGCCATCGCATCGGTCTCTGGCCAGTCTTGGTGACGGGGCAAGGCCGAAAAGAGGCCGTGGTTAGGGCGGATAATTGCACACACCATGACAAGTGGCCGCTGACCGGCCGTGTCAAACTTTGTTTGGTGTGATGCGCACAGGAGCTGTGGCCCAGCACAATGGAGCGCTGGCGCACGGGGCGCTGCGCGCTGCTCATGGGCACTTTGCTTCTGGTGTTTGTGCCAGAGCTGCGAGGAGCCCACGCCATCGGCAGCAACAGCACGCACGAAGCCAGCTGTGCGTTTGCTGACGATCGGTTTGAGGCGTCGCTCCTGGCAGAGCCAAGCCCGTTGCCGACGGATGTGCAGCTCTCGCCTGGCTGCAATATGCTGGCCCGGAACTTCATCTGCCTGCCGGTCAGGGCATCGTTCACTGTCGTGGGGGCAGAGGACGGCAGCAGCGCTTGGGACGTGGGGTTCGACCTCTACCAGTTCTCTATCGAGCCAGGTGCGCCAGCTTCGGGGGCAGGAAACGGTCACGCTGGCGTACCGGTTACCTGCACAGCCACAGTCTCTGCAGGCGGGGAGCAGCCTTCGGGCGTGGGGCGGGGTGGGGGCGGGGTTTGCTACCCCCCACGGGGCGTGGGCCTTGCGGGAGGCCCTCCCCCACCCCAAACCGGCAACAGGCCTCACTAGTCACATGCCACCTTCGCGGCCCCCACCGCCACACCTTGTTTCCTCCTTCACCACTTGCCCGACCCACGCCACGCCTGCCGCCCCACAGACGTCACCGTGCAGCTTCGGAACCTGGCGCTGACGCGCGCCCTGGTCTTCACAGTAGGCTATGGCAGCTTGCAGCCTTCCGTTTTCCACATGCGACCCGGGGCGCGCCTGCTTCTGGAGAATGTCACGGTCTCCACACTGTGCAGCACGGTCCGCTTCTACGCCGCAGTGCTTGGGTCCCGCGCTCAGGCCCTGCAGGTGCGGGGCGCAGGGCCGGAGGTTGGGCGGTGTGTGCGGGAACTGCTTCGGGCGTGCGTCCCGGGGCTGGCTGGCTGTCGCTTTTGCAGCGTCCGCTCAGCTGGAGCGGGCTGGGGCGGGGTTGGGGAGCAGCTCCCGAGCTGGATGGGGGTCTAGGCTGCTTGCAGCAGCGCCCGTCCTGCGGGTAGGCGGGGTCTGCAGACCAGCCCGCTGGCCCTTGACCGCGGCCCCTCCACTGCGCCCCTGCCCTCCTCCCGGCTCGCCTCTGCAGGGCCTGCCCGCCCAAGCCATCCGCATCCCCGAGCTGACGCAGGGCGGGGTGGGCCTGCGGAACGTAACGCTCACGTGCGACCCCGCCGTGCCGCTGCCTAGCAACGTGGAGCTTGGAGTGCACTCGGCAGCCATGCTCGTCTCATTCGTAACCGCCGCCAACGGCCTCACCATGACGTCGACGATTGCGCTCATGGAGAACCTGACCCTGCCGTACGGCCCGGCGTACAACCCGGACGTGCCGAACCCCAACGTCGGGATCATCACCACGGACACGGCTTTTGCTGCGAACGAGGACCCCAGCAAGCAGGTCACGTTTGTGGATGCAAACTACACCCGCTCGTGGATGTACGTGCAGCCGCCGGCGCGCCTGACGCTGCGGCGGCTGACCATCACGCGCGGCGCGCAGTGGGTGTGGTCGCCGGGGGTGATGGACGGCCTCCTGGCGGGCGCCGTACCGCTGTACATGGTCCAGACGGCGTCCACGGGCGGATCCAGCTCGCAGCAGGTGCCGTCCCGTGCTTTCGAGGACGTGACGCTTGTCGTACCGCAGTACGAGGTTGCGGAGATGACGTACTGGTGCATCATGGTCAGCGTCATGGCCCGTGAGGCCACGTCAGCGGCGGACTTTCTGCGGTCGCTCGTGTGGTCCAGCGACTGCGAAGCGCTCGACGCCAACTCTGTCATCTTCCGGAAGGTCCGGACAACCGGCAGCATTTACACGCGAACGCTGCTCACCAGCGTCGCGCCGCCAGGCGTGCCGTTCGATTCCTCGCTCCAACCGCCGGCGGACGCGCTGGGGCCGGAGGACGAGCCGTACGTACGGCCGCCGCTGCGTCTCGCGGGCACAGCCACGGAGCTCATTGACGCTATCGCGCCCCTGGCCCCTGAGGACTACGTCCGGTCCGGCGCCGCTCCTCCCAGCACCCCTGCCCCCAGCAAGGCGCCTTTGCCCGTGCTCGTGCTGGTCAACGGCAGCCTAGCGATCACGCCCTCCTTGCTGCTCGCGCCCAACGGCGCGCAGCGGGCCGTGCGTCGCAGCATCGTCATCACATCTATGCGGCGCGGCTGCGCTATGGACGGCACGTGTCCCATGGCGCAGATTGACTTCGGGTCCATTCGGGACGGGCTGCGCCTCGAGGGCGCCAACACGACGGTCGTGTTTGAGGGCGTGGCGCTGGTTAACATCACGACCAACATCACCCTGGCCGCGTCCTTTGCGGGGCTGGATCAAACGCTGCAGAGCTTCTTCTCGTTTGACCGGTGCGTGGGGGTAACGGCTCGTGGTAACGGCGACGGGTTACGGGCGGCGCAGGGAGGCCTGCATTTCATCTGGGTCGTGGGCTTAAGGGCCATTCAAGAAGGGAGCGCCACGGATGCCGACTCTGGACGCAGTCCTAGCAGGCCGATGGCAGGCTCCGATCCGAGCTGACCCGATTATGTTTGCCCCCACCCTGTGCTCGTGCTTCCAACGCCCCGCAGCTCCCAAATCCGCGTCATTTTCGAGTCTGTCAGCGTGGCGCTTCCTGGCGACCTCTTCGCGGGCCTCCACCGCGTGCTGAGCGGCCTGCCGCGGGGCGTCAAGCCCGGTGAGCCGGGCGGGCTTGAGGGCATTTGGGTCGGGCCCAAGCGCACACCGGGCCAAGTCGGCAGGAGGCTGTTGTGCTGGAGGTCTTGCTGAATGAAGACACCCTCCGCACAGCCGCTCCCGGGCAACAAAGTCCCCACGCAATGCCCACGTCTCTCATCACATTGCTGGTGTGCGTGCCATGTATCCAGGTGGCGTGGAGATCTACTTCATGAACACCACCCTCATCCAGCTGGCCTCATTCCAGCTGGGCGGCGGGCGGGGCAGCTGGGTTAATTTCACCTCGGCTCCGGGCACGGGCGGTGGTGGGAACGCCATGTGGCCGCCGCCGCCCTCGGGCGCCCCCGACACAGTCATGTCCACCCCAAGCCCCGCCGCCGCCCCCAGCGGCAGCACCAACACCGCTGTGATCGTGGGTGTGGCCGTGGGCGGCGCGGCGCTCCTGCTGTTGCTCGTGCTCGCTATCCTCACTCTCATGTGGAGGCGGACACGTGTCCAGACCCGGGATGGCCCGAAGCCTGCCGGCAAAGCCAGCTTGGACTCGGATGCGGAGGCCGGCGCCAACGGCAATGGCGGAGGCGGCATGGCTCTGGCCGTGCGCCGGGGCCCATCTAAGGACGAAGACGATGCCGCGGCTGCGGCCGCCGCAGTAGCAGGAGCGGCAGCGGGCGGCGCTGCTGCGGCTGGCTCGCTGGGGACGCAGTCGCCTGCCTGCGGGCCGGCGGGGACGACCGACGAGGAGAGCCTCCACGGCACCGCCACGACCCCCAGCGTGCTGACCAGCAGCGACGCCGTGCCCGTGCCGGCGCCGGGGCTGGGCGGCAGCGCCTCGCACCGGCCGTCTGCCAGTGCGTCCCTTGGGCTGGGTGCCAGCAGCTCTGAAGCGGAGCAGCGGCACTTGTTTGTTGCGGGGCTGGCGCCACGGTCCGGCGCGGAGCCCGGGGAAGAGTCGCGGCGGCAGAGCAGGGAGGTGGACCTAGCGGGCTCAGAGCCCACGTCCGTGGGGACCACGCCGCTCTCGGGCCCGTCCGCAGAGCCCGTGAAGCGGAGCGGGCGCGCTGCCTTGGTGCCCAGCTTGCTCGACCCCCCGTCAGACGGGCCGCTGCCCCGGCTGGTGTCGGGCACGCCAGGGCCCCCAGCGGGGCTTCTCTTGTCGGACGCCGAGACGGGCCCGGGCGCAAGCTCCCGGGCTTTGGGCCGCGTCGAGCCGGCGGCGCCACGGTCCGAAACGCTGGTGGACGTGCGGTCAGCACGGCGGGCGGACATGCTCGCTCGCGCACCGCGCGCGCCGCAGTCGGCGGCGGCGGCTGCAGGGCCCCGGTCTGGGTCCAATGCGTTCCTGCCCTCGCCCGCTCCGGCGGTCATAGCGGGGTCAGAGGTGTCCCTCTTCGGGCCCGGCGGGGCGAGCTCGCGTGAGCCGCGCGCGCCCGGGTCACAGGGCTCTTTGGTGGCCTCAACGCGTTCGTTGCGGAACTACAACCCCCACCAGTCCCACCACCTCTCGGGCGTCCACGCCTCCGCCTCGCCCTCCCGCTCCCAACGGCGGGAGCGCTCGCACCCCGCGCTCGGTGGCGGCGGCTCCCACACAGTTGCCGGCGGCGGCAGCGAGATCGAGATGTCCCACGGGTCTTCCACGCACTACACGGGCACGGGGGGCACGGGGCGGACGCTCGGTGGCACGGCCTCGGCCTGCCTGGAAGCCGACTCGTCGCCCAACTGCTCCCTGTCGCTCAACAAGATCCCGCCGGTCCCCGAGCCGGCCTCCGAGGTGCAGCGGCTCATCAGCGAGCTGTCGGCGGGGCAGGGCGGCGACCAGCTGGTGATCATGGAGCCGATCGGCCAGGGCGGCTACGGCACGGTGTACCGAGGTACGTGCGCGTACGCGCGCGGCTCTGGGCTCAGGAGGTGGTACTAGCCTCGGCTGGGCTCCGCCGCGTTTGTTTCCTAAGCTCCCACTTGTTCCTGCTACCGTCTCTGCCCCCGGTCCCGCTGCCTGCTTACATCCTCCGTGCTTATAACTCGTGTTCCTGTCCCTGTCCCCTATCCCCGCACAGGCGTGTGGCGCAACCTGGACGTTGCCGTCAAGACGGTGTTGTTCCAGGACCGCCAGTCTTCTGTGGGCATGGGCATGGGCGGCGCGTTCTCGTCCCGGCCGCACGCCTACGTGACGGGCGCCCCCAGCGCAATCGCAGAGGAGTGCGAGGACGAGGGCGACACAGACGGCGGCACGGGCGAGGGCGGCAGCACGCTGCGCAATGGCAGCAGCGGCGGCGGCGGTTCGCACTCGGCGGCTCTGCTTGTGACCAGGCCAGGCACGGGCGGCAACGGAGGCAACGCAGGCCTGCTGACGCCGCCGTCCAGTACCTCCCGCCACGCGTCGCGAAGCGTCTCGCGCACCGGGTCCATGCGTCGTGACCGGCTGTGCTCAAACGAGCGGCCGGGGACGCACGGCTCGGTCTGCTCCGACGGCTCCGAATCCCATCCCACCCACGCCTCGTTGGCACACCTCGTCAACAGCCGCCTCACGTCCCACACCTCCCCCGCCTCGCCGCACGACAGCAGCGGGATGCGGCGCGGGTCGGGGGGCCCCGGCGGTGGTTTGGTCACGACGGGCACGGGCGCCGGCCACACGGGGCTGGCTGGCGTGGCGTCGCAACAGCGTGCCGTACTCGAGGCGGCGGTTTCGTGCTCCGTGACTCATCCCAACGTGGTTACGACGTACCACTACGACATCGCGCCCGTACGGCCGCAGGGCCAGACGGTGTGCAGCGGCGGGCTGCAGGTGTCGGACCAGCAGGGCCTGGGCCTGGGCCTGCGTGGGCCCGGCGGCGCGGGCCCGCACGCCGGCGCTGACGTCATCAGCGACTGGAAGCTGTACCTCGTACAGGTGCGGAGATAGCACACTTGCCTGCAGTCCCTTCGCTTGCTAGCCTGCAGTCCCTTCGCTTGCTATGTTTCGTTACGACGGGACGCCAATCTCTCTTCTCCTGTTAACTGCCGGAACGTCACTCCCGTGCCTTCGCCTCTCTTTCGCTTCCGCAGGAGTTTTGCGACGCCGGCTCTCTGGCCTCGGCCTTGGACCGGCGGCTCTTCCACGACGGGGCCGGGATGCCCAACCTGGTGCGTGCTCGGGGGCCGGGTCGGGCCGATACCTCGCAAGCCCGCAACGCAACCCCACTCCACTTCAGGTCTTCTCCAACCTTTCTGCCAGCACACCGCACATGCCCTGACGGCCTGCCCCTCCTCTCACCCTCCTCTTGCCCTCCTCTCGCCCTCCTCCCCCTCATCCTTTCCACAGGCGCTGACGCTGTGCACGCTGGCCGACATCGCTCGCGGCATGTCCCACATCCACGCCCGCTCCATCGTGCACGGCGACCTCAACCCCACCAACATCATGCTGCGCAGCCTGCCGGGCCCCGGCACCGGCGGCCTGCCGCGCGTCATGTCGGGGGCCGCCGGGATCTCCGCCAGCGGCTCCCACGGCGGCGGCAGCGGCTGCGCCACGCCCGGCGGCTCCGCGTCCGTCATGGCCCTGGGCGGGGGCGGGGGCGCGGGCGCGGGCGCGGGCGCCGGTGGCGGTGCGGGCACGGGCGCGGCGGGCGTCAACCAGCTGAGGGCCGAGCTGGGCGTCAGCACGGTGGCCAAGGTGGGAGCGGGACGGGGGGCTGCGGGTGAAGTTGGCGGGGGTGCGTGCCCAGGGCCAGGCAAGGCGGGTTTGAGCGGTCCCCCACGGCCAGGCCTCGGAGGCCACTGCTCAGCTCCTGGGTGAGGCAACCCGCTGAACCTCCGTTGTGGGTGCATTCCTCTGTGGCTGAACCTTTGCGCCCCGCTGTTGTCCCCTCCCTCCGCAGGTCGGGGACTTCGGGCTGTGTGCCATTATGGCCCCCGGCAAGCGCCACATCTCCAACGCGCACCGGGGCACGCCCTTCTACACCGCCCCCGAGACCGTGGCCACAGGTGCGGGGTGTAGCCCAACACGAGATGGGCCGACGCAAAAGCTCAGAACCCGCTGCCCCTGTCGGCCAAGCCGGTATTACACTGTACTCTTTGCGGCCCCTTGTCTAAAACCTAACTCCTCAACTTCTGCCTCCGCCCTCGCAGGCAACCTGACCAAGGCCTCGGACGTGTACTCATTCGGCGTGATCGTCTGGGAGGTCTACATGGGGCGGCCGCCCTTCAGCCACAACCCGCAGACGGGCTTCGTCAAGGACGAGTCCTTCCCGCGCCTGCCGAACCACGTGCCGCCATCGCTGTCGGCCATCACTAATGCCTGCCTCTCGGCCGACCCGGACGCCCGACCCACATTCGAGCAGGTGAGTTTACATATCGAGTTGTTATTGTGTCCGGACCAAGCCCGAAAAACCGAACAGAAACTCGGCTTGGCCTGGCCTGGCTCCCTCGGGTATCCTGACCGCTCCTGTTCTTGCCTGTGCGGCTGTGTTTGTGCCATCCGCAGATCCTGCAGCGCCTGACTTCGCTCCAGACCAAGCTGGCGGTGTCCCTGCAGCAGCGCCTCTCCCGCCTCGTGGCAAGCCAGGGCACCCTGCCGGGCCTGGCAGCCGCCGCCGCCGCCACCGCGGCCGCCGCCGCCGCCTCGACCCCGGGCGGCGCGTCCGCACCGGCCTCCGGCCTGTTGCCGAACCAGCATGGGCAGATGCTGGGCGGCCTGGGCAGCCCGGCGGGCTTCCACAGCCCCACGCCCACCATGCACGGGCAGATGCCGTACGGCATGCCGCTCAACATGCTGTACGGCGGCCACATGGTCGGGCACGGGCACGGGTACGGCAGTAACGCCAACAGCATGGGCATCGGGGCCAGCGTGAGCAGTACCGGCGACGGCAGCTCCTTCGGCGGGGGCCTGGGCCTCGGGGCCTTCATGGGCCCGAGCTTCGGCCTGACTCAGCCTGTGGCGCAGCCGGGGTTCCCCCAGTCGGGTTACGCGCACCCGCAGCAAACTGCTTACATCCAGGCGGGACCGGGGATGACCATGCAGCCAGGGGTGCCGCTGAGCGCCCAAGCACCCTCGGGCCTGGCGGCCATGCTATCGCCCCAGATGGGGAGTCCGGGACTCATGGGCGCGCCCCTGATAGGCTCCGGCGCGTGGGCCCCCCAGGGCCTGGGCGGGACCGCGGGGCACGCGGGCTTGGGCCTGGGCGGGCCCGGCGGGGTCAGCGGCAGCGCTTCGCTGGCCATGGGCCCAGCGGGCGGCAGCTCGCTCGCCGTGTTTGGGCCTGGGGGCGGCACGGTGCTGGTTGGCAATGCACGGGCGAACGGGACCGGTCCCTTGCCGCCGTTCGTTAGTTCGTTGCCCAACATGCCGCCCGCTGCCGGGACCACCCCGAGCTCGCCAGCGGTTGCAGTGGCGGCTGGCGGCATCTCGGGGCAGCATGCTTAAGGGGCGCGACCAGCACAACCCATGAGGGCTGGTGACTCCACTGGTTTGTGGGGGCTGTGAACTGCACCCCGCGGCAGCTGCCGTTCAGAGTGATGTTGGGAGAGTGATGTTGGGTTGGACGGGATTCGACAGACGGCGCGGAGCTCGGTCAGAATGCCGGAAGCACGCGCCCAGAGTTTTACCCATGATCAGGCTGCTTGAATGAACGTATGAGGGACTGGGAAGTCTAGCAGTACGAGCGGGCTCCTCAACAGGTTATGCACTGCGGTGAGAAGCAACCAAACGGGGCCTTCATGAGTCGTCGATTCCATGCGGGTGTATGGACGGCAGCTCCCTGTCGCTCCGGCAACGTACATTCTTTCGTGTGTTGCTAGTCTAAACACCGCCTGGGTCGTCGGGGTGTGGCGGGTGGGTGTAGCGTCCAAGTGCTCCGCGGCGTGTGCTGCGCTGTGCTGTTTCACCATCTTGCGTGGGTGGGGAAGCTTGGCGGGCAGGGCGGGCACTAGGGTCCTTAGTGCAGCCGCATGTCCCGAGGGTCGCGGGGAGGGCAAGGCACGCCACATGTTTTTGCGAAGCTTGGCGCTCAACTTTTAAGGGGCAGGCGAGAGAGCGTTCTACAAGGCAGGCAGGTGTGGTGTGGTGTGGTGTGGTGTGGTGTGGTGTGGTGTGGTGTGGTGTGGTGTGGTGTGGTGTGGTGTGGTGTGGTGTGGTGACGCATGCGGTGTGTGGTATATGGCAGGAGGCACGGACCATGCATTCGACCGCCCTGGTCGCTGGGCGCGAGGCGGTGGGCTTGAGGGCCAAGCGCTCTCTGGCTGTGTGATGTCGATGCCAACGAGGCGGCTCCAGCGACAGGTCTTACTAACGTACAGTTGTCATGTCACTTGGTGGGCCTCATGACGGGTCCGAGGGTATGCTCCGGCGTGCTCCTTGCGGCACCGAGGGCCGGCCGGTGCTCAGGCGGGCACGTTGGGGCAGCCGGGTGCATGCGTCGGTCGATGGGTGGGAGTGTTTCCTGTTTACGCGGTTGTGCTGACATGTAGAAAGAAAGTTGGCGTGACGTTCGGGGGTATTCTTGGCCCGCGGATGCCTCGCTCCTGCTGTTGTGGGAGGTGAGGTTGAGGTTTGGGGTGCGACGAAAGTGGCGATCGGGCTGCTGTGAACTGGTGTCGGTTGGCAGCCCTGCAGGCCCATGTCACTGGTGCGGCAGCGTGTGCCCAATCTCGGTCTCGTGCTGGCTTTTGTGTGAGTGCCCCTGCCAGCAGCGAGGAGACGCACTTCCGGCCGTCGTGTTACGGCGTGCTGTCTCTTTCGCATGGCCTTCTGCGTGTCTTTAGTAGCACCACGTGCGTTCATTGCTTCACGATGTACGGCAGGGGGGCATCTGTGCCCTCAAAGACCGGTGCATTATGCTTTTCCGACAGATGCAGTGGGCTGCGGTGACGTTACGTTGCGGGGTCATCTGGTCGTGCCGTGCGTCAGGGTAAGAAGGGCAAGAACGCTTGCGTGGGATTTGCAGGGTAAGGAGGGGACCGAAGGTCAGCTGCCGCAGGGGGAGGCGGTTCAATGTGATGGTGTGGGACGGTGTGCCTGCCGGGCGTAAGCGGCCCCTACAAGCGGGGCATATGGATGCAAGAGTGTGAGGGGTAGCGCCAGCTGCCGATGACCGGCGAGGGGAGGCAAAGATCTGGGTGTTTGATTCTACCTGGGCACGAAGGAAATGACCGTGTGTTCTGGGCAAGTGGTGCAGCGCTTCAGTTGGGGAGCAGATGGGGTGCGCCCTTCGTCGGTTCGGAAGGGATTAGGTGGGGCGTGAAGCTTGTGCGTTGTTACGAGTTACTCGTACAGTCTTTCTCTGAGCCATGTTCAAGGTATAAAGGGCTCTGATGCGTGTGTGTTGGCGAGGGGCGCTCGCGCGTGTTAGGAGCTTGCTGTGCGCCATCGGCCTGGGGCCGTTGCGCCGTCGCACTGCGGTGACAGGGCGGCTGCCCCGTCCGACTGTTGGCTTGCTATCACGTGAGTGCGTGAAGCGACGGGCTAGGAGGGGCGCGTCATAGCTGCTAGCCAGATGTGGAGTCGATGCAGGAGGCGGCGACAGAGTGTTGCGCGCGCGGATGCCTGTTGGGACCTGTGTTGTGCCATTGTTTAGCACTGCCGTTGGGCGTGATAAGAAGTGAGGGTTGGGTAAGAACGGTTGGGATGGGACGGGGCGGGAGGCACACGACTCGAGCGCCACACAGGGCTGCAGTCGCTCTGTAAAGCCAGAGGCCGGACTCTCCTCAATCCTGGGCGTAATCCTCGGCTTCAATCAAGGCTCGATTCTCGGCTGTGGGTTAGGATTATGCATTGTTGATCCCACAAAGCAGCGAGGGCCCAACGGCACGCTGATTCCGCTCCACATGCATCGCTGGCAGCCTGGGGCCCCTGGCAGTGACCTACTGCTCCTCTCGAGGGCAGGTGCTGGGCTGCTGGCCGCTCCTTAGAGCTGCCACTCCTCCGTCCCTTGGCCCGGCCTTGTCGCAGATACCGTATGAGCACGCTTCAAGTGCAGGGCGCTGCCTCGAGTGGTTGAGGGCACAGGGGACTCCCCGCCTTACTTTGACCCGTGGTTGGCTGCTTTCCGCCCAGCCCAGCATCGCCAGCACCGGTAACTCCGGCACAGCCGCGCTCAGCTGCGTCCATGTAGTGCTAGGTATGAAGGTGTGCGTAATGTCAGCCCGTCCCGGCCTCCGCTCGTCCTCCGCTTGCCGCTGCCCCTCCGCTTGCCGCTGCACACCCATCCCGATCCCCGCTCACACCCTGTGCACACGTTCCCGACTTCGCAGTCCCGGGCCCCTCCCCGCCCTGCCGCTGCCCCTCCGTCCCCATCACGTCCCGGCAGTGCTGCAGCTCAGCCGCCGCCGCCCCCACTCGCCCAACCAGCGCCGCCAACTGATCCGCCAGCGGCCCCACACGCGACTCCATGAAGGCCGCCGCGCGGGCGGCGGCCTCGGCCTCACTGCGCAGGGCAGCAAGCGGCGGGGCAAGGGGTCATGCGGTTGCTGCCTTCAGCGAGAGATGGCTTGAGGCGACAGGCCACAGCACAGATTAGGGATGTGTACCGAAGCTGGGGCAGGCAGAGGCCGGGAGCTGCCACGCCGGGGTCTGGCCAACGGCCTGATGGCAACCGCAGAAGCGCTTGCACCCGACGCCAGGGGCCTCGGCCAGCAGTCTCGGTCAGCCCCACGCCCGACTTGAGGGCGGCCAACTGCTGGAACCGTCATAGCTTCAAGCCCGGGCCAGGGGCCCTCACGTGTCACGGGGTCCACCGCCCATAATAGGCAGTGCAAAGCCCCCCTCCCTCCGCCGAGAGCACACCCCACCAGGCCCAGACAGGGTAAGTCCCAACGCTTGCGACCCGGCACTGACAGGCACATTCCATTCCGCGACCCCCCAAGCACAACCCGGCCCACTGCTCCAACGCCGCCGCGGCCGCCCGCGCCGCCCCCGCCGCCGCCTCCATGCGTGCGTGCAGGCCCTCCTGCGCCCCTGCGGCCTCGCGCTCGCGCTGCTCCAGCCAGGCCGCATGCGACCCACATGCTGAGCGAAGCTCAGCCGCCAGACGGGATGCAGCTGCGGGCCAAGGGCCGGTTCAGCAAAGGAAAGCGATCTGGGTCGGCGCCCGCAAATAAAGCACCAGGCTCGGGGCTTGTCGTACTCAGCACGTACCGCCTGAGTCAGCCGCTGCTACGGTATCCAGCTTGTGCAACCCAAGTTGGCTGCTTCTAACATGGTCCCTCCCCTGCCGTCATCCCCTCACCTGGAGAGGGCCGTGCTACAGACACGAAGTCCTCGAAACCCGCCAGGTCCCGGGGCCGGGGCGCTGCGCGGGGGCTGGGGCCAGGGCCGCTGCTACCGCCTGCGCCTGCGCTGGCGCCAACGCGGCCTGCAGGCACGTCCCACGCCCCCCCGCCGGCCCCGAATCCGCTTGTGGACCTGGGCGAGTGGGCCGCCGAATCCCCTCCGTGTGATGGCGAGGAGGATGGGTGGGCCTGTGGCGGAGGGACGGGGGAAGGGTTCGCTGCCCCGCCAAGTGGGCTGGGGTTCGCATTACGCCTGAGGCTCTGCCAGCTCGGGAGACATCCCGGGCGATGAAGCCCTTGCGCCCGCCGACACGCACCCGCTGCACCGCTAGGAGCTGTAGCCCCAAGCCAGCCAGTTGACGTTCTGCATCTACAAGCGCTTGCTCGAGCTCGGGGTCGGTGCAGGGCACGCAGGAGCTCGCGGCTTCTGCGCTCAGGTCGGCAGCTCGCCCCGCGACGGTCACCGGCCCCGCATCTAAAGACTGCGAGGTCCCCATGCCGCCGACGTCTGAACCTCAGTACTTCCTTAACTGCACCGCGACCCCCAAACAACCTAGCTTCACAGCCTGTGTCCGTAGAAGCTGTCGCATTCAGTACTGGCTGTCGCGGGGAGTGCGTAGGAGCGCTTTACCTAGCAGTATGAGATGTAGAACTAACGAAGTATAGCGGCGGGGAGTGTCCGGAGGCCAATGCTGGGGCAGCCGAGCGCGCGCTCGCCCCCGCGAGCCCGCAGCGGCGAGCCCAGGCGCTGGGCAATGCCCGGACCCTGGATACTGGCTCTTCTTCTCTCTCTTCAAGCCACGCTCACGGCTGGCGAAAGCCCGTTCCAAAAACACACGAACCCATCCTGCCATCCCGACTGCACAAAGAGCGGCAACTGTGAGTGCACTGCGCGCCCTCCTGCTATGGGGACGGCCCGGGAACATAAGCGACACATAACAGTGTCCGCCCGGCAGCTCGCCCAGCAGCTCATCACTGGCCCCGTGTGTGCGCCCTTGCAGGCAACGGTGACACGGGCCAGGTAAAGGGGGATGGGTGAAAGTGTCAGTTCTTGGCGTTCAGCTGAGCTGCTGGACGACACCTGCAGCTTCTGGCGTACAAGTCAGGCATGGGCTGTGGGGCCTGCCTCTCCTGCCCCTTGAAAAGCCCCCCTCTGAATCGCACGTGCCTGCGTGCCCCCCAACCCCAGTGCGACTGCGCCTTCGGCTATGAAGGTGGGCGGCGGGGTTAAGGGGAGGGGAGGGGCACAGCAGGCGGAAGGAGGCATTTCTGTGAGGGGAGTCCAGGATACCGTGTGGAGCATGGCCTGCACAGGACAGCAAAACAGAGGCAGCAGAGGAGGATGCGTTGGTGTGAAGGGCCAGGCTGCCAGGGCGGTTCAGTTGGGGGACAAAGGCAAGGTATAAACAGCCTCGGACTTGACATAGGACAGGTTGGGACCTGGGAGGTGACACAGGAAACAGGGGATCTCGGGTCCAGACCGGGATGGCTTGCCCAAGCCAGCGGCAAGCTGGCATCCGCCCGGGGTCCCGACTGGAGGCTCAGCGCCCTGCAGGCCCTGAGAGCCCTGAGGGCTTGGATTCAGACCCAGGGACTACTCTGGGTGGGAGGGTGTCGGGAGGGGCGTACTTCTCCTGGCCTGATTCTTTTCTCTCCTGTCCTTTGGCCTGGGTCGCAGGTGCGGGCAACACCCTGCTATTTTGACCTGTGCGTCTTGCCCGCTCCGGCCCCCGACCCCCTTCCGCCCCCCGCAGGCCCCGCCTGCGACATGCGGACCATGCCCGCCTGCCACACCTCGCACGCGGGCCCCACGCCGCCGCACTACGGCACATGGACACTCAAGAACTGCAACTGGTGGGGGCCCTACACACAGCCGTACAGCGCTCCCGTGGGTGTACGGCATCTGCCTGCCTGTCGGCCTCCCTGCCCGTACAGTACCTGATGCCAGGGCTCCCCCCCTGAGCTAGCTTTAGCACCACGACTGTGCAGTATCCCCGACCTCAGCGCACCCCCCCTAGCTAGCTAGCTCCCCGACTGCACACCGCCTGACTCCCGGCCTCGCCCACCCTGTGCACCCGCCCCCTCCCGCGTGGCGTGCCAAACCCGACGCTGACGTGTTCCGTCCCTTCCCGGCCCTCTGCCCAGCTTCCGACAGCTGGCAAAGGTGGGGAGGAGGAGGGGGTTTCAGGGCCTCCAAGGGCCTCCAAGGGCCCAGCACTCGGCGCAACGCAAGGGAAGCTCGCCGAAGCCTGGGGGCGTCAATGGCGAAAGCACGTATCGTGCTGCCCCCTAGTGACAGGCGCCTGGCAGAATTGCTTGCAGTTACTCGGCGTGTGACACGTGTGCCCCTCAGCACTGCCCCCTCAACACCTTGGCCCCTCCCTTCTCGGCCGCGTTAGTTGCCCCCACCTTTCTGCCCACCTCCTGCCCGCCAGATCGGCTGTCCCACGGTGGGCGATCGGGAGTGTCTGTACGACATGCTGTGGAACCGTACGATGGCGTGCTTTGAGCAGGACGGGGTGCCAGAAGACGAACAGACGTCCGACATCCCGGATGAGGGGTTCGGGGCCAAAGGGCTGACGTGGTGGGTCGGGGGCTGGTTCTGGTTCTGGGGCCGCGGCCGGGGCCGGCCGAGTATTGGTGCTCCTGGTGGCAACACCTCTTGCAGCTGCCCCGCTGCTCCTTGTAGCAACCCCCACGAGGCCCGCCGCATCACCACGCCGCCCTTCAGTACCCCACCTACCCTGCCCAGCCCCCCACGCAGCGCTCCCCGTACTCTTTCCCCGGTCCACCCTTCCCTTCCATCCACTCCCTTCCATCCGCTCCCTGCCCCGAACCCTGCCCCTGCTCCCAACGGGATGGACGACCCAACGTCCGATGCCCCTCCCCCCCCCTTTCCATGCGACGCCGCAGGTACTGGGGCCAGCCCATGCTGGGCCGCGAGGCCATGAACGTCACTGCGCCCCCCCGGGAGCGCCTATTCGAGTTCCAGCCGGCATACCAGCTGCCGCTCAGCCGCTGCGAGAAGCGGTGCGGCGGGGGGGGGAACTGCGGGAAGCTGGGGTGGAACGGCGTGCTGGGGACGGAGGCGCGGAGGACGGCCCTTCGGTTACCCTGCCCTCCATCCCTTTTTGCATCCCGCTTTCAGTCACCACGATGTGCTGCACCTGTGCCTACCCGCGCGTTTCCCCTCACCCATCCTCGCTCCCCCGCCGCCGGCCGCCCCCGCAGGTGTAACGAGCGGGGTCTGTGCGGCGGTGCATCGCCCGGCGCCGCCCGCGGCAACTGCACCTGTCTGGCTGGGTACGGGGGGCCGGCGTGCGAGCTGGTCAACCAGGAGATGTGCTACCTGTGAGTTGGAAGGGGTGGAGGGGAGGGGAGGGGAGGGGAGGGGAGGGGAGGGGAGGGGAGGGGAGGGGAGGGGAGGGGAGGGGAGGGGAGGGGAGGGGAGGGGAGGGGAGGGGAGGGGAGGGGAGGGGAGGGGAGGGGACGGGAGGGGAGGGGAGGGGAGGGGAGGGGAGGGGAGGGGAGGGGAGGGGAGGGGAGGGGAGGGGAGGGGAGGGGAGGGGAGGGGCAGAAGGGGGATCTGCAGGGAGGTTCTGGGGGAGCCAAGGGCATGTCGCCGGACGGTCTGGGGGGGAGGTGGAGGGGAGGTGCGGGACTGAGGCGTCACTGCGCGCCTGGCCCCCGCCATCCCGTCGGCACCGCCTCCTCATGCCACCCGGTCACCCGGTGCCAGGCCAGAGGGCTCCTGCCGTGGAGCAGCCATCCAGCAGCGCGCCTCCCTTCCCTTCCCTTCCCTACACATGCTGGCCACCGCTCCCACCGCTCGCCTCCCCTTCCCTCCCCCCCCCCCCGCCAGCTCCTGTGCCCCCCCGGGCGCCCCCGCGGGCACCTGCAGCCAGGGCTTCTGCCACTGCCCCCCCGGCCGCTGGGGCCTGGGCTGCACCCGGGACACCTACTACACCAGCACCAAGGGTGAGGGGAGCGGACGGGGACTGGTGCATGGAGCCGGGTGTTTCCAACGTTTGCTGCAGCAAGCCCGCGGCCCTCCTTGATACGCGCAATGGCTGGGCTGTTTTCCTACGCACACGTCTGTTCGTTCCGTCTGTTTGCCGCCATGCTCAGCTTTTTCTCAACCCCGCTCGCCCCTGCCCCCCCCCCCTGCCCCCCCCTCAGGCTGGCTGCCCTCGCACGCCGCGATGCGCATATTCGTCTACACGCTCCCACAGAACCTGGTGCACATGAAGACGGACGACGGACTGTGGGTGGACTCATGGAAGGGACTGGACTGATTGAGAGGGGGGTTTTGTGGGGGCGGTTGGCGCCAGGGGCCTGGTAACAAGCAGGAAAGACTCGGGAATGGAGGGCCCAGGGGGGCAGATGTGACACGGCGGACTGTGGGTGCTCAGAGGGGCGGGGGGCGACGTGGGCTGGGTTCGACCAAGGGTCGAGGGGGAATCGGAGGGGAGGCAGCCGGTTGGAAGGGAGGAGAGCGCGGGGAGGCTGGTCCTCACACCGACCCCCCACATCTCCCTCTCGCCTCCCCAACCCTCTGACTGCATCTCTTGCCTCCCACCGTCGTGGCACATCGGGCTGGCTGGCTGCTGCTTCCTATTTTCGCATCAACCTATCCACATCTCTTCCCTCCCCCCCAAAAGATAGTAGTCCACACCCCTCCCCCTCTTGCCCCCCCGTCCCCTCTTGCCCCCCCCTTTCCCCTCTTGCCTTCCTCCCCCCCCACCCCCCACAGCTTCCGCCAAGACCCCATGTACCTGGCCGAGCAGTCCACCCTGGGGGAGCTCCTGGCCCTGGGCGCTGCGGACCCGGAGGGGGCGGGGGCCGTGGTGACGCAGAACCCGTGGGAGGCCAACCTGTTCTGGGTGCCGACGCACAGCTTCTTCTACACAGGTGAAGCTGGGTGGAAGCTGGGTGGAAGCTGGGGATACTGGGGGAGGGGGAGGGGGAGGGGGAGGGGGGGGGGGAGGGGGAGGGGGAGGGGGAGGGGGAGGGGCAGAGCTGGGGCGGCGCGGGAAGCTTGAGGGAGAAATGGGGTGTCCGAAGGAATAAGCAAGGGCGCCAAACGCAACGCAACTGTGTTCGGTTCGCAGTGACCACCGTTACCACCGTTACCACCGTCACCTTCACCGGCTTCAGCTCCTCCCTCTCCCCGTTACAATAACCCCAACAGGCAATGTGGTGACTCCCGTTCGCATGTTCCGACACGTGATTGACTGGCTGGTGGGGCGGGGGTGGGGATGGGGAGGGGAGGGGAGGGGACGACAGGAGTGGACCAGGCAAGTGGGACGGGTGGGCGCGCTCGGGAGATGAAGAAGGTGTGATTGGGTTGCATGTTTTTATGCCGGGGAGAGGGAGGAGCTGAAGGTGTGATTGGGCAGACGGCTTAAACTTGCATCGTCTGGCTGGTGGGGTGGGGCGGGATGGGGTGGGAAGAAGGGATACGATTGGGCAGAGGGCTCCCAACACTGCGGCACGTTCTGTGCTCACACGGCGAGGAAAGGGGAGGGTGCCGGCGCTGTGAGGCAGCCTCACAACTCGCCACCGGGCCCTCTTCATTCCAACCCCCACCCCTTCCCCACCCCCCAGCGGCGCCCCTCCCCCCACCTGCCCTTCTCCTTTTGGGAGGCCTCGGGCGGTCGCAACCACATCATGTGGGCCGTCAACGACCGGGGCTACTGCGACTGGCACCACCTGGAGCCGGCCCTGAAGCACCCCATCATGGTAAGGGGGAGGGGGGTGGGCGGATGGGGGTCTGGGCTCGAGGGTCCCACCCATCTGCCCTTTCCCACCCCCCGCTCTCCCTCTGATGCGCCCCCTCCATCCTGCATGCTCCCCCCCTGCCCCTCCCTCCCCCCCTTCCAAAGCACCTCCTCAAGCTCCGCTCCCCCGGTGTAGGCGACGTGATCCCGCTCAGCCACAACCTCCCCTTTCTCCCCCCACCCCCTGAACACACTGCACTGCTTGCTCGCCGCTCATTATGCGCACTGGCACCTGGGTATCGCGCATAAACCCGAGCTCCCGGACACATACACACAACCCCCCCCAGATGGTACACTTTGGCCAGGCCCCCCGCATGCCCATGATCCACCCCATGACGTGGGACGGCGAGGACGCCAAGAAGGCCCTGGACGGACACAAGCAGGCGCTGCTGGCGGTGGGTTTCAACGGGGTCTCGTGGGGTTACGATCGGGTTACAATGGGTTATGATGGGTTATCGAGGCGCTGGAGGCCCTGGACGGCCACAGGCAGGGCTTGCTGGCTAGGTTTGACGGTTTGGATAGTTTCTCCGGGGTTACGTAGTTAAGGGCGTTCCAATGTGGAGATTCGTGGGCGTCCTGTGGGTTCGTAACCTGTGCGGCCTTTCGCAACAAGCGGGAGGTGCGGGCAGAGGACTTGGGGCCCACATCCACAGCAAAAGGGCCCAAGGGGCATGAGTCAGCGGTCCTGGGCTGGGTGCGCCCCTGGCCAGCACCGCCACCCCCGGCACGTCCCCGGCACCCCACCGCACCCCCAGGGCGAGAAGCAGCCCTGGTTCCGCGGCTTCCGCACCTTCCCCCATTTCGACACGTACTACGAAAACATGCCCTGCTTCCGGTGAGCGTGTGCGGCCTTGGGGCCCTAGCAGGCCCCAGCTAGCCCTTCTACTTCGCCCCAGCTAGGCCAACCTAGTCCTACTTGGCCCTAGCTAGCTCTAGCTTCTGCGGCTTGCAACATCCCACCCCTGACGCGCATTCTTGCCCTGCAACTGCCCGTCCGCCAACTTACCTAGGCCCGAGAAGGATGTTGTAGTGACGCCTGCGCTTCCAAAGCAGTTTGTAAGTGGAAGGGGGTGGGAGGGTCGAGAGATGATGTCTGAAAAGCAAGGGGCGAGCGGGGTGGGGTGGAAGGCGCGAAGTAATAGGTCACTGGCTGTGGGAGTCGGCAGGGGATGCCATGTGGCGCCGTACGTTTGTACGAGTCATACGAGCTTGGGAGGGGTTGCTGGGGCTGTTGCTGCAGAGGTGCAGAGGCGAAGGCATTTCCCACCTGCCCACGTTCCCGCCCGCCAGGCTCCTTTTCTTGACGTTGCGTACGGCAGGGATCATGACTCATACAACATCACTACCCAGCGGCACATCACTCTTTTCTTTGCGGGGGGCACCAGGTGGGTACCCAGCCCGGGTGACGGCGGGGTTAACGCGGGGGCCTTGGGAGCGGTTACCGTGTGCGTCTGGGGGCCGAAACACCCCGCACACCCCCCACACACCCCACACCCCCACACCCCCCACACCCCCACACCACAGACCATCACCACCACCACCACCACCGCTTCATACTCGACACCTGGCGTCACCTCTAACCGTGTTAACGCCCAGGCCCAACTCCCCGGCTTTCCAGGGACGACCAGATGTACTACTCGCAGGGCGTACGGCAGGCCGTACTGGACTGGGTCTCACAGGACAAGCCGCTCTGGACTGACCCGGACAAGGCCGGACAGTCCGGCGGCGCGGCGGCGGCGGTCCGGATCGAGGGCTGGCGGCGGCCGGACTATGTCATTGGCAGCGCAGGTGGGCAGGGGGCCCAGAGGGGGCAGGGTGAGAGGGGGCGCGGCGTAGAGCTCTCACCCGTCCGTCCTCTCCCCCAACGGCCTGCTAAACCTCCCCTGCACAGGGATGGGGGACTTGAGAGGAAGGCCCTGCGCGCTCCTCCCCTTCTCAACTGCCCCTCCCCCCCCCCCACACACACAGGCCTGAACCAGGCCCGCATGCTGGAGGCCAAGTTCTGTCTGGCACCCTCGGGCTGGGGCTGGGGCATCCGGGTGGTGACGGCGGTGGCGCTGGTGGGGCCGGGGGGTGGGGGGTGGGGGCGGATCTGTATGGCGTGCGGCAGCAGCAGGCGGGTTGCGGGAGGAGGGCGTGGTTGTTCGCTCTGGCTAGGGCTGGGGCTGGGGCTGGGGCTGGTTGAAGGTGTGGAGGGCGAAGGGAAGCGCGACTGTGTGATTCGACACGCTCGCCTGGAGCGCCCGAGACTTGTGTACTGATTGGTGAAATCCCAACTGCCGTATAGGGGTGCATCCCGGTCATCGTGCAGGACCACGTGTACCAGGTGGGCCCGGGTGGGCCTCGGTTGGGCTCCGGCTTGGGTTCAGTAATGAGTCTGGGGGCCAATATTAGCGTCCCTTACACGCCGCCATTCCGGGATCTCAAACTAGCGGGTCACTAGCTCCCCCTGCTCCTTCCCCCATGCAATCCATTCCGCCCTCCCCATCCCTCTACCTCCACCCCCAAGGCCTACTGGGATGTGCTGCCGTACGACGAGTTCTCGATCCGCGTCTCCCGCCGCCAGCTGCACCGCCTGCCCGACATCCTGGACACGGGTGGGCCCGGGGCGGGCCCGCGGCTGGGCCCGGGGTGGGCCCGGGATGGGGCCCAGGGGTCGGGGCATGGTGTAGCAGGTGCACCCGAGGGCCCGAGGAAACGGTTGGTTGAGGTTACGTGTAGGCGAGCCCCTTCACTCAGTTGGGCCTGGACGGGTCCTGCCCTCCTGGGCCCTTCCACGTTCCCTGCTCCTCCCTTGATGCTCGTCCTCAATCCTGTATCCCCCCTCCCCCTTGCCCTCCCCCCCTCCACAGTGACCCCCCAGCAGCTCGAGGCCCTGCAGCGTGGGCTGGTCACGTGGCACAAGTGAGGCCGGCAGGGGGGCAGGGGGGTGTAAGGGGTGTCCAAAGCCGGCTGAGGATGGAGCAGCAGAGCCCACGAGTGGCGGCCTGTGCTCCGCACCACATCTCGTTCGTTGCCCCTTGTTTCCTAGCTTGCATCCTCGCACCGTTTCCCGCAACCCAAACCCAAACCCAACCCTAAACCCCAGGTCCTTTCTGTACAAGCGCCACACGCCCCACTCCACCGCCCTCAACGCCACCCTCGCCTCCCTGCGCCGCCGCCTGAACAGCCTGTGGTCAGCCAACTGGCGGCGGCGGCGGAGATACTGAGGCGGGGCGCCGGGGGGCTATAGCCAAGGGCGTGAGAGGGGTGCACAAGGTTGAAGGGGACGCGTGGTGGTGGTGGGAGGTGCCCAGGGGACGGGTGGAGGTGGGCACGAGGGCAGGAGACGAGCGAAGCGCGGTGCAGAGGGGTTGAAAGTTGAAAGGCACGGGTGCAGTCAGGGTGTGTGCGTGTGTGTGGGGGGGTGGGGGCAGTGAGCGGGGGCGCGGGCGGTAGGTTACGGTACATGCCAGGCGGGGCGTGACGCCCGGGAGCCCGGGAGATGCGGTGACCTCTGTCGTTATTTGTTAGCGGATGCATGTGGTGGGTGCGTGTGGGTTTGGCCAGCAGCGGACAGTGCAGGCGGCCGCGGATCAGGAGGGGGAAGAGAGAGATTACAGAGGCTGATGGGGGTGGGGGGGTCGCAGCTCACTCACCACCTGTCAGCGCGGCCACACCAATGGGGACGAGCAGCGTGAGGCGCGCGCCTCCTACATGCTAGCTGTGACGAGATCGTGGCCACCTAATCGTGGGGGTTATATGGTCGGACTTCCCTCTTACAACATTCGGCTTTACAGTCCAGGCCAACTATGGTCTGAACCACGTAGGGCTCCGGGTGTTCGTGTTGGGTTCGTGTCAACGGGCGAGCCAAGTCTGCAGCCTGAGGGCGGCGCAGCCTCCTTGGTTGTGCCCCTGGTCTTCATGCATCTCAGCGAGCTGCTGGTTCTGTGCTCGAAGCGTCGCAGGGGCCGTGCAGTGTAGTCAGAACGATGAGGGGGGATGCTGCTGAGCGCGTCGGTGTAGCCGTTGCCGCAACGCACGAGGAGGAAGGCAGGGTGCCAGCATGAGTGTTGAGATTACTCGTCAGGAAGAGGCTCGGAGAGGCTTCACGCGTTCGGCTTACAGTCGCTCTATGACTTGTGTGACCCTGGGCTCGCAGCAGAGCTCGCTAAGGTAGCTAGGAAGGCTTGGGCCTCAGGCTTATATGGGAGCCGTGCCGTATGCAACGGTCTCGTTCCACGCCTTCGCCCCAACCACAATGTAGCACGAGCCCATAACTCTCGTGCTACTTACACCCCCCTGCTCCATGGTTAGCCTAGGTGCAACATACCGGGTTCCTCCCGGGTAATGATACACTGGTCCGCCATGCTGCGCATGCTGAGCCTTTAGGTGACCAGAAGGGCTGGGGTCCTGATCGGACCACAACCCATTACTCAACACGAGCCGGTGGTCACCTGTGGCCGGGATCCCGATGTTCTTGCAGCGGGCTGCGGGCAGGTCAGACACATGCTGCCGCTTCTTACCGCGTGGCGCAGCAGGTGGACAGGTAACAGCAGCGTGTGGCGACGTAAACCATGCGCATTTTCCACCGAGGGTAAGGCGACTAAGGCCCCATCAGGCCAGCCATTTACTTCGACAGTCGTCCACATCGAGTTCAGGCCTGGCTCAGTGATCCCGGCCCGTTGCTTCGGCAGAGCGTGCCAACTCGTCCGCATCCGACCTCAGCGGCAACCTCCTGCACCTGAACTAGCAACCCTTTCTGTCCAAGGGGCCGTAGCCCAGGTCCTCTGATACCGGCCTTGAGATCTCGCGCGATCCATCAGCACACCCATCAAAGATGCCGATCCCGATCCGATTCAAGATCCACACAGCCGGCGCTAGATGTCCAAGTCCTCATCCAGATCCTGATCGCTGTCCGCCTCGCTGGCCGAGTCCCGTACGTACAAGATGTGGCCCAGCGGTGCATCTGCCGTACCGCCGCCCTCTCGCCCCGCCCCCGCAACCGCCGCCGCGGCCGCCCCGCTGCCCGCGCCGCCCCGCCCCGCGCCCGGGCCCCGGCCGCCCGCCGCGGGGGGGAGGTATGCCTCATGGTCACCTGCCGCGTAGGCCGCTGCGGTGGCGCCCCGGGCGTGGCCCTGGTGCTGATAGGGTAGCACCACGGCCTGCTTGGCCCGGCGCTCCTGCGGGGGAGAGGGGTGCGGGTGGGGGGGGACGGATTAGATGAGTGCGTGCGAGGTTGGAGGTAGGGCGGCGGCGGGAAAGGAATGGGTGAGTGCGACAGGGCAGCACCACGGCCTGCTTGGCGCGGCGCTCCTGCGGGGGAGAGGGGTGGGACGGACAAGGTGAACTGAGAGCCTGGAGGTATGGGGGTAGCGTGGCGATAGTGCGGTGGCGTGAGTAGGAGGCGGGTGATGAACCCAGGCCCAGCCTGACAGCGCTGCGCTGCGGCCTGGCGGCGTGGCCGCGAACCCCCCAACACCCGCCTCCAACCCGTCCATCAGCCCCCTCCGCCACCCACCTCCTCCGTCAGCGTGAGCCGCATGCTGCTGCCCACCGCCCTCGCCAGCTCCTCGGGCCCCGCCACGCCCCCTGCCCCTGCCCCTCCTCCCATCGCAGCCCCCGCGCCGGCCGCCGCGCCCCCTGCTGCCGCCGCCGCCCCTGCGGGCCCCGCCGCCTCCGCCCCTGCGGGCCCCGCTGGGCCCGCGCTGGGCCTGGACAGCTGCAGCAGGGCCCTGGGGTCGGATGCGTCGAGGGCGGGAGGGGTGGGGAAGAAGCGGAGCGGGCCTGGGCCTGGTCCTGGGCCCGGGGCGCCGGCGGGTGATGAGTCATCCAGGCAGACCGCAAAGAGCTCCGAGCTGGCCTTGAGGCGGCCTGCGGAGGGGGGGGGGTACAAGGGGAGGAGGGGAGCCGAGTCAGGGGTTCGTCTTCCGCACCACAGCACGAAGACCTTAGGGCCTTGCAGGTGCACGCAAACAGCAACGCGCGCCCAGCCAGCCCAGCCGGGCTGCAAGAGAATAACGCCGCCGCCCGCCCGCCCCCAGCTGGCAGCGCTTTGTTGCCCAAAACCCACCCGTCCTCCGCTTGGTCCGACACACGATCTGCCCCGCGATCTGCTGCGCCGCCGCCGCGGCCTCCCCGCCCGCCGCCGCTCCGCCGCCGGGCCCTGCCGCCGCCGCCCCCGCCGCCACCGCCCTCTGCGCCAGCTGCAGCTGCAGGGCGGACATCGGGGCCAGGTCCAGGGTGCAGCTGGCGAGGCGCCGAAGACCGAACAGCGCCGAGGGCGGGTGCAGGTCCTGGATTCAAGGGGGGTCGGCCAGGGAGGTGGGGTGAGGCGCACGCCGGGGGATGGTGGCGTCGCCATCAAGTGTGCGGTCTGAGCGCATGGCCTTGCGGTCATAGCACGGGTGGGCGGGCTCCCTGGCCCCTTGGATCCGTGCTGGGCCCCAACGGTTTCATGTTGGGCCCCAATGGATCCATGCAGTACCGGCAGGCAAGTCCGCTGCCTAACGGCGACGCCCGCCCGCTCAGCTTCCGAGCAACCCCGCCCCCACCGTGTGCATGTCATTGTACCCCGCATGCGTGTGACCCCATGTGACCATGACAAAGCCCCTCCGTAGCTGTCCCCCCTGCAGCCTGCCCCCACCCCACCGTGTGCAGGGCCGTCAGCACGCACGAGACCAGGGGCGACCGCTGCAGCGCCTCCAGAAGGGACAGGGCCTGGGAGCGAGGGGAAGGGGGGGGGCAGGAGTGGCAGGGGCGGG